>CM030365.1:173904558-174308104 GCA_017893485.1 Hemerocallis citrina | reverse complement strand
ATGAAGAATAGGAAACATAGTTATGACTAATGAATCCAAATTTATTGTATTTTATATTTATGACACCTGAGGGTATTAACGTCAATTTTAGAATAGTTTTACAATGTAAATTGTAATTATGACACCTAAGGGTATGTTAGTCACAAGGGTATTCTGGTAAACATATGATTGTCACATGGCAAGTCATTTCTAATTTGTTTTGTAGTGACAGAGGAGAGTCGGTTCATGTCCCTATCTAGCCGTAGGTATTGACTTTTTGTACACCTATGTGTTAAATTTCAGATATGACAGGACATAATAAATGATTTGTTCTTCAAGCGGCATGTTTAGTATTTATATGCTGCCATCCTGTGTACATTTATTTATGTAATTCACTTTGAAAACTACAACTCCTTCGTTTACTCACTGCTCTGTTACCTCCTCAATTTCCATGGTCAATTTACAAAACACTTTTCCTTGGAGTTCATCTTCCTCTTCATCAGAGGAGGACAACAATATTGTTGCTCAGATTGTTCACAATCGTCTAATAAGGGTTGGCAATGCAATCCGAGCTAGCAAACAAATCAATCGTCGTCGTTATATTCGACGCGAAAGACAAGATGGTCATAGACGGATGTGGAACGACTACTTTGCCGAAAATCCAGTTTATCCATATTCAATTTTTCGACGTCGATTTCGTATGCGCCGACAATTCTTCAACCGGATCTTGAATGCTGTTGTTGGTTACGATCAATATTTTCAACTGTCCCAGGATGCATGCAAGCAAGTTGGGTTAAGTCCCCATCAAAAAATTATGGCGGCATTATGTTGTTTAGCGTACGGAGGGACGGCTGATGCTGTTGACGAATATGTACGTATCGGCGAAACAACGGTATTGAAAAGTCTACGTCGTTTTTGTTTTGCAATTGTAACTTTATTTGCTACACAATATATGAGGAAACCAACACCAGGCGATGTGGAAAGACTACTAAAAGAGAATAGCGCTCGAGGATTCCCTGGAATGTTGGGTAGTGTAGATTGCATGCATTGGAAGTGGAAAAATTATCCGGCAGCATGGCACGGACAATACACAGGACATGTTCGGGAACCAACTATTATTCTCGAAGCAGTTGCGTCTTATGATCTTTGGTTCTGGCATTCATTCTTTGGAATGCCAGGTTGTAACAATGATCTAAATGTGCTGAACCGGTCAACTTTATTTAATGAGATTCTTGACGGTCGTGCACCTCCAGCCAATTTTGTCATCAACAACAATTACAATATGGGTTATTACCTGGCGGATGGTATATACCCACCATTGGCAACCATCGTGAAAACTTACACCGCACCAGATACCCAAAAAAAAAAAAAATCGCAGAATTACAAGAGGGTGCAAGAAAGGATGTCGAGCGTGCTTTTGGTATTTTACAATCACGTTTTGCAATAGTGAAGGGTCCAGCACGCATGTGGGATGCAGATAGTTTGTCCTATATTATGGATATTTGGCTAAAAAAAACCGCTGCACTCGTTTGCCAAATATCCATATTATCGATAATTTGCTACAGTCGATTGCTATAAATGAGAATCGATATAGCTTTTATCGATATTTGAGGGACGGCATTCGAAGTGCCGTCCCACAAAAAAAAAAAAAAAATTCGTCGGACGGCACTTCAAGTGTCGTCCCTTTGAAAATTAATTAATTTTCTGGAATAAAAATCGCCAAAAAGAATTAAAAAACCCCAAAATCATTTCTCCTCGGACGGCACTCGGAGTGTCGTCCCACGCCATTCCACTTTTCTCGGACGGCACATCATGATGTGCCGTCCATTGAGTAATTTATAAAAAAAAATTTAATTGATTGACGATAATGCCCCCCAGTTATATTCAACGGCTATTTTTTATGCGCTTTTTCACAATCCAACGACTATATTTTTCATCTCAAGTAGTTCACAATATTTTCCTATATATAGTACTCAATCTCAACCAAATATGAGCATAAAAAATTCTAGTAAATTATTCAGATCTCAACTATCTTCTCTGTGTTGTATTATCTCAAATATCTTCTCGGTCTTCAATTGAGTTGCCAAAGAAAACAAATGGCAAATGTTAAAAGTGCAAGGGGAAGAGCTTATACGGCTCAGGAAGATGTTCTGCTATGCCAGAGTTGGATTAGTATTACTCAAGATCCAGTTATTGGTACTGACCAATCCGGAGCACAGTTTTGGGATCGTATTTATTCTACATTTAAGGTAATATTAGGCTCTCCCACCGACAGAACAGCGGCCTCACTCACTAGTCGGTTTCAAATAATTTCCAAAGAAGTAGCTCTATTCATAGAAAAATTGAGCAATGCAACAAGTCGAGCCGGTAGCGAAACAACAGAGGCAGACAATGTTTATATAATAAATGTATTATTTGAAGTCATTATTTGTATAATTTGTTTACCTAATAACGTTTGGAATATAAATGTGTTCTCAGATTCGCGAAGCGAGAGTACAGTATTTGGCATCTTCAGGGAAAGCATTCAAATTTGATGAATGTTATGAGATCCTGAAAGAGCAGCCAAAGTTTTCATTGCGCACAACACAAGTTTTTGATCGAGTACCGAATACCCAATTCGGTGAAGGTAGTGAAAGCCCAAACTCTCCAACAATCAACTTGGACTCAGATCTACCCATGGATACAGATTCACCTACCTTACCCGACCACCAGGTCGCAAAGCTTCTAAAAGAAAAGGTAAAAGTGTTGCCGAAACATCAGGCATCAAAGATATGACCGAAGAAACAGCCATATTTACAGCTGTATACAAAGAATCGCAAGTTACAAGAAATGCGACAAAAATCCGAGAATGCGATCTTAAAGAACGGATCAAGGAAGATCGTATTATGGGTATGGATCTAAGCACATTACCTATGAATCAACGATATTATTTTGTGTAGGCAAAATGAAATTCTACAAAAACGAGATTATAACGATGGGTGAAGAACTTGATCCCAAAAAAATCTGTATTTTGTCTTAGTACATGCATTATTAATTTGAAATGAAGATTGTTTTTTTTGCAGTGAGTAGACCCATAGCATCCTGTTTGATGAAAATGAACAATTATATACTACCATAGTTGAAAATGAGCATTAATTAGTGAATGTACGATTGACCCAAATACAACATATATCACCATAGTTGAAAAAACTACAATAACTATTATAATTATACCATCAAATTAAAAATTACAATACAAAGGGAATACATAGTACTACAGGTCAAGTGCAATTACTCATCTCTAAATTGGTTCCACATATGCTCCACAAGATCTTGACGAAGAGCATGATGTCTTTGTCGATCATGTAGAATGACATTACGAAACGTTCGGCCACCTCATCAATTGGTCCACATGTGCTTGGTTCGATCCCAATTGAGTCAGGAATTTGATCATAATCATAGTCGAGATTTCCATCGTCACGTTCATCCTCCACAATCATATTGTGTAAGATGATAAATGTTTTCATAATATAGGACAAACTATCTGCATCCCACATGCGTGCTGGACCCTTCACTATTGCAAAACGTGATTGTAAAACACCGAAAGCACGCTCGACATCCTTTCTTGCACCCTCTTGTAATTCTGCAAATTTTCTTTTTTTTTTGGGTATCTGGTGCGGTGTAAGTTTTCACGATGGTTGCCAACGGTGGGTATATATCATCCGCTAGGTAATAACCCATATTGTAATTGTTGTTGTTGATGACAAAATTGGCTGGAGGTGCACGACCGTCAAGAATCTCATTAAATAAAGTTGACCGGTTCAGCACATTTAGATCATTGTTGCAACCTGGCATTCTAAAGAATGAATGCCAGAACCAAAGATCATAAGACGCAACTGCTTCGAGAATAATAGTTGGTTCCCGAACATGTCCTGTATATTGTCTTTGCCATGCTGCCGGACAATTTTTCCACTTCCAATGCATGCAATCTACACTACCCAACATTCCAGGGAATCCTCGAGCGCTATTCTCTTCTAGTAGTCTTTCCACATCGCCTGGTATTGGTTTCCTCATATATTGTGTAGCAAATAAAGTTATAATTGCAAAACAAAAACGACATAGACTTTTCAATACCGTTGTTTCGCCGATACGTACATATTCGTCAACAGCATCAGCCGCCCCTCCGTACGCTAAACAACGTAATGCCGCCGTAATTTTTTGATGGGAACTTAACCCAACTTGCTTGCATGCATCCTGGGATAGTTGAAAATATTGATCGTAACCAACAACAGCATTCAAGATCCGGTTGAAGAGTTGTCGGCGCATACGAAATCGACGTCGAAAAATTGAATCTGGATAAACTGGATTTTCGGCAAAGTAGTCGTTCCACATCCGTCTATGACCATCTTGTCTTTCGCGTCGAATATAACGACAACGATTGATTTGTTCGCTAGCTCGGATTGCATTGCCAACCCTTATTAGACGATTGTGAACAATCTGAGCAACAATATTGTTGTCCTCCTCTGATGAAGAGGAAGATGAACTCCAAGGAAAAGTGCTTTGTAAATTGACCATGGGAATTAAGGAGGTAACAGAGCAGTGAGTAAACGAAGGAGTTGTAGTTTTCAAAGTGGATTACATAAATAAATGTACACAGGATGGCAGCATATAAATACTAAACATGCTGCTTGAAGAACAAATCATTTATTATGTCCTGTCATATCTGAAATTTAACACATAGGTGTACAAAAAGTCAATACCTACAATGGCTAGATAGGGACATGAACCGACTCTCCTCTGTCACTACAAAACAAATTAGAAATGACTTGCCATGTGACAATCATATGTTTACTAGAATACCCTTGTGACTAACATATCCTCAGGTGTCATAATTACAATTTACATTGTAAAACTATTTTAAAATTGACATTAATACCCTCAGGTGTCATAAATATAAAATACAACAAATTTGGATTCATTGGTCATAACTATGTTTCCTATTCTTCATGACTATACTGTGTTTCAGGCACATATGTAGATGTGGATGCTCCTGTGTCATCTAAATTTGGATTCATTGGTCTTTGTCGAGAAAGAGAGGCCCTGCCCATCGATACAGACCACCTTGCATTTGATAAATCAGTTGGAATTGATTCCCTCAATACCATATCTGACAGTATCAATCGCCGGAGCTGTGCTTCGATGTTGCTCAATTGTTGACAACGAATGTATAACTCTTCCTGTGGAAAGGTATAAAATATATAAATGAATGAGAGTACGTAAAGTACAATTTACAATAATAATTAAAAAAAAATTGTAAATTCAAATTTAGTAACTCACATATGTTGGTTGTCCGCTTTGATGAAATGGGACATTGACATTAGAGTCCAAATTTTTCATAATAGTACCGCTTTGAAATAGTGGCACTTCGACGTAAGATTGACCAAGTAATCCCGAAGTTTCTGCAGTTGATTGAGTTGGATACTGGGCCGGATGCCAACATGGAGGTGCAGCATATGGCAATTGAGCAGAAGTATCTCTAATAGATGCTGGCCCAATAAAATCGACATTGGATGCATGAGAGAGTGTCGGCATTATAGGACCAATTAAAACCTTTGTCCAATACTGATCGTAAGTGAACTGCTCTACACGACGCACAAAAGGTGAAGCTTCAATTGGTTCAGGTAATGTAGTATTGGATGCCATGAAACGCATGAGAGGAGGTGAATTTTTTGGTATAGCGATATAACCAGTAAGTTGGCAAATACAACGATCAGCAAGATACCATACACCCTACAATCAATTGTTCACTTTAGCATAATTATACTATTTATAAAAACTATTGGAAATTAATATGAAAATTTTCATATACCTGACCGCAATACGTAAAAGTATGACGAAACCGTGATATATATTTAGCAACTTCTATTTCATACGCATCTGTAATTGTTGAAGAATTATATGGCTGCCAAATTATTGAGGAAGGAGTGCGCATCTCAAATTGATCACGTGCCATCGACTGATTATACCGAATAGGATCAGAGCGACCTGAATCCAAGAATTCTTTATTCCATCGCAAAATTCTCGGCCATACATCAGAATTAGACATGTGGGTCTCCAAAGGGTTGTTCCTATCTCTAACTGGGATACAGCAATTTGTGTACTCGTAAGCCCAATACTGTACAGCATAATTATCGATTATGTTATGAATAGATAAATTGAAATAATATCATGACATTTTTTGTCTAAAATTAGTATATAAAAGGATAAGTATTACCTCCAACACTTGCCACGGCCCATTAAACGATTTCATTTTGAGCCTGCTACATGAATCCAAAGACAAATACAACAGAGCAAGTGCATGACTACCCCAATCGTATTTGCCAACAGCATTGAGGTCTACAACTGCGGCTAGCCAACCACACCTTACTAATCCAGAACCATTTGTGAAAAGAAATGCACCGAGAAAGAACATAAAGAATGCTCGAGCGATCATAATCTCTACAATTCTGTCACTTTGGGCTTCTTCAATCAAAGTATTAGTAAAATAATTTTTGAAAAAACCAACCCGCATACCTTGTGATTTCCAATCATCAACCGTTAGTTCTGGAAAGAAGCGTTGCTGAACAACTTCAAAAGAATACATCTCATCGTCGCATGGAGGCAAGTCGCCGACACCAATAGAAATTCCCGTAAGCATTACCCAATCTAATGGAGTGAAACCCAACTCACCACACGGAAAGTGGAAAGTGTGGGTAGTGTCCCATCATCTCTCTACGAGTGCCTCCACGAGCCGAACCGACGACTTGTTTGTATTGATAGTCATGAAACGGTGCCATTCTGCCCGCTCTACTAGTAGTTGAATTAGTGGAACCCGTCAGCAGTACTGATTGTACATTTTGATCGGTTCCTTCCAATTTCCCGTGAATTTACAAAAACCACCCTCAGGGGTAACAGTAACATATTGACTAATATGTTTCGAATCGTCTACTACACGATTCCAGTTGGACTGATCGGCATAGTCGACATTTGACATATCCACTTCACCCTCAGTGCTTGTGTCGGGTTGAGCTGGCACATGTTCTCGCTTTGATTTCAAACGACCAATAAATCTTCGTATCGAAGACATTATTTTCAACTAAATAATAAATTGAGTATGAGAGTTGGGTGAGATAGAATTGAAATTGATATTCTAGATTGCCGAGAGGAGAGGAAAGGAGAGGTAGTTATTTTGATAGAGTGAGATAGACAGAGTTTTAGTTGGTTTGACAGAGAGCAATAGCAAGAGTTTTAGTTGGTTTGTGATAGAGAGAGATAGCCAGACTTAGATATATATATATATATTAGTAGAAGGGTAATATGGTCATAAAAACTTTAATAAAGCCTTAAATCCTGGATGTTATTCCGGAAAAGTGATAAATGGGCCAAAAAATTTTGTTCCCCATCATTTTTGGCGGGAATTTTTTTTTTTCCTTCTCCGACGGCACTTCATGTGCCGTCGCTCAAATTTACTCGTTTTTTTATTTTTTTTCCCTCTCCGACGGCACTTCATGTGCCGTCGCTTATTATTTTAATATAGATAGCTAAAAATAGCTTTGCACGAGTGCAGCAAAAATGAAATTCCTATTTTTATTTATCCATATATCCATATTTTTAACATTCAACGACTATAGATGCTCTAATAGAGTATTATCGATAATATTTACAAGTATGGCTACACGACAAGAAAATGCCCCATATGATTGTGGAGGAAGATGTAAGGCTGACATCAGAACTACAACCACCCAGATATTGGAGTTACCAATTTACCCATTGATGAAAGTTACTATTATCTCGCATAAGTTCTTTCTCTGTTTAAGTATTGATGGTGATATAATATTTTTATGAATATTATAAGTTAACATCAATGTTTCATCATCTTTCATACTTTTTATGAACTGGAAACAGTTTTACTATGAAAACTCCTTATGCTTGTAATTACCTGTTTTACTGCTTTCTAGATATTGAATTGGAACTATCCTCACAATAGAAACACACAAAACAAATAAGAGAACAAATTAACGTGAAATACACAAAAACAAGTAAAGAAATGAATACACAAAATTTTAATGTCACAAAAAAGGAACCTACTGCATCATGAAATGAGAAAATGCTAGCAATAGTCATAATTGTCATACTGTCGTATTAGCAACAATTGTCTTCAACAATTTTATACAAATTAATGCAATCCAAGTAACTAATGACTAAAAGTATTCCATATGTACATGATTAATCTCAAAATTAGAACTCCCTTCAGATTCTTCAAATAAAATAAAATTAAAAAAACAATCTTTTGAGATATGGATCGTATTGCAGTGAACAAAATGTGTTTTCGCTGAAAAGCGCTGATACTAAAAGTACTGTCAGAAAGAATTATGTTTAACTTCAAAATTTTCCTAGTAAATAAAAGCACTTAAAGCTTGTTAGAATTAGGAATGGGAAGAAATACTTTATTGATTAATTATTAATTGAATACACTGAGTACAATCTGTCTCCTATATATAGAAGAGAATGAAAACTAAACTGATACATAATCAATATGGGACTAAATTAATATCTAATTTAATATAATATCTAACACCCCCTCTCAAACTAAAGTTGGTTCAAGCAACATGAGTTTGGAATATTAACGATGTTGATCTGGCAGGGACGACAAACTGTGATGCTGGAACGACGCTCAAGTAGATGGCGCAGGGAAGGCGCTCGATGACACATGTATTAGGATCTCATCCCGGACTTGAGAATAGTAGTAGTAGTGGAAGGAAGTGGTGGAAGGAAGTAGTGGTGGCACATTGTCGGGATTTTCATATCCTGGACGGTGGCGGGATCTCCATATACCGATCTGTTGGGATCTCACCCCGAACTGAGAAGTAGAAGTAGTATGTGGTGGCGCACTAGTGGCACATTTTGGGATCTCACCCCGGACTTGAGAATAGTAGTAGTATGTTGTGGAAGAAAGTTGCATACTATTGGCGCATGTTGGGATCTCACCCCTAACTTGAGACGTGTAGTATGTTGTGGAAGGAAGTGGCGCACTATTGGCGGATGTTGGGATCTCACCCCTGACTTGAGAATTGTCTCTAAACTTAGAACGGTGATGCGGATAATGGTGGACGTCAACGGAATGTGAGGGAGACTGGAACTGTGATGATGTTGATATCTCCCCCTCTCAAACTCACAATGGATCAATCAATGTGAGATTATAGCGGTATCTGGAAGCGGAAGCGGGACTATCAAAGTTGAAGAACCTGCAAGAAAGATTTTTTTTGGGGGGAAGGGAACAGTAGCTTGGATTCTGTCCTCGGTGTCAAACATGAAACACCAACAATCAGCCAATAAGACTCTTGTTTGGTCCGATTTGAGTCAAAACAGCTGAAGATCCGATGTGTCCAAACACCAAACACCAATTCCACCCAAGGAATTAATTGGATCTGAATAGATCCAAACCCTATCAAAACACAGAGTGGGGAAGACGAGAAGGGGTTTGCTAGGGGGGGGAGACAACGACGCTGGTGGCGAAGGCGCCTCCGATGAGATCCGACGACCTTTCTCTAATCTCAAAATTAATTTATTGGGTTCGAGAGGCTTCATTGGAGTTCGGAGGTGGCTAAGGATGAAGGCGACTAGGGTTTCGGCAATGTCAACGATGAGGGTTTGTTGAGGGTTTGCCGAAGTGGGTCCATCGGAAGGTAGTTGAAGTTGATGGTGGTCGAAGTTGATTGAAGTGGGTTGCTAATGAAGCTTCGAGCCTCTCATGTATCTCGACGATGACCATGGCGGTGATTGGAGACACGATCGGGCAGAAGTTGATGTTGGAGTTGTTGATGCCGGAGTTGTCGAAGATGTTGTATATGGCGGCCAGGATTTTGGTAGAGGTAGGTGATGACGGCTAGGGTTTTTGGATCTTGTTGTTTGTTAACGGCTAGGGTTTTGGAGACTTGATCGAGAGAGATGTTGGGAGGTAGAGTGATTCCGATGAAGACTAGAATCACTCCACCTCGATAACGAGATCAAATTAGTATAGGTCTTATAGGAATATTGGCTCTGATACCATGTTAGAATTAGGGATGGGAAGAAATACTTTATTGATTGATTATTGATTGAATACACTGAGTACAATATGTCTTCTATATATAGGAGAGAAGGGAATACTATACTAATACATAACAATATGAGACTAAACTAATATCTAATCTAATATAATATCTAACGAAGTTAAATGCACGAGTTAGGTTCTTTGAGACAAATCCTAAAAATAGTAGTTTTAGAAAAAAAAATACTTTTGATTAAGTAATGCTAAATGAGTACCTAAAACACCCTCCAAAAGTAATGCTTAATGAAAAATTATAGCATTTTCATAAGAAAAAAAAGGAGAAAATCGAACACTGTTGGATAGAAAACCTTATAACTTTTTCTCAAAGCTTATTTGATCCTCAATGCTACAACTATCGCATCATTGCAAAAAAATTCAACGTTGCAAAAAATGCCAATCGTTCAATAAGTATTCAATCTAACCATACATAAATGCACAAAATTTAGATTATAGGGTTCATGATTTAATATACCAGTTGGTTGGAGGCATATCGAAAGAGACAGCTTTTAAGCGCGTATGGGAGATTGTCGATGCCAACATTTAAATCAGGTCTCGGGTCCATTACAAAGTAACAAAACTGAGAGTCTGAGATCAATCCAAAATTTGGATTATGGCTTGGAAGAGAAGAGGGGTAGAAGGTGTGTGAGGGATTTTCTCCATGAAGAAGTGGGAGCGGAGTCTATTACACCATCCTATTTAAATCATAAAGCTCTACCGAATCTCATGATGATGACAAAATACCGGTCCCCAATAACTTGAACAATAGGTCTTGATAACAACCATCCTTTCTTCTTCTTACTAAAGTCTTTACATTAATAGATCCATTCTAAACAAACAAACTAACAAACAAACAAAAATCAATACGTACTCTTTCATCTCTGGGTCACACCATTAAGCCTCAAGCTCCCTTAATTTATACAACTGGAAATCGGAACCAGACACAATATTAGGAATCGGTAATTTTCAATTCGAATATCAACATTTTATTCAAGAAATTGCAATAATAAATGTATATATACACAGGTTTGAATAGATCAAGTATAATTTCTTGAAAGAGAAAAAATCCAACAAGATAATATGATGAATACAACAAATCAAAAAAGTTTCAAAGATATTAATAGACAAGAGCTGAGAGAATCATGGAACAAATCCACATAATCAAATAAATCCGACTATATGAGATCAGATCGAAAAAAAATGGAGGGGGAATGAATGAATGATGAAGAACATAGATCAAGAAACTCACACCTTCACCACTTGTCTGGGTTTTTCATCGGAACCTTCTCTTCTCTTTCTGTCAAGTGATGACAATCGTCTTCTCTTCTTGGAAAACCCTAGTCTTGGATCTTCTTCTGTTCAAGAGGAGATTAGATCATTGAAATTTTTTTTGTCACGTGTGTCGCACGTGTTTCATTTATTTATTTAGTCAATATCTAATCTATATAATAAAACACAAAGAAAGCTACCCTCAAAAATCAAAGACCCAGATCTAATCTCACAAAACATATTTTTTTCCCAAAAGTTTCCCCCCAAAACTCAAATTCAAATTCTCCACCCAAAACAACTCCTATATTTATTTAATTAATTTTTTTTCTCTCTCTCTTCCTCCCTCTTATATTCAAAAAATTAAGAAAATAAAAATTTTTAAAATTTTTAAAAAGTTAAAAATTAAAAAACTAAACAAATTAAAAATTAAAAAACTTTTAAAATAATTCAAAAAAATAAAAAAAAAATCATATAATATGTTTTTTGCTGGATCCCCAAAAGTTTCTCATATAATATGTTTGCTATTTCAATCAATTTGCTGGACCTCCAAAACTATTTTATATGATCAAATAAGGTGCACCGTTCCGAAGACGTGCCGTAGGCACGTGTCAACGGGCAAACCTAGTCATTATATAGATCAAATGAACGCCCTATATTAAATATGTGGATATAAAGAATATATGATAGACGGCTCGAATCTTATATGGACAGATTTATTCTTTCTTTTATAATAGAAAAAGATTATTCAACACAGTATTTGCATGTTCTTATTGTTGATTCTTGATTTTGATGATTACAACACAATGCAAAGTTGTTGTGCTACTTCTTAGATATTACAGGATGTACACAAAGGCAAAATGTTCAAACAAGTTCTCAAAGCAAGCTGATCAAGCAAAGCTACAAACAAAGCTCACAAAGCTCTCTGATTAAGAAATCTACAAGGTTGCCAGCTTCAAAGATAAAAACAAAGGCTAAAGCTCCATCTCAAGACTCAAGACTCAAGAAAAGACCTACGCTTAATTGTGTTGTACTAAGTGTCTTGTAACAGTTGTAACTCTTTTATTTTTTTGAGTCTTAGAATGCTGTAATAGCCTTGTCACACACACTCACACATATCTTTAAATAATTCTTTAAAAGATCGAAACAAGCTTGAATAAGCTCAGCTGTTAAGTACCAGTGGACCGCTATTTGGCACCGGTCGACTGTCTAGTACGAAACTATCTGAACTCATTCAAACACTGACCAGTCGACTCATTATGGAAACCCAGTCGACTATTCAAGTCGTTTCAACAGTTTTCTGTTTTTAAACTTGTTTTTCAAAATCAAATCTTTACTGCCGTTGTATGGCAGTTGGGACTCAACCTTCCAACGGTCAAACGCCTTTAACTCTATAAAAAGAGTACAGAGATTATTTGACAAAGGTTAACAACTTTTTTTCAAGCATTTTGTTTCTCAAGTTCTCAAGCTTTTGGTTTTGACAAGAAAAAGCATTCTAGAAGCATTCACTTTCTAAGTCTTGGTTCTCTGAAATCAGTCTAGCATAACAGTGATTTCGTTTTAGACTGATTTCGAAAGTTGACCTAATAGCCATGCACAAAATCACATTCACAGCAAGGCTATAGGTTGATCGTAAACATTTTGTTGTTGTTCTTTACACTGTCGGTTGTGAGAGTGGTCCTCTTAGTTGGAGAGTACGGCTCTGGGGTGTAGAGTCAGGTTTTCATTCTTGGTGGAAGAGTGGGTTGCTCTCTCTAGTGGTGAGAAAGGACTATGGGTTGGACAAGGTTGTTGTCTAACGCCGTAGGGTATTCTTGCACTTTTTTCAAAAATAGTGAAAAATCTCAAATGGGTTGCTTGGGGACTGGATCTAGGTCGGGAGAACCGAACTAGAATACATCGTGTGTACTCTGTGGTTGGAATTTCTGTGGTTGTATCTCTTGAACCTTTTATTACTTGCATTTTAATTCTCTCAAAACCGTTCTGGTAAGTCGACTGTATTCCCATCTTAAGTTGACTGATCAGACTAGTATTACAATCTTCTCGAAAACTCTTCTAGCAAGTCGACTGCCTTTCTGTATTAAGTCGACTTATCAGACTAGTATCAAAATACTCTTCTACTCTGATGTCTCAGTCGACTGAACTTCCTTTTACAGTCGACTGAACAGAAGATAATTTTTAAATTCCGCAATTAATTTTTAAGAAACACTATTCACCCCCCTAGTGTTTCTTGCCTTGCCTACAGGATCCAACAACTTGGTATCAGAGCCTGGTTGAGTGCAATGGCAACTACTTCTAATGCTAATCAATACCATGAAGGCCAATCTACACAAAGGCCACCCCTCTTCGATGGAACCAATTACAACTATTGGAAGTGTAGAATGAAGATCTACCTTCAGTCCATCAACTATGAAATATGGAACATGACAGAGACCGAGTAGACCGCTCCTACTATTCCATATGCACAATGGAACGATGAAATGAAGAACCAAACAATGAATAATGCAAAGGCGATGAATGTGCTGTTTTGTGCCCTTACAAAGGAGGAGTTCAACAGTGTGTCTAATGCAACAACTGCACATCAAATTTGGCACACACTCGAGGTAACTCATGAAGGAACAAATAAAATAAAAGAATCTAAAATATCTGTTCTTGTTCACAGGTTTGAAATGTTCCGCATGAAGGATAATGAAAATGTGTCTGAGATGATTACAAGGTTCACGGACATTACCAATTCACTTGAGGCACTTGGAAAGACGTATAAGACATATACTCAAGCTGAGATGGTGAGGAAGGTACTTCATGCACTAACCCCATTATGGGAGAAGAAGACCACCGCCATAGAAGAGACCAATGATTTAACACAACTTTCTCTTGAGAATCTTGTGGGAAATCTTATGGCTTATGAGGTACAACTTGAAGAGCGCAAGAAGGATGCCAAACCACAACAATCAAAGAAAAAGACATTAGCATTCAAAGCCATGTCGGACTCCGAGGATGAAGAAGAAGATGAGGAAGAGATTGCCATGTTCACGAGAAAGTTCAAAAAGTTCCTAAGAAAATGTAAGTTTAATTCAAAATCTAAGGAATCTAATGAACTTCCAACTTATTTCAGGTGTAACAAGAAAAGCTATATGAAGAATGATTGCCCACTAGAGAACGCAAAATCTAAGGGAAAGGCGTCCAACTTCAAGAAGGACAAGTACACAAAGAACAAGTTCATGAAGAACAAAAAGGCATACCAAGCAACTTGGGATGATAGCGATTCTTCGTCGGAAGAATAAATTGATGAGAAAAACGAGGATGCAAACGTGTGTTTTATGGCATCTCAAAATCAAGTAAGTAATGACTATGATTCTAATGATTTACTTGATGCTTTCAACGAGATTTTTCAAGAACTTAAAAAAGAAAAGATTAGAGTTAAGAACTTAGAGAAAGTCAATTAAACACTTTCTCAAGAAAATCTTAACCCTGATAAAGAAGTAAAATCCTTAAATTCTCGTCTTTCTAGTTTAGATATGTATCTTGAATCTCTAAAGAAAAATTATGAAGAGATATCCAAGAACGTATCTAAATTTAATAAAGGAAAAGAGAATTTAAATGATGTTCTTCAAAATCAAGTACAATCTAATCAAAAGTTTGGACTTGGTTTTAAAAAGTCCCTTGAAAAATCACATTCTTCTAAAAAAACTAGTGTAAACAAATCTGTATCTATTTCTAGTGTTAAAAATAAACTTTATGAGTTTTTTGAAAAACCCAAAACTGTAACTTTTCATGAAAAAGGCAAATCTACAGTTCAGACTAGTCGACTGAATCCACATATCAGTCGCCTGTCCAGAGGTACTGAGTCTCATTCAACGAGACAAATACCTCATATAAGTCGACCTATACTACCTCCCAGTCGACTGAACAACAGTAAAAGTCGACTGAAAGGTGCTGTAAAGTCGATTGGACAGAGCAAATATGTATGAGTTCCAGTCAACCTGAGTTCGAAAGATAGAATTGCTTATATTAATTCATATATGCTTACTATATGTAATTCTGCTAATTATATTTCTGCTTATGATGGAAAATTAAACTCTTCATGGGTTTGGTTTTCCACAAACTAATCTATTTTGGACCCAATGAAAATGGTACCGTATTCACATTGAATATTTTATAGGTACCTAAGAGAGATCGTTGGATACTTGACAGTGGATGTTCAAAGCACATGACTGGTCATGCCAACCTCCTATCTTCCATACAAGACATTGATGGAGGAACAGTCACAGTTGGTGACAACAATAAAGGAAAAGTCATAGAAATTGGTATGGTCGGTAATCACACTAACCCCTCTATAGAAGATGTCTTATTAGTTAGTGGACTTAAGCATAACTTGTTAAGTATTAGTCAACTATGTGATAAGGATTATAAAATCATGTTTGAAAAAGATAATTTATGATTCTACCATGCAAAATAAAACTTTTCAAGGTTATAGGAAAAATAACATTTATGAATTGTGTTTAAAAGCATATAAGTTTTCGAATGATTTTTGCTTAATAGCTTCTAATAATGATTCTTGGCTATGGCATAGACATTTTGGTCATGTGAATATGAAAAATCTCTCTAAATTGTCTAAGTACAACCTAGTTAAAGGACTGCCAAGACTATCCTTTAAAAAGGATAAGTTATGTGATGCATGTCAACTAGGTAAACAAATTAAATCTACTTTTAAAACAAAAGAAGTAATTTCTACTAGTAGGCCGCTCGAATTAATCCACATGGATTTATTTGGCCATACTAAAGTTGCTTCTTTAAATAAAAGTATGTATGCATTTGTTTTAATGGACGACTTTTCACAATTCACTTGGACTTTCTTTTTAAAACATAAGAATGATGCTTTTGAAGAATTTGCTAATTTTTGTAAACGAATTCAAAATCAAAAGTCTCTAACCATAGTCACTATTAGAAGTGATCATGGTGGAGAATTTGAAAATGAAACGTTTGTAGAATATTGCAACAAGAATGGTATAACTCATTCATTTGCATTTCCTAGAGCTTCACCACAAAATGGAGTGGTTGAAAGGAGAAATAGGACTTTGCAAGAATGTGCACGTACCATACTTGTTGAAAGCAATTTACCCAAGTATTTTTGCGCTGAAGCCGTTGTTATAGCTTGTTATGTTTTAAATAGAATTTTGATTAGGGCTAAGCTAAAGAAAACATGTTATGAGCTATTTTTTGATAGAATTCCTAAGGTCTCTTACTTTAAAATATTTAGATGTAAGTATTTTATTCTGAACACTAAGGATAAATTAGATAAGTTTTATCCTAGATCTAATGAGGGTATCTTTGTAGGATACTCAAATAGGAGTAAGGCATATAGAATCTTCAACAAGTCAACAATGACTATTGAAGAATCCATGCATGTTGCATTTGATGAATCTCTATCTTCATCGACTTTAATTGAAGATGATGAAACTGATTCATCACCTTTAAATAAAGTAATTACATCTTTAGAGCAAACTAGCCTTACGGATAAGTGTCGACCGATAAGGAAGTCAAGTCGACTACTGTAAATCAGTCTACTGATGGACTGGTCAAGTCGACTGATCCTATTGTGATGTCTCCAACTTTACCAAAGTCTTTTGTTGAAGTTATAGATCATTCTCATGACTTAATAATTGGTGACATTTCACATGGTATTCAGACGAGATCATATGTTAACATGATATCTCACACAGCCTTCTTGTCGGATTTTGAGCCGAAGAATAAACAAGAAGCATATGAGAATGAATTTTGGATGAATGCCATGCAAGATGAGTTAAACCAATTCATAAGGAATGATGTATGAGATTTAGTTCCACGACTTCCTGATCATACTATAATTGGTACCAAATGGGTATTCAAGAATAAGTTAGATGAATCAGGACAAGTTGCTAGGAACAAAGCTAGACTAGTTGCTCAAGGGTATAATCAAGAAGAAGACATAGATTTTGATAAAACATATGTTCCTGTTGCTAGATTAGAATCAATCTGTATCTTATTATCTTTGGCATGTTTTATGAATTTTACACTCTTTCAAATGGACGTGAAAAGTGCTTTCCTTAATGGGTTTATAAAGGAAGATGTTTATGTTAAGCAACCACCTGGTTTCGAACATGAACAATTTCCAAACCATATTTTTAAATTGAAAAAGGCTTTATACGGTCTTAAACAAGCACCGCATGCTTGGTATGATCGATTGAAGACTTTTCTTTTAGAAACGGGTTTTGAAATAGGTAAAGTAGACACTACCCTGTTTATTAGGAGAATAGAGACAGATATCCTGATCATACAAATCTATGTAGATGACATAACTTTTGGCTCTACTAATAGTAATCTATGTCAAGAGTTTGCTAACACCATAAAAAACGAGTTTGAGATGAGTCATATGGGTGAACTCAATTATTTCTTTAGACTTCAAATTAAGCAGTCACATAATGGCATATTTATTAATCAAGAAAAATATGCTAAGGAATTACTCAAACGGTTTAACATGGATGGCACGAATAGTAAGACCACACCTATGGCTACTACCACTACCCTTGACAAAGATGAATTAGGTAAGAGTGTCGATCAAAAACTCTATCGAGGTATGATTGGCTCACTCTTATATATAACTGCTAGTAGACCAGGCATTATGTTTAGTGTATTTTTGTGTGCTAGATATCAGCCGAGTCCTAAAGAGTCTCACTTAAAAGCTGTGAAACGTATTTTACAATACCTTAAAGGCACGTCTGAATATGGTCTATTTTATCCACTTACCGATAACTTTCAACTTTTGTCATATAGTGATGCGGATTTTGCCGGTAGTAAAACTGACCGCAAGAGCACTAGTGGGACATGTCACTTTTTGGGACATTTACTACTCTCTTGGTGCAGTAAGAAGCAAAATTCGGTATCCCTATCTACCACAGAAGCTAAATATATTGATGCAAGTTTAGCTTGTGCCCAAATCTTGTGGATGAAACAAACCCTATTAGACTATGGTATTTCATTTGAAAAACCTTCAATAATGTGTGATAATACTAGTGCTATTAACTTATCTAAAAATTCGGTTCAACACTCACGTACGAAACATATTGATATTCGACATTATTTTTTACGTGATCATGTTTTAAAGAGAGACATTTCTTTAGACTTTATTTCTACTGATAAACAGGTAGCTGTCATTTTTACCAAACCTCTTAAGGAATACACATTTATCACCTTAAGGAGAGAACTAGGAATTTGTAGTTTTCATGATGTTTCTTGAATTTTTTTTTGGTAAGTCGACTTACAAGTACTTTTCAGTCGACTGCCAAGTATCTTTATTTTTCTAAGTTCTTGTCTGAGTTTTATGTTCTGGACAGTCGACTGTGCAGAGTACCCAGTCGACTGACTAGTTGTATTAGTGCTATGTTCGTTTGTTTATTTAGCTCTCGACTAAGTCGACTAAGTCGACTGCCCCACCTATTCACCACTCAGTTTCCTCCTCTTTCTCATGGTGGCCAAGATGAAGATGATGAAGATTGATGAGCTACTACTTTTATATTTTTTTTCTATGTATTTTCTACTTATTTTTGCATTTTCTATCTGTTATGTAACAGTTTGAACTAAGACTATTCTCTTTTTATACAAATGTCATTTGGCTATGTATTTTTTGTGGTTTTTCCTCCATTTTTTTGTTGATGACAAAGGGGGAGAAATATAACTTGTTTTATTTTGTGATGCATATCTTTGTGTATGTCTTTGTGCATATTTTTGTGCATATTTTGTGCATATTTTCACACCTATGCATGTTGTACATTTGATAGGGAGAGCATGTGAGCATTTGTAATATTTATTTTCCATTATTGTAAGCTATTTTGTTGTCATCATCAAAAAGAGGGAGAATGTTGATTCTTAATTTTGATGATTACAACACAATGCAAAGTTGTTGTGCTACTTCTTAGATATTACTGGATGTACACAAAGGCAAAATGTTCAAACAAGCTCTCAAAGCAAGTTGATCAAGCAAAACTACAAACAAAGCTCTCAAAGCTAACTGATCAAGAAAGCTACAAGGTTGCCAGCTTCAAAGATAAAAACAAAGGCTAAAGCTCCATCTCAAGACTCAAGACAAGACCTATGCTTAAATGTGTTGTATTAAGTGTCTTGTAACAGTTGTAACTCTTTTATTTCTTTGAGTCTTAGAATGCTGTAATAGCCTTGTCACACACACTCACACATATCTTTAAATAATTCTTAAAAAGATCGAAACAAGCTTGAATAAGCTCAGCTTTTAAGTATCAGTCGACCGCTATTTGGCACCAGTCGACTGTCTAGTACGAAACTATCTGAACTCATTCAAACTCTGACCAGTGGACTCATTATGGCAACCCAGTCGACTGTTCAAGCCGTTTCAACAGTTTTCTGTTTTTAAACTTGTTTTTCAAAATCAAATCTTTACTGCCATTGTATGGCAGTTGGGACTCAACCTTCCAACGGTCAAACATCTCTAACTCTATAAAAAGAGTACAGAGATCATTTGACAAAGGTTAACAACTTTTTTTTCCAAGCATTTTGTTTCTCAAGTTCTCAAGCTTTTGGTTTTGAAAAGAAAAAAACATTCTGAAAGCATTCACTTTCTAAGTCTTGGTTCTCTGAAATCAGTCTAGCATAACAGTGATTTCGTTTTAGACTGATTTCGGAAGTTGGCCTAATAGCCACGCACAAAATCACATTCACAACAAGGCTATAGGTTGATTGTAAACATTTTGTTGTTGTTTTTTTCACTCTCGGTTGTGAGAGTGGTCCTCTCGGTTGGAGAGTAGGGCTCTAGGGTGTATAGTCAGGTTTTCACTCTTGGTGGAAGAGTGGGTTGCTCTCTCTAGTGGTGAGAGAGGACTACGGGTTGGACAAGGTTGTTGTCTAATGCCGTAGGGTATTCTTGTACTTTTTTCAAGAATAGTAGAAAATCTCAAGTGGGTTGCTTGGAAACTGGATGTATGTCGGGAGGACCGAACCAGGATACATCGTGTGTACTCTGTGGTTGTATCTCTTTAACCTTTTATTACTTGCATTTCAATTCTCTCAAAACCGTTCTGGTAAGTCGACTGTATTCCCATCTTAAGTCGACTGTTCAGACTGGTATTACAATCTTCTCAGAAACTCTTCTGGCAAGTCGATTGCTTTTCTGTATTAAGTCGACTTATCAGACTAGTATCAAAATACTCTTCTACTCTGACGCCTCAGTCGACTGAACTTCCTTTTACAGTCGACTGAACAGAAGATAATTTTTAAGTTCCGCAATTAATTTTTATAAAACACTATTCACCCCCCCTAGTGTTTCTTGCCTTGCCTACAGGATCCAACACTTATTTTGGCTGTGCCAAGAAGCAGTATAGTTTATTTCTTTATCTTCTTAACCACAGGCGAAGACACAATGGACAAAACTATGTGTTTTCTCTTTTCCTGGCTATCGTGATCCTCCTGTAGGTATTTCGGTAATATTCTTCATAAGATTTAAATATTATATTCAGCATACGTTGGTTTTCCTTATTTTGTTATTTTTGGCTAAACATACTTTACCATGAATTACTATTGAGCAATCAGCTATTGAGCAATCAACCCCTTAATAATAGTGTTATCAAACATGTAAATCCCTAATTGTAAGGCTATCAATGTAATAGCATAATTATAGGGATTGTATAAGGCTGTCAATGTAATAGCATAATTATAGGAATTGTATAACTGTTATTCTTTCTAGCATCTTCCAATATTGTGTATAAATTCACCTTATGTATCAATGTAACAGTAAGCCAAAATCAATACAATTCATTACATTTTGATGGTATCAGAGCCATCACTCACACGAGCAATTTTTTTCTCTCCTTCATAATGTCCGAAACAACCATTACACCCCCTTTCTCCCTCCCAAAATGTTCTTCCAGCACCTCAGTCCCAAATAAATGAAGTTATTGCTATCAATTCAACCACCCAACTACCTCTGAAATTAACATCCACTAATTTTTCTTCCTGGAAATCCCAATTTGAAACCCTCATGCTAGGCTATGATCTAGATGGGTATCTTGATGGCTCATTCTCTTTCCCACCCAAATTTATTAACCAAAACAATGAACAAATACCCAACCCTGATTATAGAAAATGGCTCCGCCAAGATGCTCTCATTCGCCATGCTATGTTCTCCTCTTCCACCACAGCTGTCCAGCCCTCCCTCAGTGGTGTTACAACTATAGCTGAAGCTTGACACAAGCTAAATGAAACCTATGCCAACAGATCAAGGACACGCTATCTCACCCTTAGAGATGTTCTTACCAACACCACTAAAGAAGGTAAAACAGTTTCTGAATATATGCAGTTAATTAAAAGTGCTACTAATGATTTGTCTTTGATTGGACATCCACTCACCGAGGACGAGGTTGTACGTCATGTGCTTCGCGGTCTTAACCAAGATTATAAAGAAATAAGTGCAGGTGTTCGTGCTCGATCTGAATGAATCTCTTTTGAAGAACTTCATGAAAAACTTGCCGATCACGAGATGTTTCTCAAGCTTGAAGAAGCCCGCAATGATCCCACACTTCTTACAGCACAATATGCACACCACAACAATTATAACAGCGGTGGCAAAAAAATCAACACACAAGGTAACAGAAATAAGCCAAACAGAAGCTATAATCAAGGCAATCAAATGAACTCATATCATGACCGCAATCAACAAAATCCTTCTAATTACAATGACTCCTACTACAACAATAACTATACTCAAGGAAACAAAAGTAATCAGCCTTGGACCAGTCACAATGCACACTTCAATCAATCTAAGCCTGTGTGCCAATTCTGTGACAAACCCGGACATATTACCAGATATTGCAGGGCTATTCCCCAAGCTAATTTCATTGCCACCACCTTCCCCAATGACTCCAATTGGGTCATGGATTTGGGTGCCTCCCACTATATCACATCCGATCTGCAAAACCTCACAGTTCATTCAGACTATGATGGTTCAGATGGCATAATCATTGGTAATGGTTCAGGTATACCTATTACTCACATTGGTTCATCTTCTCTATGATCCAGTAAATCCAACTTTCAATTAAATAATTTTTTGAGTGCCCCATTGATTAAAAGGAACCTAATCTCAGTATCTCAATTTTATAAAAATAACAATACTTCTATTGAATTTTTTCCTAACCATTTCTTTGTGAAGGATCTTACCACGGGGGCACCTCTCGTCAAAGGGCGGAATAATGGCAACCTTTACAAGTGGCCTAAACAATCAAACACCACTACACCTACACATTTCCACTCTACCAAAGGTTCTCCTCATCAATGGCATCGTTGTCTAGGACATCCCTCCAACCGTATACTTCAAAAAGTTCCCTCAACTCACAATCTCCAAACCTTAAGTACTACTTTATCTACTTTCTGTAACTCCTGGTTGTGTAATAAAAGTCATAAACTACCTTTTGGTTTTAATACTCCCTCTAGTAACAAACCCCTTGAACTAATTTACTCAGATGTTTGGGGTCCTGCTCCCATTACTAGTTTTGATCAATCCCGTTATTATATTATCTTTGTGGATCATTTTACAAAATATACATGGTTGCATTTACTTAAGGCAAAATATGAAGTTCCTACATTATTTTTACATTTCAAAATTTTAGATGAAAAATATTTTCAAACTAAAATCATTACCCTATACACAGATGGAGGAACTGAGTATCATGGTGTCCACAAAATAGCTCTCACTTCAGGAATCCAACACCTCACATCACCACCTTACACACCAGAAATTATAGGCACTGCCGAACGCCGTCACCGTCACATCGTCGAAACTGGTCTGACTCTTCTTCATCAAGCTTCTCTTCCATTATCATTCTGGCCAGCTGCCTTTCTTGCATCCATTTACTTGATCAATCGTCTTCCAACACCACTTCTCAATCTCATTTCGCCTTTTGAAAAACTTTTTGCCAATTCTCCCAACTACAACAAGCTCAAGGTGTTTGGATGTCTCTGTTATCCCTGGCTTAAACCATATACTCAACATAAATTACAGCCTAAATCAGTCCCATGTATATTTATTGGTTACTCAACTTCTCACAATGCATATAAATGTTATGATCATCAAACCAGAAAATTGTACCTTTCACGACATGTAATCTTTTTTGAAGAACAATTTCCCTTCGCTCAATCTCCCAACCGTCAATTCTCCATCACAGAAACTCTTCTCAGTCAATGGAACCCATCTTGTCACTTCTCCACTCCCACTCCTCCCTCTAGCATTTTGGGTCCATTTTTATTAATCCAAACCGACGGTACCCCAGAAAAACTTGAACAACTTCTTGCGTTTGAACAACCCATTCCGCCATCAGCCTCATCTTCGAACAACTCTCCTTCTCGAAGCCCCATTTCTATGCGTTCATCACCGTCGCTCCCCCTATCATCACCATCTAGTCATTCTCCTGGCCGCTCCGTTGATGAGCCTGAGGTTCCGCCACCAAGAAGACCTTCGTCTTCCGCACCTGCTGCCGCCGACACAAGCTTCGTCTCCCCATCTCCATCTTCTACTTCAATCACAAACCCACCTCATACTAATCCCACTCCAACACCACCAAATCCTATTACCCAAGGCCCACCCACACACCAAATGACCACTCGATCTCGTAACAATATTGTTACCCCAACTACTGTAATACCCAGTATTTCTGAAAAATTATAATTAATAAATATATATACGATAATAATTTGGGTTGTGACCTATAGAATCTTCTATAGGAGTTAGGTATGGAATATATTATAAGATGGGAAGGGGGGCCCCACGGTTCAGAGGCAAAAAAGCACATTTGTGTGCTGGTGAAGGACGGTGACGTGATCACCAAGTGGGGGCCCGGTTTCCAAAAAGGTTTGAAACAAATCAGAAAATGTGTTGTCTTTGAATTGGTTGGGTGACGTGGTATACTTATCGTATGTGCACGGGATTTAATAGAGAAGAGAGTATTAATTAGTCCCATATCGGGAGTATACAAAAATTAATTGAGTATAAATAAAATTGTCTATGATCAAGGGTTACCTAATTGGTTAACCACCTTTTGAGAGACAGCCTGTGGTGGGCAGTTGTACTACATAGTATCTAATTTGTCGTCAGAGTATTGGGTGGGGCGTTACAACTACACTTTTAAAAGATTACCATACCTATCTTACCACCACCACTGATATTTTAGAACCCTCCACCTTTCGCTAAGCTCACAAAGATCCCACATGGCGTCATGCCATGACCGAAGAATTTAATGCTCTCATTCGTAATCAGACTTGGGATTTGGTTCCTTCTAATCACACTCAAAATACTATTGGTTGTAAGTGGGTTTACAGGATCAAGAGAAAGGCCGATGGGACAATTGATCGCTGCAAAGCTCTTCTAGTTGCGAAAGGCTTCCATCAAAGACCTGGTATTGACTTTCTCTCCACATTTAGTCCAGTTGTCAAACCAGCCACTGTTTGCCTTGTGCTCACTATAGCTCTTCATTTTGGATGGCCTCTTCGTCAACTGGATATAAATAATGCTTTCCTCCAAGGGCATCTTGATGACGATGTTTATATGGCCCTACCACCGGGATTTGTTCACTCTGATTATCCCACTCATATATGTAAATTACACAAAGCCATTTATGGCCTTCGTTAGGCCCCATGCGCCTGGTACTTGGAATTAAGCTCGTTCCTCATTGCTCAAGGCTTTCAAAATTCCAAGTCAGACACCTCTCTCTTTATCTTCAATCAACATGGCCTAACACTCTATCTACTTGTCTATGTAGATGATATTATTATCACATGCACCTCACTGTCTCTAGTGACAACATTCATTCGTCGCCTAGCTGACCGGTTCTCTCTCAAGGATCTCGGTGATCTTCACTACTTTCTTGGTATTGAAGTCATTTCCACTCCCTTGGGTATGCTTCTCACCCAGTGAAAATATATCCGGGACCTCCTTGCCAAAAATAACATGAGTAATTGTAAACCTGTCGCTACTCCGATGTCTACTACAGAAATCCTTTCACTTAATGACTCAAGCTCATCTGTCGATGGTGAACCATTTCGTCAAACTGTTGGTGCTCTACAATACTTATAACTTACTCGACCAGACATCTGCTTTGCATTTAACAAGCTTCTCAATTTATGCATCGTCCTACTGAGAATCATTGGCATGCCATGAAATGTGTGCTCCGCTACCTTAATGGTACTATCTCTTATGGTCTCTTCCTACATCGCTTTGCTCCGCTTACACTCCATGCATTTTCAGATGCTAATTGGGCTGGTGATCCCGACAATCGTTGCTCCACATCTGCTTATGTCATGTTTCTAGGTCTAAATCCTATTAGTTGGAGCTCAAAAAAACAACAAACTATTGCTCGCACCTCTACTGAGGCTGAATACCGAGCTGTTGCTTCCACTGCTGCTAAACTCAACTGGCTTCAACAACTTCTTCAAGAACTTCGCATCACATCATCTATCACTCCCACCATTTACTGTGATAATCTTGGTGCTACCTATCTTGCTGTGCATCCAGTATTTCACTCTCGTATTAAGCACATCGCCATTGACTATCACTTTGTTCGTGATCAAGTCTTAAAACGCCAACTACGTGTTACACATGTTCCATCCTCAGATCAATTGGCAGACTTTTTCACAAAGTCACTTCCAAAGCCCTCCTTTCTGCATCATCGGTTCAAGCTTGGTGTTCGCCTGGCAACCCCAATCTTGCGGGGGCATATTAAGCAATCATCTCCTTAATAATAGTGTTATCAAACATGTAAATCCCTAATTATAAGGCTGTCAATGTAATAGCATAATTATAGGAATTGTATAATTGTTATTCTTTCTAGCATCTTCCAATACTGTGTATAAATTCACCTTATGTAATAGAGTAATGCTAGAGCCACTACCAATTTCACTACATTTCTCTTCACTACCTTAGGTGGCACACTCCAATAGGTAGGAGATGATAGAGTAGGTGGGAGAACTCTCCAATAGGAGTATGCCACCTAAGGTAGTGAAGAAAATGGTAGTAAAATTGGTAGTGGCTAAAGCATTCCTCATTAATGTAATGGTAAGCCAAAATCAATACAATTTATTACATTTTCAATTACATAGCTTTTAGCATGACACTAGTCATGTGAATGAACACATTATGCATGTTCCAACTACTGACCTTAATAATTGTACGACATGAGGAATACCTGATTCCATTGCTTGATTAAACTTACCATAGAATACTTTTATATGTTGCTATTGATCAAGTGGATCTCCAACTACTAGTTTTTTTTGTTTTTCTGGTATTTTCTCATTATGTGTGCGAGTTGTTTCCGATGTCATATCACTGCTGGATCATATCACTGCTGGATCATTCTCCTAGAACAACAAGGATAAATATGGGGTATGGCTTCTCGTCTATAGTAAAGTATGCTAGAGGGAGTTAAGCTGGATCTGGTCTACCATAGGGAATTTGCCTTTTGGGCTGTCTTATTTGATTAACCTTACTCAACGAGGTTTCGGCTATCCATCGCCAAGAGGGTGGTTGGAAAAAAATAAAAGACAAAATCAGATCAAGAATAGCCTTGGGCTAGGACAGTTAGACTAGTGCCACGCGCAAAGCACCAAGACTGCTTCTTTATTTGTTGGCTTTGATTCTCATCTCATAGTTTGTTGGGGCAATGTATAAAATAGAGCCCTACGAAACTCGAAATAGCTCGTTAAGCAACCTAACTCTACCCATTCCGCTACAAAGCTCATCTGCATACCTCATTTTCTACATAGCTCTGCGCTATTTTTGTGTAGCCCACGCTATTTGCGCACACTACAAGTCGAACACGCTTTACCGGCATTTTTTTGCACATTTACCGGCGTTTATAAACCCCGCTGTAGATACCACCGGCGTTTTATAAATTGCCGGTGCAAGTGTCGCTGAATCATGTGTCACTGTAGCCTAGGGACATTCACCGGCGTTTTTTACGACCGCCGGTGTAGGTTAAAACTACACCGGCGGTCGTAAAATGCCGGGAAATGTGTGGTTTCATTTGGAAGGACTGTTTTCGGCCATCACCTACACCGGCATTTTTAAAACGCCGGTATAAACTGTCAGTTTTTTACTGAAAGCTACACCGGCGCTTGTAAAAACGCCGGTGTATCTATATTTTTATTTTTAAAAAAAAATTCTAAAAAAATTCACAAAAAAAACTTGAACACACAACAGAAACTGAACATGAATTTCAAAATGTGTAACCTCAGAACAACAGAAACTGAACATGAAGCTGAAAATGTGTAAGCTCAGAACAACACAAACTGAACATGAAGTTCAAAATGTGTAAGCTCAGAACAACAGAAACTGAACATGAAGCTCAAAATGTGTAAGGTCAGAACAACACAAACTGAACATGAAGCTCAAAATGTGTAAGCTCAGAACAACACAAACTGAACATGAATTTCAAAATGTGTAAGCTCAGAACAACACAAACTGAACATGAATTTCAAAATGTGTAAGCTCAGAACAACAGAAACTGAACATGAAGCTCAAAATGTGTAAGCTCAGAACAACACAAACTGAACATGAAGCTCAAAATGTGTAAGCTCAGAACAACAGAAACTGAACATGAAATTCAAAATGTGTAAGCTCAGAACAACAGAAACTGAACATGAATTTCAAAATGTGTAAGCTCAGAACAACACAAACTGAACATGAAGCTCAAAATGTGTAAGCTCAGAACAACACAAACTGAACATGAAGTTCCAAATGTGTAAGCTCAGAACAACACAAACTGAACATGAAGCTCAAAATGTGTAAGCTCAGAACAACACAAACTGAACATGAATTTCAAAATGTGTAAGCTCAGAACAACACAAACTGAACATGAATTTCAAAATGTGTAAGCTCAGAACAACAGAAACTGAACATGAAGCTCAAAATGTGTAAGCTCAGAACAACACAAACTGAACATGAAGCTCAAAATGTGTAAGCTCGGAACAACACAAACTGAACATGAAGCTCAAAATGTGTAAGCTCAGAACAACAGAAACTGAACATGAAGTTCAAAATGTGTAAGCTCAGAACAACAGAAACTGAACATGAATTTCAAAATGTGTAAGCTCAGAACAACACAAACTGAACATAAAGCTGAAAATGTGTAAGCTCAGAACAACACAAACTGAACATGAAGTTCAAAATGTGTAAGTTCAGAACAACACAAACTGAACATGAAGCTCAAAATGTGTAAGCTCAGATCAACAGAAACTGAACATGAAGCTCAAAATGTGTAAGCTCAGAACAACACAAACTGAACATGATTTTTCAAAATCCTAGCTGGAAACCTAGCTGGAAACTTAGCTGGAAACCTAGCTGAAAACTGAACATGATTTTTCAAACTGAACAAAAACCTAGCAAAATCCTAGCTGGAAACACCTGGCTCCGAAGTCCACTAACTCCTCAGATCCAAGCCAGTTATGTAATGCCCTGATTTTTCATTTAATAAAAAATTATTTATTTTGCACGTAGTGTGCACGTTCAATATTTTTGGTAAATATTTTCATCAAGATGAGTAAAGATATTTTAATATGTGCTTTTAATTATTTTATACAAAAACCTTCTTTCAATTAGACAAAAAGCCTTTTTCCTAAAGCCCAAAAAATTTAATTTATTTATTTTATTTTTAAATAATTATTTTGGCCCAAAAACTAAAGCCCATGAACCATTTTTATACAACTTGTCATGTAGAATACAATTTAAAGACTATTTTATTTTTATACAAAAATTTAATGTACAAATTTTTGGAGGCAAATGCTTGCACGTGCATTGCACGTACACGTGCAAATGCACTTTCCCAAAGTAGGCCGGATTGCTTCTTTTGGAGGGAAATCAAAATTTTAATGGAAATCACGGTGTGGTGGTTACTTGGTTGTGGGTAGTTAATGCAAGTCCTACTTTCATCCTAGCCCTCCATCTTATAACCAACTACTTGATCCTAGCCCTCCATTCTCTTTGATTTTTAGTATAAATACCCTCCCCCCCCATGGCTAGTTATTCTTGTGCATATTAATCCCTCCAAACCTATAGTTTAAATTATATTATCTAGTAGTGATTTTGTGAGTTAAAAGATTGAGAGTGTGTGGGTTTGTGCTTGCAACATCAAGGAGGAAAGGAGAGGCCGGCTACCATCAAGGAGCTCTCGGTGAGGTGTGCTTGGAGGCTTGTGTGCGCGTCATCTAGGAGGAGGTGCACTCTTGTTGCAAGGACATTCGTCTAGGAGATTGTTAATTGTATCTTTCTTCAATAATGTGGGTAAATTTTCCCTATTTCTAACATAGGAATGCATGCTAGATTTAATTAGCAAAATGATGCATGAAAAAGATTAATAAGAGTACACATTTTAATTGGAGATTTGAGCTATAAATTAATTGGAATGTGGGTGTTTCTCATGACTTCTAGTATAGAGATCATGCTAGGATTAATATTGATTGGTTATCGTACTTGTGAAAAGTGGATTTATAGGATGATCGTTATGTTGAAATGTCCTGTGCTATACATAATGTGGAAAATGCGAATGAATGAAAAAGAACTAAGGATGTTTAGAGAACTGTAAATTGCCTGTACAGTCGACCGATCATGTGAACAGTCGACTGGTACAATGAAATAAAATGTGTACAGTTCGAGATTTCATGAAATGATGTTTTAATGTGTGTCGTATCCTGACTTTCCTAGTATGTTAAATTCGGAGTTGATATCCATCTCCGTAGACAAATAATGAGTAAAAGATGAATGTACGACTAGAAATTGTATTTGGATGAAAGAAAATACTAGCTATGTGAAATTTACCTTTAATCGTAAACTATATTGTGATGTTTGGTAAATGAATAAGGATCGCATGTTTGTGCTGACGTTGAACATACTATAGTGTAATAAAAATGCTATGTGCTATTTGAAGAACAGAAGAAAGAGATAAGTCCTTAATTTGAAATTTAACTCTTTTCAGTCGACCAAATATATGTAGCAGTCGACTGCACTGAACATGAAAAGTTGTATAATTGAATTACCCAGAACAGCCGACTGATATGAACGAAAGTCGACTTCTCCGTAATTTATATTTTAATTTCGAATGCTGCGGAACAGTCGACTGGCCATGCAGTCGACTCTTCCGAGCGATTATTGAAGAACTTTCTTTGGCTGAACAAGTTGACTGGATGAGTTCTAAGTCGACTGTTCAGAGCACTTTTGACACCTCAGGAATTCTATGAATTGTTTTATGATAAAGATTGTGAATCTTATGTTGAATATTGGTTGTGACAGTAAACTCTATTTATCTTTGCATGAATTACTATGGGGTGAATCATTTATTTGAATTTATGAAAGTTATAATCGTGGAACTATGAACATGAAAAAGCAAATCCATAGTGATTATAAAAAAAATGAACTCATGAGCTGGAAATGCTCAATTTTTGGTAATTGTGAATTGAAATTGAAACAAAGGAGTAGCTAAGTCTCCCACCGGCAATTAGAAAGAAATGAAATGAGATGAAATTTGAAATGAAAGACCAAGGTTGGTCATGTTTGAACGAATGAATAAGTCCGGTTTAGTGGAGAGGCTAACTCTAGAGCTTTGATTTTGTTCATGATTCTGATAAAAACTAAGGACTAGTACATAGTGGAGACGTGATTCTGATAAAAGCTTTGATTTGGTACCGAATCGAATCCGGCCGATATGCTCACAAAGCCTCTTACAATTGCAAAGTTCAAGCTTTGTTCAAGTTTGATGTTGGTTTGTTTCTAGCTAGTTTGAGCTAGTTTTGTTTCTAGGATGTTGCTAGTATATCTTTATATTTATCTTTGTTTAGGTTATGTTTGCTTTATGCATTTGCTTTATGTTTTAGTTTGTTTTATGTGCAATTTGGTTCAAGGTGGAGATTGTTATGTTATGACCCAAATTGCTCTTAAGGCCCATTGGGCTTAGTATCTTCATATATGTAACAAATTAGAATCAAATGAATCTAATCAACATTTTGCTCACTCTTTTACACAGCCACTGTCTATCTCTCTTCCCTTCTCTTCCTCACCTCATCTTCTCAAACCCTAACAAATCAAACCTTAACATTTTGCCGTACTGCCCCACTTTTTGAAAATATTTGGTGCTATGACCCATTTCAGAAAACAATTAGCGATATGTCCCTGTTTAGGACACGTCAGCATAAACCGTTATTGGAAATAATTGCATAGATTATTTACGTGCCGTTATTTCCAATAACGGCATCTATTTTTAAAAAAAGTGTCATGCCGTTATTTGGAGTAACGTCATAGGTTATTTTGTTTTTCGACAGCTTGTAGTCTCCATTTAGAGAAAAAATTACAAGTGTAAAAACCTTATAACAGATGCCGTTATTCCAAATAACGGCATTCTCAATACTGAAGCCGTTATTTGGAATAACGGCATCAGTTATAATTTTTTTTATAAAAAAGTAACTTATTATTCATCCTCTTTGACGAATAAGTTATTTTTTTTTAAAATTAACTTATTATTCATTCTCTCTGTTTCCAAACAACGGCAAGAGTTCATTTATATATAACTGATGCCGTTATCTCCAATAACGGCATCAGTCATTCGAATGCCGTTATTCAGGATAACGGCATTATTTATAAGTTTTTTTCACACTTAGAATTTTTTAAAGTTAGAAGATTCACACTTGTAAGAGAAATATACTGATGCCGTTGTTCCAAATAACGGCATGGAAAAAAAATGTAAAATAGATGCCGTTATTGGAAATAACGGTACGTAAATAACCTATGCCGTTATTTCCAATAACGGTTTATGCTGACGTGTCCTAAACAGGGACAGATCGCTAATTATTTTCGGAAGTGGGTCAGAGCGCCAAATATTTTCAAAAAGTGGGACAGTATGGCAAATTTTTTTATTATTTTTAGATGATCATCATCAGTCTAATCAAGTTTGTTTCCCCCCTACATGTAAAGATTACAACATTGTCTTAATGAAATGAATTATGTACATATGCTTTTCATCTAGTTCTATATTTACTTCCCTACAGTTCATCGGTTGTATCTTATTGCAAGTCTAGTTCATTTTTAATGTCTTCTACTGGTAAATATTTTCTATTGGATATTTTCTGTTAGATATTATTATAGTCCCGTATTGGTTGTAGAGTTGTTTTGATATTTGTTCCCCTCCTATATATAGGTGGTATTGTACTTGGTTAAACTCAATTCAATATTCAGTATTGTATTCATTCTCTCTGATTTATCTTAACATGGTATCAGAGCCAATTACTCAAATTTTCTTCTCTTAAAATTTTCTCATCCAAAATTCTCAAATTCCAACAGCTAAAGTTATACAAAATTCATTCTTAAAAAAAAAAAAAAAAAAAACCGAATCGTCATCTTCTTCAACTCCAGATCAGATACCGAAGTCATCTTCTGAGTAAATCCCGCTGCCATCAACTCCAGATCAGAACTCCAGCCAAAGATACTGAAGTCAACTCCAGATCAGATCGTCATCAACTCCGAATCCAAACTTCATCAGATGGTCCGGTGTCCTCGTCGTCACTAGCCGCCATCCAGATCCATATCCGATCGTCCTCGTCAGATTGCCGATCCCGAGCCGATATTTGTCCCTGAATTCCAATCGAACGCTGGTCTCCAAACCCTAAATTCCCGAGCTCCCACTCAAACACTGGTCACCTCCGCTGCTCTTCTTCCTCACCTCGAATTCCAATCTCATTCTAATGGCTGACGAGGTTGCTGTTGAAACACCAGTGGGGGTGTTAGATCCGAACTTGGTGATCAGAAGTTCTATGATGGTGAACTTCTTCCTCCTCTGAAGTTCCCCTACTTGGCAGATCCGAACTTTCACAAACCCTATTCTTTTCCAAAAAAAAAAATCCGAGAAAAAAAAAGTCGAAAAAATATATATTATTATTATTATTATTATTATTATTATTATTATATATATATATATATATATATATATATATATATATATATATATATATATATATATATATATATATATATATAGGTACTACTACTTGATGGAATCTCAGTCTCTCCCACATATTTCCGCCTCCACTGACTTCCTCGATGCAACCGCCTCTCGTTCCTCCTCCAGATTCAAACAGCAGCAGCATCACTTTCAGTATGCCTCTGGTCTCCTACCTTCTCCTAATGTCATTGCTCACCCTACCTCACCTCTACTTCCGACACCGGTAGCATTGTCCTGCTCCCAAAACCGATTCAGACACCAGCAGCATCTCCCTCCACATTGTGTTCTCAGTCACAGCAGCCCTCGCAGTGCGTTGTCCCTCACATCCTCGGCCATGCCCGTCACTCCAGGCTTGCCATCTCCTGCTGATTGGGCTCATCTTCAGCAACGCCTCACACAGCTGGAACTACAGCTCATGGGCCAGTCTATCAATGTTGGATCCTCTGCTCCTGTACTTTCTGCCACTTCCGGTATGAATTCGTTCTGGATTTAGATTCTTGTGCATAGGGGTGGCGAACGGGTCGGGCCGGTCCGGGCCCAACCCGTGTGGGTTGGCACGCTTGGGTAGGCGGGCCGGGCCGGGTTGGCATCTTACACGGGCCGGGCCGGGCCGGGTCATCTCCTTATTTGGGTGGCCCGCCCAACCCGTGAACCCTTTAGGGCTCAACCCGGGTTGGGCCGGGTCGACCCGCGGGTTGCCGTTTAATAATATATATATATATATATATATATATATATATATATATATATATATATATATATTGGTAGCTTAAATTGAACTAATAATAATAAAAACTTTACAAATGATGTATACAATTATACAAACAACCATATTTTTGTTTGATGAATATTAAATTTCTTAAAAAATTATAATACTAAGTAAGTAATACTACTAATAAGTAATAATACTACAATTCTTCAAATATCCCCAAATGATGTTTAATTATAATACTAAGTATGTAATTCAGTAATAATACTAATAAGTAATAATACTACAATTCTTCAAATTGAATCAAATATCCCCAAATGATGTTTAATTATAATACTAAGTAAGTAATAATACTAATAAACAAAAAAAATCGTAATAATAATAATAAGATTGAAAGAGTGAAATTGACAACAAATTTTGAAATTTTATTCATATGAATTTAAGTTATACAATTTGAACAATTTATAACGAAATGAAGAATTTAATTCACAACTAAGTTTTATACAATAACATATTTCTTATGTACAATTTTAATTGACTACAAATTTTCTAATTTAACATAAGAAGAAAAGCTATTGTTGTTGTTGTTGTTGTTGTTGTTGTTGTTGTTCTTCGGGCGAGTTGCTCCCACTTGTGGAACTAGATAGTGCTTTCCCTTGCGTCCTATCTTCAGCCTTCAGCCAGTCTTCTGTGCAAACGAGCATCTCCAACACCTCGGGCTTCAACCGATTTCTGTAATCAGATAGAACCCTGCCACTTGTAGAAAATGCACTCTCAGAAGCAACTGTAGAGACAGGAGGAGTTAGCAAATCTTTAGCCATAATAGACAGAATACTAAAAGTGTGTTCATGTTCTTTCCACCATTGTAAAATATCTAGTAGGGAAAGAGTAGGCTCGGTATCCTGTTGGTTATACCAGTTTAATTCATTTGGTTGATTAGTCCTAGGTTTTTTAGATTGAATTTGTTCAAGTAGACTAAATGTTCTATCACCAATTCTACTTTTACCCTTACCTTTAGAACTACCAGAAGAAGAACCAACTACAGAAGTGGTACTACTAGAAGCAAAACGTCTATCATAATAATCATACAAGTTATTTAGCGTAGATTCAAACTGAACTAAAAAAGTAGTGCAATCAGTTGTTAATTCTACATTGTTCTCTAAAAAACCAAAAAACATTTCTATCAAATTCTTCGTACCTTCTAATTTGATACGAGGATCCATAACAGTAGCAACACAAATCAACATAGGAGGAGGAAAATAATACTTCAAAATTTTTTGAAATGCAGGTATTACAATGTCACTAATATAGGCATCATTTAACATTTCGTTAAATATTTGCACCATGCTAACTAATTCAATAAAAATGCTACTAGAAGTAGATTCATATGTTTTTGAAAACTTTAAAGTTGCGGTTTTAAAAGGTTCTAAAAATTTCAATAAAGATTCGGCAAAAAACCAATCGGTGGGAGTCATTTCAAAATTTTGCATATTTTTTGCGATACAAAAATCATTTACAACTGCTTTATATTCGGTGACGACATTTAGTAAATCAAAAGTAGAATTCCATCGGTGTCTAACATCCTTTGGAAATTTTCTAAAAGGAACATTTCTAACCCTACACCAAGCTTTCCATTCTTGTAAAATGCTTGGACTTAATGCAATGAAATGTACACAATTTCTAATTTTATGTATGTATGGATCAGCTATTTTTAATGCATCTTGAACACATAAATTTATAATATGACATGCACATCTAACATGAAAAATATTATCAGATGGAGGGTTTAATACAGATTTTAAAGTAGTAATCGCTACATTGTTGTTAGATGCATTATCGAAACTAATAGCCATAATTTTATCACGAATATGAAAAACATCACAAATTTCTACAATACGGTTTGCTATTTCAGCGCCACTATGGGGATACGGCAACGACGCAAGTGATATGATTCTTTTATGAAGAATCCAATCATTGTCGATCCAATGACAGGTTATTCCCATCGTTGGAATATTGTTGACACCCGTCCAACAATCCGAAGTTAAACTAACCCTACAAGTTAAACTCCATAAAATTGCAATCAAAGCGTCCTTCATTTTCATGTACACTTTAAAACAATCCGATTTGCAAGTATTTCTCGGAATTCTTTTAAAATGAGGGTTTAAGGCCGTTTGATTAAAATTTTCCAAGTTCCAACTCTCGGGATAGGAAAATGGCAACTCTTCCTTAATGACTAATCGGGCCATTTCCCGACGAACAAGTTCGGGATCATAAGGGTGGCTATCTACTTGACCGGTCCTAGGGTTAATTTTTTGTTGGCCTTGTATTTGATCAAGAAGTTCTTTATGATTATGTTGTATGTGCCTACTAATTGAAACGGTGCCGTCACCCCTCTTGAATTTGTATGTTTTACTACATGTTTTACACACTTTCAAACCTACACCCGGGATATGTTCGTCCGGGATATACTCATAAAACTTATGCCAATCGCTAGTTTCTCCTATACTTTTCCTACTACTACGGGGTTGTGTGGTTTCGGTTTGTTGTTGTTGTTCTTCTTCTTCTATTTGTATGTCACCTACAAATTCGTCATGTGTACCCCATTGTTCCATAGTAGGATCAATGTAATCTTGGGCGGGCTCACTAATTGGGACAATTGGTGGCCTACGTGAAGAGGAGGAGGAATCTTGTCCGCTACGACCGCTACCGCGTGATCTAGACATAATGTGGTAATGCGCTCAAATATGTAAAAAAAATTCTACAATGTAGGAGCGGACCGAGCGGTGAATTATACAAAAAAAATCTAAAAAACAAGAGGGTTGAGATAGAGAAGTTCAAAAAACAAACAACAATTTTAACTACAACGCAAAAAAAAATTTAACAAGAGAGGTAGAGAAATTTTGATACCGTTCACCGTAGAATACGCGTATGTAAAAAAAACCGTGAAAATAAGAAGAAAAGCTAAAAGATGGAGAAGCGCTTTGCCGATTCCGCAATTGAAGAGTTGAGAAGAGGTTGAAGTAAATTTGACGAGAGTTGATGAGAGTTGAAGACGTTGAAGACGTTGAATTTTGTTTCCGATACGACCCAAATTTGATCGTGTATATGCCTCCTTGTACAATTATTTGATGAACACTACAATTGTTCAAAAATTTCTTTAAAATGATGTATAATAGTAGAGAGAGTAAGAGAGTGAGGTGTAATTTTTTTTGAGATTTTTAGGGGATATTTATATGTGAATTAGTGGGAAAAAACAAAAAAAAAACAAAAAAAAACTAGCCGTTTCCTACAGCAACGGCTCTAAGAGCCGTTTGCTGCCCCAACGGCCAGCGGAGACAGCGACAGACCCGGGTTCGAACCACGGGTTTCGACCCGTTCGACCCGCGGGTCGAACGGTCGGCCCGTCACGGGTCGAACGTTCGACCCGTACGGGTCGAGCGGGTCGAAACCCGTGGGTCGAACCGCGGGTTAGCGGGTTCAATTCGCGGTTTAAACGGGTTCGTGGGCCGGGTTTTGCGAATTCGATTCGCGTAAATTGCGACCCGGGTCGACCCGGTACTGTTCACCGGGTTCGACCCGAACCCGTGAATCTCTTAAGCGGGCAGGGTTCGTGGGCCGGGTCGCGGGTGGGTCTCCGGTTGACCCGGCCCAGTTGCCACCCCTACTTGTGCATCACATCATCTCACTACTAATCAGACACTATTCACCACCTGCACGGCTCTTCCCTCTCACTTTTCATCTCTACACACAGTTGATGGCTCACCACTTCTTATTACACACTCAAGAACAATTAGTTCTCCCACTCTCACATTACCATATGTTCTTTATGCTCCTCATTTATCAATAAACCTTATTTCTATTAGTGGTCTTCTCGTTGTGCGATAGTGGTCTTCTCATTACTTTTGACTCTTTAGGTTGTTCTATTACTGATTCCTCCACCGGTGAAGAGTTTGAACGTGCTAGTCGTCAGGATCGTCTATATTATCTAGATTTTCTTCGTGCACACCACTCTCCTAGTTTTGTCGGTATTGTTTCCCCTGATGCTGATCTGTGGCACAGACGTTTAGGTCATATTAGCGCATCACGACTCCAGACTATAGCTTGCAGTGGTCCTTTGGTTCTCTCACTTTTAAACATTTATCTGATTGTCATGGTTGTCATTTGGCCAAACACATTGCCCTACCCTTTAGTCACAAAAGAACTTCTGAAACCACTCATCCTTTTCAACTTGTTCATTCTGACATATGAGAACCCTCTCCCGTACCTTCGTGGAAAGGCTATCTCTATTATGTTGCCTTCATCGATGACTTCACTAGACATACATGGGTTTTTCTTATGCATCAGCGATCTGAAATACCTGATATTTACCAATTTTTTACAACTATGATTCACACTCAGTTCTGTGTGCGCATTAAGAATTTTCGATCGGACGGTGCACGCGAGTACACTTCCACAACTATGAGATCGATCCTTCAGTCTCACGGCACCCTTTTTCAGCAATCATGCCCTCACACACATGAGCACAATGATGTAGCTGAACGCAAGCATCGTCACATCCTTGAGACGGCTCGCGCTCTTTTACTCTCCTCTTCCGCTCCTCGTTCTTTCTGGACTGAAGCCATCATGAACTCTGTTAGTCTTATCAATATTACTCCCTCGTCTGTCCTACCTGGGACGATGCCTTATGAGGCTCTTTATCATTCACCTCCCGACTACAGTATGCTTCGTATTTTTGGGTGCACCTGTTACGTTCTTCTCCCTCCTACTAAGCGCACGAAGATCTCCGCTCGTGCTGCTAAGTGTGTTCACCTAGGTCTCAGTCCTGAACATAAAGGTTATCGTTGTTTTGATCCATCAGCGGGTCGTGTCCGCATTTCTCGACATGTATCCTTTGTGGAAGACTCCTCTTACTACCTGACTCCCCTCGAGGATACTAGATTTCTCGATTCCCTAGTTGTTGCTAGCCCCCCGACTTTACCTTCCCGCATTCCTTTTGATCTCACTCCGCTGGCTCCATTCACATCTCCTGCAGTCCTTACACCTATTGTTCCCCCTACCGAAACACCACCTACATCCCCATAGTATCCAACACCTATCCAACCTACTTCCCCATCGACACATGCACCCACTCCACCGTCCTCACCCCCACACCCTGTCAGTCCACCACCTCTTCGTCAGTCTACCTGTTCCACTTCTGGTATTCCTCCGGCACGTTATACACCTGATGCCACTGGTCCTTCTAACCAGTTTGGTTTTGCCACCCTAGCTTCCTACTCACCACAGTTTCATGCATATCTCACTGCTATATACTCTACACGTGAGCCCAGAACTTATCAAGACACAATTCAATATCCTGAATGGAGGAAAGCTATTGCAGAGAAATTTAGTGCATTTGATCAGACTGGCACTTGGGATATTGTTCCTCTGCTAGAGGGCATTCAGCCTATTAGCTGCAAGTAGATCTTCAAGGTCAAATATCAACCTAATGGATCTATTGAGCGGCACAAGGCTCGTCTAGTAGCCCGAGGATTTACTCAGGAGCATGACATTGATTATGATGAGACCTTTGATCCCATTGCACAGATGACTACTGTTCGCACTCTTCTTGCTGTTGCAGCCATACGCCAATGGCCGTTATACCAGATGGACGTGAAGAATGCTTTTCTTCATGGTACCTTATCTGAGGTTGTTTATATGGATCCTCACCCTGGCCTCCCTACTCCTCCTCGTCATGTTTGCCGGTTGCATCGAGCTATATATGGTTTGAAGCAGGCCCCTCGAGCCTGGTTTGAGTGTTTTCGCCTTGTCATCACCAAGGCTATTTTTAGTCAGAGTTCTCAGGACCATTCTATGTTTATGCGGTCATCACCGCATGGGAGGGTAATTCTACTACTCTATGTTGACGATATGATCATTACTGGGGATGACTCTGCAGGCATTACATCCACCCAGAAATATCTTCAACAGCAGTTTCATATGAAAGACCTTGGCAGACTACGTTATTTTCTGGGCCTAGAGATTGCTCATGGATCTCGAGGGATACTCATTTCTCATCAGAAATACACATCAGATATTATCTCCGCTGCATGCCTTTCTGACAGTAGATCAGCCGATACACCCTTGAGCTTAATGTGAAGCTTCGTCCCACTGATGGTGAGCTCCTTCCTGATCCCACTAGATACAGACAGATTGTTGGACAGCTTGTCTACTTCTGCATGACCAGACTCGATATTGCTCACGGAGTCAGTGTTGTCAGTCAGTTTGTTTCTGCTCCTACATCAGTTCACTACAGTGCTCTTCTTCGGATTCTCAGATATCTTCGGGGCACTATTACTCGCTCATTATTCATGCCTACTACATTCAAATTAGAGCTGAGTGCATATTCTGATTCAGATTGGGCAGGTGATCCTACTACTAGACGGTCTACCACCGGTTTCTGTCTATTTCTTGGTGATTCGCTGATCTCATGGCGAAGTAAGAAACAGGCAGTTATTGCATGTTCTTCGACTGAAGCTGAGTACAGAGCAATGGCAGCTACTACTAGAGAGATTGTTCATGTTCGTTGGCTGTTATCAGATATGGGTGTCACTCTTACAGGAGCTATTCCTCTTCATTGTGATAACCGGAGTGCATTGCACATTGCAAGCAACCCGGTCTTTCATGAGCGAACGAAGCATATAGAGATTGATTGCCATTATGTTCGTGAGCGCTTTGAGGCAGGGACCATTTCTCTCCATTCTGTTACATCTTCCCAGCAGACTGCAGACTTTTTCACCAAATTTCATACTGTTCAGAGATTTAGATACTTAGTAGGCAAACTCACACTGTTTGACCCATCGTGAGTTTGAGTGGGGGTGTCAGATATTATTATAGTCCCATATTGGTTGTAGAGTTGTTTTGATATTTGTTCCCCTCCTATATATAGGTGGTATTGTACTTGGTTGAACTCAATTCAATATTCAGTATTGTATTCATTCTCTCTGATTTATCTTAACAACTTCCCTACAGTTCATCGGTTGTATCTTATTGCAAGTCTAGTTCATTTTTAATGTCTTCTACTGGTAAATATTTTCTATTGGATATGATTTGCTTGTTTAATATTCGAGACGGGCTATACCACAATCCGTATTTTCCTGGGGCGGCAATAGCTATGCCCCAAATGCTTGTTGACGGTGCTGTTGAGTATGAAGATGACACCCCTGCAACTCAATCTCAGGTACCCATCAAAAGCTTAGATCATACATAACACATATGACGTGATCATTACTGTCTTGATTCTGTCACCCCTGCAACTCAATCTCAGGTACCCTTCAAAAGCTTAGATCATACATAACACATATGACGTGATCATTACTGTCTTGATTCTGTTGTCTTTTATCAGAGGTTCAGGCTGAGAAGTAACAGATTCAGTGTGTCATGACAGATGACAAATTATAAGATACTACTCTGAAATAGGCTGTTCTACGATAGATACTTGTGCCTACACTTGACCTTGAAGACAAATAGAAGTGTTTCTTGGGTTTACTCTTTTAAGCATTGATATCATATGACTCCTCCATTGAAGACGAAAACCCATTTTAGTAAAGAGGTCCAAGTGATCCTACTGATCCTAGAGGCGCATTGAACATAATATATATTTTGAACTATGTTCATTGGCCTTCTTTCTTGTAATTTATTGAATACATCTACCACCGAAAACGTAGCGTAAAATATTATGTTGAGATTGAAAGATTGTTTTGGGGTCTAGATGGCCTTGGCCTCCTACATCAGTTGACAGTTGAGTGCTATATGAAGCATAAACACGTCTATTAAGAAATTAGACAGCTTGTCGTGTCAGACACAAGCATCTGACACGAGGATACCTGTTTCAGTGTAGTAAATTAGAATCATCCATTTGTCAGTGTGTCTGGCTCATGCTTTCTCAGAGTGGGTCTCTTTCTAAATTGAATTTTTGACATCCAGCTTAGCCATAGAAAGCTTATAGACATTTGGGAAGTCCCCAAGCTTGATATATTGTTTAATTACGAATATAGATGGGGAAGGATGTCGTGTCATTTTTATCATGGGCAGCAGAGCCTGAGATGGAAGAACGCAAACTGGTAAGCCATAATCTAGCATTGTAACTTTTCTTTCATTTATGCAAATTCAATTGAGTACAAGTTCTTAATGCAAAACCAAAATCTTAACATGTGCATGGTATGTGTGTAGATGGGATTCAACTGTATTTTTGTGCTGTCCCTTGCTCTCCTCCAAGCTGCTTATTACTGCCGCATGCGTTGGTCCGTTCTCAAATCACGCAAGCTCATTGTCGATGTTGTTAACTAAAATCTGCTTTTCTTGTATGGTCGCAGCTGCAAAACAGAACAGGAAGAAGTTGATAATAGATAGCAACAACAGAGTGGTACTTTTGCAGTAGAAAATATGTATGAGTGAAGTGGTGATGTTGTAACAAGACAATGATAAAATAAAATAAAATAAAAAACTGATCAGATTGTACTGGTGTTGAGATTGGAACTTGATCTCAAATCTATATTTTGATTTACACAATAAATTCATTTAGATGATGACTTGAGAAAGTTGGGCATGTATATTCACATGTTATTATGAATTTGCATATGTCACACTGTCATGTGCACTTAATTTGAATTGATGGAAATAATTATGCATTGAACTTTTAATTTAGCAGATTTTTGACTTCTTGTTTTCAAAATTTAAAATTTTATTTTCAAATTACCTCATTACAACACTGTATCTCATTGAAGGATCATTGTGACATTTAGTTTATTGCTTAAAAAAATTACCTTTAACATTTTTGAACAAAATTGTGGTAGTTAATATAAAGAGTTGTGATTCTTGTGAAACTAGGCTAACGTAATTCTTCATTAGAATATATTTTTTAAAAAATATATTCATGTAATGTAAAAAACTACAGAAAAATAGTTGAAAAACTTTGCACGCCCGGTGGGACTCGAACCCACAATCGCCTGATTAGAAGTCAGACGCCTTATCCATTAGGCCACGGGCGCATTTTATGTTCAGTGAAGATGTACTATCATTATTTAGGTGCTTATGAATTATTTTATTTTATTTTCCTGTAGGGTTAAAGAGTACATTATCCTTGTATTTAGCAAGCTTTTATATTAACTCAAAAAAGTTTGCGATCGAGCTTATACTTCTGCAGAGCTTGGTATTTTGAACATTTAAAGAGCCCAGAAGAAAGAACTGCTACAGGACCGACCTTTTGGGCTTCTTCAACTTACTTAATTACAATTATTTTCTTTTGACTCAGTACTTAGAGCATCTGTAGTCGCTTGCTAAATATGTATAATATGCATATTTGGCTGAAAACGAAGATGTAGTCGTTGGCCAAATATACATATTATACATATTTGACTACAGTAGATTGCCATAAATGAGAGGCGATTTGAGAATTATCCATAAATGAGAGACGGCACTTCAAGTGCCGTCGCATGTAAGAAAAAAAAAATTTAATTGTCGGACGGTACTTGAAGTGCCGTCGCACAAAAAAAATTATTTTTTTAATGGTCGGACAACACTTGAAGTGCCATCCCACCAAACAAAAATTTAATTTCGTAATTAAAAAAACAAAAAAGACCCAAAAAGACCCCCACTTCTCCCTCCACTTTTTTGTTTTTTGTAATTTTTGAATTGTTTTTGTAATTTTTTGTAATGTTTTGTAATTTTTTTGTAATTTTTTTTTGCACTTCGAATTTTTTTTTTCCTCCGACGACACTTCGAGTGCTGTCGCAACTATTAATTTTTTTTTCCCGCTCCGACGGAGCTTCATATGCCGTCCCACAAATTTTTAGTGTTTTTTTTCTCCGACGGAAGATGAAGTGCCGTCACTTATTATTTTAATATAAAAAGGTAAAAAATGGCATTTGACGACTGCAGCAAAACCTTCGATTGCTATTTCCATTTATTCATATATAGATATTTTATCCTTCAACGACTACAGATGCTCTTACAAACCTTTTCATATCGTTCAATATAGGTGGATACTTTACTGTGCACATGAACATAAGTAATACATGGTGTTTTCTACACATAAAAAAAGGTAAACGATTCTACATTTTGAGTAGTGATTATTGTTACCGCTGATTTCGGTGTGGGGGTAAACAGATGAATTTGTGAGTCCGAGAAAAACCTGAACAGTTGACTCAGCCTTCTTGCTCCTGCCGAAACCTGCAAGGGAAGTGCGAAACACCGGGGTTGATTCCGGCGACGCACCCTCCGACGCTCTTGTCAGTAATCAGAAGAGATTAAAGAAAGAGCTTAAGGTATAGAAAAAGTGATTAACCTCGTTGATATGGTCAAAACAAGGGGTTCAATCGAGACCGTCCAAATGGGGCACGAATCCTACAGCTCAGGGACGAGACGGTAATTTCACATGCAAACGGGTCCGAAGCGGGTACTGGGTCTCCTTCTCACAGATCCAATAACCCGCAAACGGATCCACCACAGCTGGGCACGGGTTTCAACCCGCTGCCAACTCGATCCAGCAAGACACAATCAAGGTCCCTGATTAGATCTAAATCAACGGCCATGATTCACGTCAATCTTTACAATGGGATTTAGGGATTAAAATTCCTTATCTGATTACCAGAATATACCTTATCAGATTACTTTCCCAATCTGTTTACAAGGAGATTATTCCATATCAGATTACGCGGATTACATTCCTAAATTGTTCTCTAAGACGCCTATAAATACCGCCCACCCATCTCCATTAACAGGTAATCAATCTTTCTCTAGTTAAACGCTCTTTCATAATCAATTCTGGTTACTGACTTGAGCGTCGGAGGGTGCGTCGCCGGGAACAACCCCGGTGTCTCGCACTTTTTGCAGGTGCACGGCGGGAGCGACGATCAGGGTTCAACGGAACAGGTATACAGGTTCTCCTATTCAGTTTCCCCAAAGAACTCACAAATTCATCTGTTTGCCCCCACACCGAATTTAGCGGCAACAGATTGGCGCCGTCTGTGGGAAACTAACGAGTAGAGACCTCTCCTCTTCCCGGTGAACAGGTTTTCTCCAGCCATGCCGCCTCGCAAAGTCAGATCTAGGGGCTCCAATCGAGCGCCCATCCTTGACCAGCAGGAAATCCTTCCTGATCCCACTCAGCAACAAGGGCAGCTCCCTCCTACTGTGGAAGAGCCGCTCCAGCGGAACCCTCCACATCCTGATCCGAAGGGGCCTAACCCCCAGAAACAGCCTCTTCATCCAGAGAACATACCCAACCACACTGCCTCCAGTGCCTCCATGGCCTCCCATCATCCCCGAGCCTCTGGTCGCCACGATGCCCATCCCAGACGCCCGGAAGATAAGGACCTTCGTCACCATCTGGACGAAAAGCGGGCTCGGGGAGAAGCCTCCCACCAAGAACGATCCCCCCGACACCGGGGACACAGGGGGTCCCCCGCCCGAAGAGGGAGAAGAGACTCCCCCGATCACTACCGAAGGAGGCACTCACCAGCAGGTCGGCAGCAGCATCGGAACAATGAGGCACCCATCACCCGTGCCGAGTTCCAGCAATTCCAAGCTATGGTACAACAGGCCCTCAATCTCCGTCAAAATCCCAATGAGCCAAGGGCCCCCTCCCCTCGTCCGGTCCGGAGCCCTCGCCAACGTTCCCCTTCTCCTCGACCCGCACCTACCAATTCCAGACGCACCCCAAGTCCTCGTCGTTCCCGAAGCTACCATCGCCGCAGCCCTCGCTCCCCATCCTACGAAGACGAGTCCCGTGGCTCGGCAGATCACCGCCGGAGAGATAACACCATGAACCGCCGCCTAAACGAGGTGGAAAAACTCTTGGGACGAATAAACCGGGAAGAAGAACTCAGGGGGAGGATACTCCGTCCCAGCCAACCCCCGTTCTCCCGGACCATAGTGGATACTCCTGTTCCCTTCGGTTTCAAACCTCCCCAGTTCGAGAACTACACGGGAGAGACCGATCCGGTTGACCACATCGAAGGCTTTAAGACTTTGATGCTCCTCCATCAAGCGTCCGACGCCCTCCTCTGCAAAACATTCCCTGCAACACTGAAGGGCCCAGCTCGAGAATGGTACTCTCGCCTTGCCCCGGCGTCAATATTCTCCTTTGAACAGTTCGAGACCCTGTTCATCACCCACTTCGTCAGCAGCCGAAGGGCCGAGAAGACCAGCATTTCCCTGTTGCACCTCCGTCAGCAGAAGGGGGAGAGATTGAGGGACTACGTGAAGAGGTTCACAGCCGAGGCCAGAACTATCGCATCCCTCGACCAATCCGTTGCTACCGCGGCGTTCCAATCCAACATCCTAAATTCTAACCTCCGCTCCTCCCTCGCCAAAAAACCGCCACATGACTTTTCTGACCTCCTCCTCCGTACTGAAAAGTACATCCGAGCTGAAGAGGCCGAGGAACCGCCCAATTGGGAAGCAACCGCCTCCGGGTCTAAAAGGAAGGGAACGGAAGAAGAGGGACCCAAAAAGTTTCAGAAGGATAATGCTGGCCAGCGCCGGCCTCCCCCTAGATTTGAAAAATTTACTCCCCTCACCACAAACATCTCCGCCATTTTCATGGAAGTCGAAAAAGAAGGGGTCCTGCCTCCAGCTCCAAAGATGAACACCCCAGCCAAAAGGAGAGATAAAGACAAATGGTGCCGTTATCACCGGGACCATGGGCATGACACCAACGACTGCCGGGCTCTGAGAAACGAGATCGAAGCCCTCATCCAGAGGGGGCAGCTGGCGAAGTTTGTAAGAAAGGACGGGGCCGAACTTCCTCCCCAGCCTCGGGGGGCTAACAAACGTCCGGAACGGGAAGAGACGCCAGAATTCGAGGAAGAGCGAGTCCTCCACCTTATCCATGGGGGTCCAATGGGGGGCTCCTCGAACTCTTCTCGGAAAGCTTTTATTAGGGAAGTAAATTCTGTCCGGGCCACCCCTCCCCCCAAAGGACTCGGAGTGCCCGTCACCTTCTCTGACGACGATCTCGAGGGCGTCCGCACCCCTCATTGCGACGCACTCGTCATCAACCTTCACATGGCCAATTTCAAAGTCGAAAGAATCCTAGTGGATAACGGCTCCTCCGTTAACATCCTATTCCTCGATGCTTTTAAGGGGCTGAAGCTCTCCCGAGACAGACTGAAGCCCGCCGGGTATACGCTCCATGGGTTCACGGGAGTGCCGGTGACGATCGAAGGGGTGATCACCCTCGATGTCACAGCAGGCAAAACTCCTACTACCCGCACGGAGTCAATGGATTTCATGGTTGTAGATGTCCCCGCGGCCTACAACGTCATTTTGGGTCGGCCCGGCCTAGCCGCCCTTGAAGCCGTCCCTTCTGCCTATCATCTCAAAATGAAATTCCCCACTCGGGCTGGAGTGGGAGAAGTTAGGGGCAATCAGGAACAGGCCCGCAAGTGTTACATGACCTCCACGCTCGGACCCGTCCTCTCCTTAGAAACACTCGAGATTCCACAAGATGCTGCTCGGCCGACTCCCGAGCCAGTCGATGAGCTGGAGGAAATACTCTTCTCGGAGCAGGAGCCGACCCGTAAGTTCTATGTCAGCAAGGCACTCCCGTCCGCCCTACATTCAAATATTGTGAAATGCATCCGAGCCAACCGGGACCTCTTCGCATGGTCAGCAGCGGACATGCCCGGTATCTCCGAAGAACTCTTGGTCCATCGCCTCAGCGTTGATCCGGGGTCCAAACCGGTCCAGCAGAAGAGGCGCAAGTTCGCCCCCGAGCGCCAGCTCGCCATCAAAGAGGAGGTAGACAAACTGTTGAAAGCCCGATTCATACAGGAAGTGAATTATCCGGAGTGGTTGTCCAACGTAGTCATGGTGAAGAAATCCAACGGGACATGGAGAATCTGTATTGATTTCACTGACCTCAACAAGGCCTGCCCTAAAGATCCCTTCCCTCTGCCGAGCATCGACACCCTGATTGACGCAACCTCGGGACATGAGCTCCTCAGCTTCATGGATGCTTTCTCGGGTTACAATCAGATAAGGATGTTCCCCCCGGATATTCCGAAGACGTCTTTTGTAACGGACCAAGGACTCTATTGTTACCGAGTCATGCCGTTCGGCCTGAAGAACGCAGGGGCAACGTATCAACGTCTCGTCAACAAGGTATTCCAGGCCCAGATTGGTCGGAACATGGAAGTCTACGTGGACGACATGCTTGTGAAAAGCATCCGAGGCGTTGATCATGAGACCGACCTCCAAGAAGCGTTCGATGTTTTGAGAAAGCACAATATGAGACTCAACCCGAACAAGTGTGCGTTCGGCGTCTCATCGGGCAAGTTCCTCGGCTTTATGGTCAGCCAACGAGGAATAGAGGCAAATCCGGAGAAGATCAGGGCCATTCTAGACATGGCCCCGCCCAGAAACGTCAAAGAAGTTCAGAAACTGACCGGTCGTTTAGCCGCCATTGGGCGCTTTTTGTCGAAGTCCGGGGAGAAATGCCTCCCGTTCTTCAAAGCCCTGAGGGGGACTAAGGGGTTCGAGTGGGGGCAGCCGCAACAAGATTCCTTCGACCAGCTTAAAGCTTACCTCGTCAACCCGCCTCTGCTCAGCAAGCCCATACCAGGCGAACCCCTCTACCTCTACTTGGCAGCCTCGGAACAGACACTAAGCGCGGTCTTAGTCAGAGAAGAAGATAGAACTCAAAAGCCCATTTACTACGTCAGCAAAGTGCTCCGGGACGCCGAGCTCCGGTACCCGAAAATTGAGAAAATAGCCTACGCCCTGATAATGGCTGCAAGAAAGCTTCGGCCATACTTCCAGTCTCATTCGGTGGTCGTCCTTACCGACCAGCCGTTGAAACAGATCCTTCACAAGCCAGAGACTTCCGGCCGCCTCATGAAGTGGTCGATCGAGCTGAGCCAACATGATATTACTTATCAGCCTCGGACCGCAATCAAGGCGCAGGCGCTGGCCGAATTCATAGTTGAGACGACTATCCCCGACTCCGAGCAGACGACGAAGGGACCGCCTGTCTGGTCTGTATATGTCGATGGATCCTCTTGCAACGAGGGGAGCGGGGCTGGAGTCATCCTGGCGGGCCCAGACGACTTTGTCCTTCAATATTCCCTCCGGATAAACTTTAAAGCCTCGAATAACGAAGCCGAATACGAAGCACTCATAGCCGGCCTCGGGATGGCCCGAAACGCAGGGGCGCGACGCCTGCAGATCTTCAGCGACTCTCAATTGGTCGTCAACCAGGTCCTCGGCGAATATGAAGCCCGCGATGACAGAATGGTAAAGTACTTGGCCAAAGTGAAGAGCCTCCTGGCGCTCTTCGACGAGGCCCTCATCCGAAGAATCCCCAGAGAGGAAAATGCCCAGGCCGACGCTCTGTCCAAACTAGCTTCCTCATCCCTGCAAGGCCTCGAACAAACCGTTCTGATAGAAGTCCTCCTCAAGCCCAGCATAGAGGACGAGGCTTTCAATTCCGTCGAAACACTGCCGCTCCCCCTCGAAGACAATTGGATGAAGCCCCTCGTCGAGTTTTTAAGAGACGGACTCCTACCAAGGGATCCGAAGGAAGCCCGAAAGATAAGGACACGGGCCGAGCGTTACATAATGGTCGAAGGCGTTCTGTATAAGCGCTCCTTCACCCAGGTGGATGGTCGACCCTATCTAAGATGCCTCTCCCCCGGACAAGCCGATTACGCCCTGCAAGAGCTCCATGAGGGCATCGGCGGAGCCCACTCCGGCTCCAGAGCCTTGGCACGTAAAGTGTTAAACTACGGGTATTACTGGCCCACTCTCCTACGGGACGCCGAACGACACGTTCGACAATGCACATCCTGTCAGAAGTATTCCGACATCCGACGCCTTCCACAAGCACCACTCTCCTCCTTGTCGGGTCCGATCCCCTTCGCAATGTGGGGGATGGATCTACTCGGGCCATTTCCACCGGCCCCCGGACAGTTGAAGTTTCTAGTCGTGGCAGTCGACTATTTCTCGAAATGGGTCGAGGCCGAGCCCCTGGCTACAATTACCGAACATAGAGTCGTCCAATTCTTCTGGAAAAGTGTAATCTGTCGTTTCGGTGTTCCCCGAGTCGTAGTTACGGATAACGGTACGCAGTTCGCTGGAGCTGCCTTCCGAGCCTTATGTCAAGACCTAGCTATACAGCACCGCTTCTCCTCAGTCTCTCATCCCCAGTCAAATGGCCAAGCCGAGAATGCCAACCGGCAGATCCTCTCCGGCATCAAGAAGAGACTCGACAAATGCTCCAAGGGATTGTGGGTCGATCAGCTGCCCAATGTGTTGTGGAATTACCGAACCACGAAGCGGATCCCGACGGGCGAGAGTCCGTTCAATCTCACCTATGGGTCCGAGGCCCTCATCCCACTGGAAGTTGGAATACCCTCTCCTCGCCTGATTGCCTTCGAAGAAGAACAGAATGCCAGGGAGCTCAGAACGAGCCTAGATTTGGTTGACGAGATTCGGGAAAGAGCCGCCGTACGGCAGCAAGGTTACCGAAGAAGAATCGAACTCGCCTACAACAAACGGGTCCGCCCAACCGACTTGAAAGAGGGGGACCTGGTCCTCCGAAAGCTGGCCATTTCGTTCCCCGGACAGAAGAGCAAATTGGCCCCGAATTGGGAGGGACCGTACAAAGTATCCAAAGTAATCCGCCCCGGTGCGTACAAGCTAGAAGACCTTGAGGGTAGAGAAATCCCCAGGACTTGGAATGCCGACCATCTTTTGAAATACCTAGAGAAGGCAACCCCGCCTATCTAAGTAACTCGAGATGTCGGGCAACCACTCCTGCTACTAGTAATTTTTCCTTTGTTCTTTTTCATTGTAATAAACGGCTAGCAACTTTAGAAGCAGCCGACCATTAGATATTAATAAATAAATAAAGTTTTTCTTTACATTATCGCGTACTTCCGCCTCTAATTCCCTTATCACACAATGGTTCGGAGTCCAGCACTCGGCTCGACTCTTCCTACTCGGCCCGTCTTCAGACGGGCCGGGGGCAGATCGCCGTTCGAAATTGCTCCTGCAGCCGTTGAATGGATCGGAGTCCAACACTTGGCTCGATTTTGCTTCGCAAATCCGCTCCTATGCGGACTAGAAGCAGCTCGCCATTCGAAACTGCTCCTGCATCTCTCAAACTTATCACACAATGGTTCGGAGTCCAGCACTCGGCTCGACTCTTCCTACTCGGCCCGTCTTCAGACGGGCCGGGGGCAGATCGCCGTTCGAAATTGCTCCTGCAGCCGTTGAATGGATCGGAGTCCAACACTTGGCTCGATTTGGCTTCGCAAGTCCGCTCCTAAGCGGACTAGAAGTAGCTCGCCATTCGAAACTGCTCCTACATCCCTTAAACTAATCTAACGACCGGATCCTTCCTCCGGCTCGACTCTATCTCCCCGACTCGTCCTTAAACGGTCCGGAACCCGTCCCGACCGTAGACTGTGCCGAGCTGACGAGGTACCGACCCTCGTTTTTGGAAAAAATCACCCCGAGGTCAACTCGCCGTTAGATCCTCTCAAATTGTGTGCCAAAGCATGATGAGTGGATCCAGTAGTGCCACGTGCCCACAAAACGACAAGATAACGTTTTCTTGGTACTCGTGCCTGCCTCTGGATTCGTGCCCCCATCCGACGGTTATGGACACCCCACGTCGATCGGCACCAAGAGCCGAACGGCGGAGTCAGAACAACACATTGTTGGAAAATTCGTTTCGGCCATCAATTGTGCCGAGCTGACGAGGTACCGACCCTCGTTTTGGGAAAAAATCACCCCGAGGTCAACCCGCCGTTAGATCCTCCCAAATTGTGTGCCAAAGCGTGATGAGTGGATCCAGTAGTGCCACGTGCCCACAAAACGACAAGATAACGTTCTCTGGGGACTTGTGCCTGCCTCTGGATTCGCGCCACCATCCAACGATTGTAGACACCCCACGTCGACCGGCGTCAATAGCCGAGCGACAGGATCAGAATTGCGACAAAAGACTCGACGAACAGCCAATAGAAGACACTTCGGATAAATCAACCCCAATTTTATTAATGACTTGGACGAGTTTACAAAAAGATTACTACAGCGAGTTCAACAAAATATTAGAAGGCATGACCCGCTCATCTCCTCCGAGGAAGGGGGACATTCCGGTTCAACGACACTTTGGGTCGGCGCTTCTTAGCCTCCGAGCTCGTCTCCAGGCCGACGAACCGGGACGCCCCTTCGCCGCTGAGCCTCACAGTCGCCCCAACCGAAGCGCCACTTGAAGACACCGCCACACCACTTTGTGCATCGGCGGCTGACGCCCCGATGATAGGAGTCCGGGACGCCGCTTGGTAGAACGTGATACCTCGCTCGATCTCTTCGCGGGTACACGAGGTGCTCCGGACGTTGGCCCTCACCGGCTGAGGCTTGAGCCGAGCGACCTCCTCCTCCAATTCGACGATCCGGTCCTTCAGTGCCTCGTCCTTCACGACAATTTTGAACCGAGGAAGCTTCGCCGATCCAGGGTACTCGGCGCTGTCAGATATGACGCGACGCAGATGGGTCACCTCGATACTCTTGTCGACTGTCACCCTTTGCAAATGCTCGACCTTCTTCACGAGCTCATCTCGTTCGGCCAAAACAGAAGCCAATTCTTCTTCCTTAGCAAATAGCTCGGCTTCGGCTATCCGCAAGTGGTATACTTCGGCCAACAGATCCCCGTTCTTCATCTCCATATTGTACAGCATCCTCCTCGTCAGGTCGATCTCGCCCTCAAGGCGTTTCACGAGAGACAGATGGAACAGCTCTACTTGTCGCCGAGCCATCGTAGTGACGGGGGCCTACCCTACCACCGAACCAAACACTTAGACAATTTCAAAGACAAAACGTTTTTTCATTTATCAAAAAGCGGTGGCCAGTCCGCAAAAGGCGTTACAAAGCTCGGAAGAAAAAGCAGAACTGAAACTACAAAAAGATTAACGAAAGAATCAAGGGTCCACCTGCGTCTCCGCTCCCACCCCGGACGCATCGACGGGCGGTCCCTCGATCTCTCCCTTAGCCGGGTCATCCTCTCCCCCTCCGTCTTCGCCTTCGACCTCGTCCTCGGCATCCCCCTCCTCGTCGTCCACGGGCGACTCGGGCCACAGTCGATAACCGACTCGCTCGAAGCCGGGGACACGAGCCTGGACATGGTCCAGGGCCGTCTGGTAGGATCGCTCCATGTTCTCGGCCATATGTTTCTTCGCCTCTGCCTCAATCTCGGCTTCGACCTCCGCCCGGATCCTCGCGGCCTGCGCTTCCCTCTCCGCCTTCTCGTCGGCCAAGGACTTCAATGCCGCGGCAAGATCTTGGGCGGCCTTGGCAGCTTTGGCGGACTCCGCTTCGAGGCCCTCCTTCGCTTTCTTCAGGTCGGCAGTAAGGTCGGCCACCCGAACGTCCAGAGCCTCGGCCCGCCTCTGCTCGGCCTCGAGATCCTTGACCGCCCGGACCTTCGCCAGCCTGTCTTTCTCGCTGGCGGACTTCAGCTCCTTCTCCTGTGCGGCGAACGCCTCCATGAGATGGCCGAAGTGAACGGTGGCCTACAAAGACAACGATAAGTAAAAAGTACGCACCGAGTAACAAACTTGAAGAAATTTGCGAACACTTACCGAAACAAGCCCCCGGGCGACTTCGTAAGTGTCGTCGCCGACCCTCCCCGCATTCAGCGCGGCCTTATCCTTCGGGGTCGCCAAGTGTTTGACGACCTGCATTGACATCTGCGAGTTGCCGAGGAAACCATCATGATTCCTCACCAGCCAGTTCGGCACAAACAACTGCTTGTGCTGCTCGGTCAGGATTTCCTCGGCATCCTGAGTCAATGGGGGAGGCTCGAGCGCCAGCGCCGCATTGACATCGAAGACACCCTCGTTCACGGACCGGGCGACAGGGGCCGAGGTCTCCTCCACCACCAGTACCTCCGAAGGCACCTCGGTAGTCGGGGGAGGCGGAGCAACGTTAGTGGCGTCCGCGGGCTGAACACCCGAAGACGCACCCTCGGCCGCCCTCTTCCTTTTTCTGGTCCCGGTCAGCTTGGACCTGTCGGCCATCATAGCTTTAAAGTCAATCTTCATCGACTCTGCATCAACAAAAAAAAAAAAGGGGGAGAAAACCGAATCAAAACAGACGAATTGAAGACTTAGAAAAAAAAATGAATGAGATGTCAAGAGCGTACTCGGGTCGATGGGGCTTAGTCCGGACCCGAACAACACCTCTTCGGTCAACTCCCTCCAACTCAGTACCGGAAGGGCCGTGATCTTCCTCGCTACCTCCTCCTCGGCCTCAGATAGTGCGGGGTCGCCCCGCGCAAATTTCGGCACTTCCACCTTCCACCGGGACGGAATGTGCCAAATCGCTTCGCCCCTTACGATAAAATACTTCTCCCTCCAACCCTTAAGAGAGTCGGGATTCTCCACAATCTTAACACCTCTCCTCGGCCCCAAATAGTACCGGTACTCCGAGCCGTGTTGCTTGTTTATCCGATAGAGGCCCCGGAAAACTGACAGATCCGGCGCTACCTCGGCTCGGTGACACTGAAGCAAGAACGCGTTCACATGACGCCAAGTGTTTGGACTGAACTGAGTAGGGGCGAGACAATACCAGCCGAGGATCTGAAGTATGAAAGGGTGCAGCGGAAAACGCAGTCCCGCGTTCAAGGAGTCGACGTCAAACATGCACATGTCCGACGAAGGCAACTTAGTGTTTGCTCGCACCCCGGGGCCAGCGACCATCAGCTTGTACTCCGACGGGATAGCGAAAGCCTTCCTGATCCGAAGAAGATCCTTCTCGGTCAACGACGAAATGAGCTCGTCAGCTTCGGAGGGATGGAACGGATTAGGCTCCTCGACGATCTTCGACTTTCCGTAGATCGCTTTCTCCAGAAGATCACCCTCGTACTGCCTGACTCCCGAATGCCCGGACAGGACGGAAGGATATTGTCCTATCTCGGGAGCTCGTTTCGGGTTCTCCACAATCACCCCCACCATGGGGGGCGGGGTCTCCCCTGTCCTCTTCTTCTTCCCGACCCTCGACTCGACAGCCAGCGGTTCGGCCATCTGCTTCCCCTTCCTGCGAGCTTCCGCCCTACTCCTCTCCCCGGCGCCATCACCGCCCGAGGACGAGGCACCACTACCCGAGCTTACCCTTGACATCCTTTGAAAAAGCTAAGGCAAAGACAAACTAACCTTTGAAGTGACGTTCACGGTCGGAGAATGCTCGCCGGAAATCGCCTGGCCCACGCGACAGCTAACGACAACACCGTGGAGCAAGAGCGCCGCTAGCAGAAGACTTAGAGAACAAAAGTAAATTCGTAAAGTGAAAAGTGAGAAATGAGCTCAGGAGTGAAGGAATGGTAACTTATAACCTCAACTGATAACGGGCCTCCTTGGGAATCCCAAAGGCCCACTAAGAATCCCAAACGCCCTACAAGAGAGAGGCGGCGGTATGAGAGGGATGGCGGAACTCCCCAAAAAACACAAGTTGCGACTCGGCCACCGGTCTAATGAGCCAAGCTATCGAACGAAACGCTCAGTGACCGAGCCACCAAGTTCGCCCAAAAATACCCAACTCCGCGCCCGGCAAACAGCGCGAGGTATCCGGGCCGCGGTGCCGAGGTACTGGGCCTCGTTTTTGGGAAAAAATCCTCCCGAAGCAAAATCACCGTCGGATCTCTCCAAAATTCGCGTCAGAATCTGATGAACGGTTCAGATTGCGCCACGCCCACAAAACGACAAGATAACGTTTTCTCGTGATCTGAACCCCATCCTCGTGATGCGTGCCCAGATAAACGGCCCAGATCTTGCCACGTCCACAAAACGACAAGATAGCGTTTTATGGGGATCCACGCCAAAGATGGACGGCCTAGTTGATGCCACGTACCTCGGATGCTCCGAACCAAGGCACCGACCCTTCCAACCAGGTCGCCGACCCTCCAAGCCGCGGCACTACGCATCCGGGCCATGCTGCTGGGTTACCGACCCATCCAACCGGGTCGCCGACCCCCCAAGCCGCGGCACTACGCACCCGGGCCGTGGTGCTGGGGTACCGACCCTTCCAACCGAGTCGCCGACCTCCCTAGCCGCGGTGTGACGCATCCGGGCCGCGGTGCCGAGGTACCGACCCTCGTTTTTGGGAAAAAATCCTCCCGAAGCAAAATCACCGTCGGATCTCTCCAAAATTCGCGTCAGAATCTGATGAACGGTTCAGATTGCGCCACGCCCACAAAACGACAAGATAACGTTTTCTCGTGATCTGAACCCCATCCTCGTGATGCGTGCCCAGATAAACGGCCCAGATCTTGCCACGTCCACAAAACGACAAGATAGCGTTTTATGGGGATCCACGCCAAAGATGGACGGCCTAGTTGATGCCACGTACCTCGGATGCTCCGAACCAAGGCACCGACCCTTCCAACCAGGTCGCCGACCCTCCAAGCCGCGGCACTACGCATCCGGGCCATGCTGCTGGGTTACCGACCCATCCAACCGGGTCGCCGACCCCCCAAGCCGCGGCACTACGCACCCGGGCCGTGGTGCTGGGGTACCGACCCTTCCAACCGAGTCGCCGACCTCCCTAGCCGCGGTGTGACGCATCCGGGCCGCGGTGCCGAGGTACCGACCCTCGTTTTTGGGAAAAAATCCTCCCGAAGCAAAATCACCGTCGGATCTCTCCAAAATTCGCGTCAGAATCTGATGAACGGTTCAGATTGCGCCACGCCCACAAAACGACAAGATAACGTTTTCTCGTGATCTGAACCCCATCCTCGTGATGCGTGCCCAGATAAACGGCCCAGATCTTGCCACGTCCACAAAACGACAAGATAGCGTTTTATGGGGATCCACGCCAAAGATGGACGGCCTAGTTGATGCCACGTACCTCGGATGCTCCGAACCAAGGCACCGACCCTTCCAACCAGGTCGCCGACCCTCCAAGCCGCGGCACTACGCATCCGGGCCGTGCTGCTGGGTTACCGACCCATCCAACCGGGTCGCCGACCCCCCAAGCCGCGGCACTACGCACCCGGGCCGTGGTGCTGGGGTACCGACCCTTCCAACCGAGTCGCCGACCCCCCTAGCCGCGGTGTGACGCATCCGGGCCGCGGTGCCGAGGTACCGACCCTCGTTTTTGGGGAAAAAATCCTTCCGACCCTCAGGAGCCGTTGGATCTCGTAGGAAAGCGCGCTCGTCATGATGGACGTCCCAGATCTTGCCACGTCCACAAAACGACAAGATAGCGTTTTATGGGGATCCACGCCAAAGATGGACGGCCTAGATGATGCCACGTACCTCGGATGCTTTGAACCGAGGCACCGACCCTTCCAACCAGGTCGCCGACCCCCCCAAGCCGCGGCACTACGCATCCGGGCCGTGGTGCTGGGGTGCCGACCCTTCCAACCGAGTCGCCGACCCCCCAAGCCGCGGCACTACGCATCCTGGCCGTGGTGCTGGGGTACCGACCCTTCCAACCGGGTCGCCGACCCCCCTAGCCGCGGCGCTATGCATCCGGGCCGTGGTGCTGGGGTACCGACCCTTCCAACCGAGTCGCCGACCCCCCTAGCCGCGGTGCTACGCATCCGGGCCGCGGTGCCGAGGTACCGACCCTCGTTTTTGGGAAAAAATCCTTCCGACCCTCAGGAGCCGTTGGATCTCGTAGGAAAGCGCGCTCGTCATGATGGACGTCCCAGATCTTGCCACGTCCACAAAACGACAAGATAGCGTTCTATTGGGATCCCCGCTAAAGATGGACGGTCTAGATGGTGCCACGTACCTCGGATGATCCGAACCGAGGTACCGACCATTCGAACCAACTCGCCGACCCCTCGAACCGCGGCGCAACGCATCCGGGCCGGGGTGACGGGGTGCCGACCCTCGTTTTTGGGAAAAAATCCCTCCGAGGAGCAGGAGGCGTCTGATCGTTCCGAAATTCGCGCTCCATCATGATCGAAGGCCCAGATGATGCCACGCCATAAATAGGTATTAAAAATTGGTTTTTATTTATTTAAATCGGTTTATTTATTTAAAAAATTGCGAAAAATCGCTAAAAATTCGGGAAAATTAGCTAAAAATTCCAGGAAATAATTAAAAATTCGGGGAATATTTCTAAGCCACCGAACGAGCAATTATTACCTAGAATACGCGGTTAAAGCCCCCGAACAATTAGCCAACACATCGCAAAATTAAATAAATCATCCGGAAAAATAGATAAAAACTCGACACAGCTTCGGAGCATCAAAGAAGGAGGAACTAGCCTACCCCCGTGCTCCAGGATTCAAAAATCACCCATTCGGACCGCGATACAGTTCCACCGACCACTGAGTTAGTCAAACTACTCCTCAAAGACTGACCACCCTCAGTCTTTAGGAGTGGGGGGCTCGTGATATGGTCAAAACAAGGGGTTCAATCGAGACCGTCCAAATGGGGCACGAATCCTACAGCTCAGGGACGAGACGGTAATTTCACATGCAAACGGGTCCGAAGCGGGTACTGGGTCTCCTTCTCACAGATCCAATAACCCGCAAACGGATCCACCACAGCTGGGCACGGGTTTCAACCCGCTGCCAACTCGATCCAGCAAGACACAATCAAGGTCCCTGATTAGATCTAAATCAACGGCCATGATTCACGTCAATCTTTACAATGGGATTTAGGGATTAAAATTCCTTATCTGATTACCAGAATATACCTTATCAGATTACTTTCCCAATCTGTTTACAAGGAGATTATTCCATATCAGATTACGCGGATTACATTCCTAAATTGTTCTCTAAGACGCCTATAAATACCGCCCACCCATCTCCATTAACAGGTAATCAATCTTTCTCTAGTTAAACGCTCTTTCATAATCAATTCTGGTTACTGACTTGAGCGTCGGAGGGTGCGTCGCCGGGAACAACCCCGGTGTCTCGCACTTTTTGCAGGTGCACGGCGGGAGCGACGATCAGGGTTCAACGGAACAGGTATACAGGTTCTCCTATTCAGTTTCCCCAAAGAACTCACAAATTCATCTGTTTGCCCCCACACCGAATTTAGCGGCAACACTCGTCATGGTGGTAGAGGGGTTGTATTTATAGTCGCCTTTGGAACGGTTAGGATCCTGATTTCCTGCCTAACAGCCAGGAGGAAAATCCTCCTATTCTGTTTTGGGAAAGTAGGCCATGATTCCCTGGTGAGATCCAATCAGGCTTATTGATTTGATTTAGTCAAATCAGTGGCCTTGATTCTCCTCATGGTGAACCGGGCTTGTATCGGGTCGGGACCCGTGCCCGGTTGAAGTGGATCTATTCGCGGGTGGTTGGTTTTGTGAGAAGGAGGCCCAATACCCGCTTTGGATCCGTCTGTATGTGAAATTACCTTTTTACCCCCGTGCTTCAAGATTCGTACTCGATCTGGACGGTCCCGATTTAACCCCATTTTTAGCCATATCACGAGCCCCCCACTCCTAAAGACTGAGTGTGATCAGACTTTGAGGAGTAGTCTAGCTGTTTTAGTGGCTGGTGGAGTTGTTTCGGAGTCCAAATGTGGGATTTTGAATCTAGAAAGGGGGTAGTGAGGTAACTTTTGACGTCGCGGGCTGTTCTCTGGTCACATCGGGTATTTAAGGGTTTTTATCTATTTTTTCGGACTATTTATTTAATTTTGCGACGTGTTCACTAATCGTTCGGGGGTCTTTAACGGTACATCCTGGGTAATAATTGTTCGTCTAGGGGTTTGAAAATGTCCCCCCAAGTTTCCAATTATTTTCCAGAAATTTTAGTTAATTTTCCCGAATTTTTAGTAATTTTTTCGCAATTTTTAAATAAATAAAACAATTTGAATAAATAAAAAAAACGATTTAAATACCGATTAATGACGTGGCTCGTTCTGATTCGTTGATCATGAGCGAGCACAAATTTCGTAAAGATCTGACGGTTGTTACCGCTCGGCGGCTTTTTTCTCCGTTTACGAGCTCGGAAAGGCGCTTGCTCGGATGCCGACCGGAGGTAGGGGGTTCGGCAGGCCGAGTGACGTGGCGCTATCTGAGCTGTCGGATGCTGACGCGCATCTCGAGACCGGCGCGGTTCCCAAGAAAACGCTATCTTGTCTTTTAGCGCACGTGGCGCAATCTGGGCTGTTCATCATTGGGAGCGCGAATTTCTGAGAGATCCAACGGTTTAAGTAGCTCGGTGTCTTTTTTTCTCCGTTTACCAGCTCGGGAAGGCACTTGCTCGGTAGCCGACCGAGGAAGCGTGCCTCGGTCGTCCGAGCGACGTGGCGCTATCTGAGCTGTTGGATGCAGGCATGCATCTCGAGACGGGCGCAGCTCCCAAGAAAACACTATCTTGTCGTTTAGTGCTCTCGGCGAGATCTGGGCCGTCTGATCGAGATCAGGCGCGAAAGTTGAGGGGAAAGTGTGTTTTCCCCGTTTACCAGCTCAGGAAGGCACTTGCTCGGCGGCCGACCGAGGGCCTGTGGTTTCTGGCAATCCGAGATGGCTCTGTTCCCAATGGTATTAATGGTGCTTCGGGGTTCGTGCGGCGTTCCTCCTTCCCAATGTCATTAAGGATAACACCCTTAATTAATACGCGGCGTTTCAACTTCCGAGGGCCATAATGGCTGGTTCTTGGGGGCAGGCTATAAGTACTCCACTCCTTTTGCCATTTCAGTCGCAATCAACATTGAGTTTCAGACCTTGGAGGCATCTGCCTTGGGTAGCTTCTCTCTTGAGGTTCGAAGAGGTGGTCGCTCTTCTGCCTGGTTTTCCCTTTGTTCCTGACGGCCCCAAAGTGGATGTCAGGAGCGAGGGGGAAACGAGGTAGTAGTGGTGACGACCGTGGTCCGGACCCGAGGGATGAGTTACTTCCGAAGGACGGGTGGTCGCTCTGTTGTCTTATTCTTCTCCCGTTCCTCACTGCTCCGAAGGGGATGTCAGGAGCGGGAGGGGATAAGGCAGTAGTGGCGGCGACCATAGTCCGGACCCGGGGTGTGGGCCACTTCGGAAGGACGGGTGGTCGTTCTTCCACCAAGATCTTCTGCTTTCTTCGGTCGCTCCGAGGTGGGTGTCGAAGTAAGCGGAGGTCTTGGTGGGAGAGGTGATGATCCATGTCCGACGCCGATTTCCGGGCCGTCCGAGTCCGTTGTTTTCAACTGTGAAGGCGCAGTGGTCAGAGTCCTCTGACAAGCCGCGCCTTCCAGTTGGAAACAACTAGCTCGGAGCGGTGCGTTTCTCCTGATCTCTGAGTGCTGATGGGTCCCCCCCCCATCTCTGTCTTCCTTCCGGGCTGATGGCTTCTGATGGATGTCAGCCCGGAGGAGTCAGAGATGGGGGGAGTGCCGATCTGTTTCTGACCGGGGCCCGTGGGTCGGTGAAATACCGGCCGAGACATGGGACCTGGGGGGCGCCCGCCGAGGGCGGCGCCTCAAAACTGAATCAAAACTTTTCCAGGTTCCTCTAGACATAGGTGGGGCGTCCGAGGGTTCAATCGTCCGAGCGTCGTGGAGCGTCCAGAGCCGTCGGATGGTGGCGCGCATCTCGAGACGGGCGCAGCTCCCAAGAAAACACTATCTTGTCTTTTAGTGTTCTCGGCGAGATCTGGGCCGTCTGATCGAGATCAGGCGCGAAAGTTGAGGGGAAAGTGAATTTTCCCCGTTTACACGCTCGGGAAGGCACTTGCTTGGGTCCCGACCGAACCCTGTTGCATACGAATTAGGTTTGCCTGTGCCTCGGATTCGAGTCCCCTGGAGCCGAGCTAGTTGACTTGGTGATGGAGACAGTGGTGATGGGCCTTCGCGACGTTTCGAGAGCAGCCCAAAAGTCGCAAGCTTTCGTTTGGAAGTCCAAGGGACGTCCCATTTTTACTATAAATCTTCACCCCCCCTTAGACCAAGTCTTACTTTTCACTTTTACTCTCTCTCTTCAGTTTTTACTCTGCTTCGAAGTTTTCAGCTCTCTGGTGGCGTTGCTAGCTGTCGCGGTAGCGTTTCTAGTTTCCGGCGAACTTTCCGACCGCTCCTGTCACTTCGAGGTCAGTCTCTTTCCCTTGTCTTTTAGGAAAAATGGTTAAGATTTCGGCTGAGACCTCCGCCTCGGAACAAGCCGTTGGCCGAGGGGATAAAGGGAAGGGGGTAATGGAGCCGAGCGAGCAGGACGTCGTTCGTCTGGATAAAGAGGGTGAAGTGGCTGAAGTGCCCGAGGATGTCGTGGCGGAGTCCCGAAAGGGTAAAGCCGTGATCACGATAGTGGAAACGCCGAAGAGAGCGGGGGCGTTTGGTCGGCAGTCCATCGCCGTATCGAGCGTGGGAGGCATCCGGGATTACGCCGAGGATACCTTGGAGAGAGTCACTCAAGGTACGGCCAAGCTGGTGGAGGAGAACGAGCCTAGGGAGCTGTCCGAGGTGGACCATAGGATCTCGACTCTTACCGAGTCCAATCTTCGTCTGATCCGAGAGGGTTTCCGGATCCCGCTTGAGTATGTACTGCTCCTTCCTGGACCGGGGTTCCGAGCCAATACAAAGTCCTCGTCGGACGTATGTGTCTTTCCGGTCGACTCCCTCATTGCCGGGCTCCGCTTTCCCCTCCACCCGTTCGTGGTTGAAGTCTTGGTCTGGTACGGTTTGAGTCCCGCCCAACTGATGCCGAACACATGGAGGCACGTCGTGGCGTTCGTCCTTCGATGCCAAGAGGTCGGCGCCAAGCCGACTATGTTCCTCTTCCGGAGTCTCTTTCGACCTTGCCAGCCGAGGCGGGACGAGCAGAGGTTTTTCCTTTCTCCTCGGACGGGAGTTAAGCTGATCGAGAACCCGGACTCGATCAAACATTGGAAGGATAAGTACTTTCTTGTCCGAGCTCTGACGCCATGGGTGATACCGACGGTTTGGGCGAAGGAAGGTCTGCCCAAGCGAACCAAGAGAGAGGTGCCGTTGAGTGATGAGGACGAGGAGGTCCAGAAGAAGCTCCTCGCTCTGCCGATGCTAAGCTGGAAAGATATCACGGAGGAGCATCTGTTCCGTGGGGGTCTCAGTCCGATCGACCCTCGTATGCTTCTGGTATTTGTACTCTTTGTTTAAAGTTCATGAAAATTTTTCTAAGTTTTTTCATTCGGCTTTTGCAGAGACGATGAAGCTTGATTACAAGGCTCTGGTGGCGAAGGGCAGGGCTGAGCAGGAGAAGAAGAAGAGGCCGTCGGCAGCGCCTCAGGACAGCCGAGCTTCGAAGAAGCCCGCGATTGTGAAGGCTGCCGACCAACCGAAGGTCCTTGTCTCTCCGACGAAGGTCGTGGTCCCCGAGCAAGGGGGGTCGTGGTCTCCGATCCCCTTGCCTCGGATGCACCTGCACCGACCCCGGAGGCGGGCGCTCCCGGTTCGTCGAGCAGCGTGTTCGGGGTGAAGGATGCGCTATTCCTCCCAGTTCTGCCCCTTACCGCCGATGCGGAGAAGATCTTGACCGAGCGTCATAAGCAGATCTTCGTCCCTGACTGGCAGGTGATGAACGTCGACGGCTTTTTGGGCGACGGGAACATCTGCATGGAGGCGGTGAGGCACCTGCCGACCCCGAAGGACCGAGCGACCCTGAAGGCCGGGATGGCAGGGGACACCGTGATGCAGATTGCCCGGAATACCATGTCGGTAAGTAGGCTGAGCTCTTCTCCATCCAAATTTCCTCCTTAGAATTTTTCTAAGTTCTTGGACTCGGATTTTAACGTGTTGTTCTCTTTCAGACCCTCTGCCACTTCAATTTCTTGGTCGAGGAGTTGGCGAACAAGGATCAGGAGAAGGAGAAGGAGAGGGCAGAGCGCGTCAAGGTCGCGAAGCAGCTTGATTCCGAACTGCTTCTCTCGACGAAGAGGGCTGCCGAAGTGGAGGGGTTGGAGAAGCAATTGGCCGATGCCGTTCAGCTGTCAAAGGACACGGCGGCCAAGCTTGAGGCCTCGGAGAAGGAGGTGGCCGAGCTGAAGGATACGGCGGCCAAGCTCGAGGCGTTGGTGAAGGAGGCCGCCGAGCTGAGGGAGGAGCTGGCCAAGGCTCGGTCGGAAGCAGAGGACGCTCGGAAGAAAACCGAGAAGGTCAAGGCCAAACATCTCAGGAAGGTGAAGAGGGTGAAGAAGGCCGTGTAGGAGGAGGCCGCGCTGCACATGATCCAGAACATGGTGGATGCCTACGGCCGAGCCCTGCAACATGTGGTCGCCAAGAACCCGGGCTTCGACACGTCCTCCTACAACTTTTACGACTTCGTGGAAGGGGAGGAGGGTGTCTCCGAGGGGTTGCTCGGCCCCGAGGGGGAGACGGAACCCGTCGAGGACCCGTGGAAGGCCGAGGCCGAGGAGGAAGAGGAGGACGACTCCGAGGAGGAGAGCAGGAGCAAAGGCGGAGGCGGGGGCGAGGACAAGGCCGAGGGGTCGACGGACCCGAACGACAAAAAGGTCGACCCCTGACTCGGTTGTCTTCTTTCTTTTTTTTGTTTTTGTTTTTGTAAGCCTAACTGCGGACTGGCCACCGCTGTTGTAGAACTCCTTGAATCTTGAATGAAAAAATGTTTTGTTTGGCCAAAATTTGTCCAAGTGTTGAGTCTCGGACTTAGTGTCTGATTTGGCGTAAATTTCAAAGGTTTTGGGCCTCGGATTTATCTCTGCTTTTCAGGTGAGATTTGGTCCGATCACGGAGGTTGTACACCTTCGGAAAGAGCTGGCGAAAATAGAGGGCGAGCTCTTTCAGAGCCGGTATAATCGATTTCTCCTGCTCGGCAGGCTGGAGGATACGAAGGCAGCTCTGCGGAGGTATGGTCGCGAGCTGTATCAGCTGCGGAAGCACTCTCCAGCTCCTTGTCTCGAAGGCGAAGTCGAGAGTCTCCGTAGAGAACTCGCCGCCGCCGAGCAGAACAATGACGACCTCTTGGCTGAGGTCCAATACTTGGAATTAGCGGAGAAAGAGCGTTCGGCGGAGGGAGAGAAGCTGACTTCCGAACTGGAGAAGGCGTCAACCGAGCGCGAGGGGCTGTCGGCCGAAATCGACAGGCTCAGAAGGATCACAATAGATAGGGGGATTGAGGTCACCCATTACCGACGGCTCGCGACTGATAGCGCCAATGTCTCGGGCTCGTTAAGGGCCCCTCGACCGAAGAAATTGGCCAAGGACGACGTCTTGAGGGATAGAATTATCGAACTGGAGGAGGAGATCGCGTCGCTCAAGCCCGTGCCGGAGAGGGCTAATGTCCGCAGCATGTCGTGCACTCGCGAGGAGAGCGAGAGAGGGATTACGTTTTACGAACTCGCGATGCGCTCGCCTATGACCAGGCAGAGTCCGGCCGATGTTCAGAGTAGCGCGGCTGTCTCGTCGAGCGGTGCCTCGGTCGGTGCCGCTGTTAGGACCAGCAGTGAAGGGGGATCCCGCTTCGTTGGTTTAGGGTCGAGCTCGGAGGGCAGGCCTCGTCGTCCTCGCGTTTCCCTAAACCGAAGCATTCCCCTTCTGAAGAGGCCCTGATCATGCTGTTTTCCATTTTTATTGGTTGTTGTAAAGACCTAATTGTGGGGTCGGTTCGGTTGTCTGTAACACTATTATGTCTGAATGCGAATCTTTTTGGAAAATTTTCAAGTGTTAGACATCGGTAGTGTATTGAAGTTGTGTTATTCGTTTTCCCTTTCTTTCAGCTCGTGGTGACGATCCATGGCTCGGACTCCGAACGTTCGAATGACGACTCCGAATCCGAGGCCACCTCTGGGACGGTGGTTCTGAGCCCTAAGAGCGCCGACCTGAAGTTACGCCGAGCCGAGAGTGAGTGGGCCCACCTTTCGTCTGTCCTCAGTCTCCGGGAAGCCGAGATCCAACGCTTGGAGAATAGGATCGTCGAGCTGAGCCCCGCAGGAGAGGATGAAGACTCGCAAACCGCATTCAGCAACGCTCTTCGGGTCAAATGCATTCGGCACAACCAGTCGAAGATTATTGCCGAGCGGGATGACTTGCTTTCGGAGATGCGGCACTTGCAGGCTGTGATGGCGAAGCTCCGGGGGGAGGCAGAGGAACTGCCAGCCGAGGAGGACGAACAGTCTAGTGAGGATGTTTCTATATGAGAGACAAGTGTAGTGGGTCGGGCATTGTATGTTTTGTTTGCCGACACTTTGTAATGGAATGTTTTGTACTGTGCGCCGACAATTAATAAAATTCCCTTTCGTTGCTTTGCATATTTGTTTTTTCTTATAACCATGTCGGTCGCGCCGAGACCTTTGAACCGAGCGTGTTTGTGTAACCGAACGGGTCCCCATGAGTACGGTATTCTGTCGTTTAGCGGCTCCGACACGGTACGGTACAAATCCCTAGGTGGCTCTGTGCCCAAGAAAGTGCTATTTTGTCGTTTAGAGCAGGTGGCGAGATCTGAGCCGTTGAACGTAGGCGCGAATCTCGAGGCGGCTCAGTTCCCAAGAAAACGTTATCTTGTCGTTTAGTGCAGGTGGCAAGATCCGAGCCGTCTGATCGAGATCATGCACGAAAGTTGAGGGGAAAGTGTGTTTTCCCCGTTTACACGCTCGGGAAGGCACTTGCTCGGGAACCGACCGAAGGTGGGAGTCTTCGGGCTTCGGCCAATAGTTAGGAGAGTTCGGATTATGTGTTCCGGACCTTTGGTATAGCTCAACGGCTGTGGGAGCAATTCCGAACGGCGATCTACCTCTGGTTTGTCCGGAGACGAGCCGAGGAGGTAAAGTCGAGCCGAGTGTTGGACTCCGAACCATCGGTGTAGCTCAACGGCTATGGGAGCAATTCCGAACGGCGATCTACCTCTGGTTCGTCCGGAGACGAGCCGAGGAGGTAAAGTCGAGCCGAGTGTTGGACTCCGAACCATCGGTGTAGTTCAACGGTTGTGGGAGCAATTCCGAACGGCGATCTACCTCTGGTTCGTCCGGAGACGAGCCGAAGAGGTAAAGTCGAGCCGAGTGTTGGACTCCGAACTATCGGTGTAGTTCAACGGTTGTGGGAGCAATTCCGAACGGCGATCTACCTCTGGTTCGTCCGGAGACGAGCCGAGGAGGTAAAGTCGAGCCGAGTGTTGGACTCCGAACCATCGGTGTAGTTCAACGGTTGTGGGAGCAATTCCGAACGGCGATCTACCTCTGGTTTGTCCGGAGACGAGCCGAGGAGGTAAAGTCGAGCCGAGTGTTGGACTCCGAACCATCGGTGTAGTTCAACGGTTGTGGGAGCAATTCCGAATGGCGATCTACCTCTGGTTCGTCCGGAGACGAGCCGAGGAGGTAAAGTCGAGCCGAGTGTTCGACTCCGAACCATCGGTGTAGTTCAACGGTTGTGGGAGCAATTCCGAATGGCGATCTACCTCTGGTTTGTCCGGAGACGAGCCGAGGAGGTAAAGTCGAGCCGAGTGTTGGACTCCGAACCATCGGTAAAGTTCAACGGTTGTGGGAGCAATTCCGAACGGCGATCTACCCCTGGTTCGTCCGGGGACGATCCGAGGAGGTGAGGTCGAGCCGAACGTGGACTCCGAACCATTGGTTATGTTCCGTTATTTTAAAACGCAGATGGCAAAAACGAGAGAGAAATACATGAATTCAAAAACATGCGAGAGCTTTCTTTATTCATTATTGACGGCGAACCGTTTTACATAGCACAATCCATGAAAGTTGGTTACAATTTGGAGGAGAGGAATGGCTCGACACCTCGCGTTACTCAGAGAGGCGCTGGGGCGCTCTCTTGGTATTTCAGAAGGTGGTCGGCATTCCAGGTCCTCGGAATCTCCCTGCCATCTAGGTCTTCAAGACGATATGTCCCGGGCCGAACAACTTTTGTGATCCTGTACGGCCCTTCCCAGTTCGGAGCCAGCTTGCCCTTCTGACTGGGGAAGGATATGGCTAACTTTCTCAAGACCAAATCTCCTTGCTCAAGTTCGGCGGGTCGGACCTTCTTGTTGTATGCTAGTTCAACCCTTCTTCGATAAATCTGCTGCCGGATTGACGCTCTTTCCCTCAGCTCGTCTATCACATCTAAGTTTGCCCTGAGGTTCCTGGCGTTCTGTTCTTCGTCGAAAGCTATGAGCCGGGGGGAGGGTATTCCGACCTCGAGAGGTATCACGGCCTCGGACCCATAGGTGAGATTGAAAGGGGATTCGCCAGTGGGGGTCTGCTTGCTCGTGCGGTAGTTCCATAGGACGTTGGGGAGTTGATCGACCCATAAGCCCTTGGAGCTTTTGTCCAACCTCTTCTTGATGCCTGCAAGGATCTGCCGATTAGCATTCTCGGCTTGTCCGTTCGACTGAGGATGGGAGACGGACGAGAAGCGCTGCTGGATGACGAGGTCGTCGCACAGAGCTCGGAATGCCGCACCGGTGAACTGAGTCCCGTTGTCCGTCACGAGGACACGGGGGACGCCGAACCTGCAGATGATGCTCTTCCAGAAGAACTGAACCACCTTGCTCTCGGTTATAGTGGCGAGGGGCTCGACCTCAACCCACTTGGAGAAGTAGTCGTTGGCTACGACCAAGAACTTGAACTGACCCGGAGCTGGAGGGAAGGGCCCTAGTAAGTCCATCCCCCACATTGCGAAGGGGATGGGACTTGAGAGGGAGGCGAGGTTGGCCTGAGGGAGGCGTCGGATGTTAGAGTGTCTCTGACAGGAACTGCATTGCCGAACGTGTCGTTCGGCGTCTTGAAGGAGGGTCGGCCAGAAGTACCCATAATTCAAAGCTTTTCGAGCCAAGGACCTAAATCCCGAGTGTGCCCCCCCGATGCCTTCGTGGAGCTCTTGCAGGGCATATTTGGCCTGATCCGGAGAGAGGCACCTTAGGTACGGTCGGCCGTCTATCTGAGAGAAAGAGCGTTTGTATAGGATACCCTCGATTAGGACAAACCGCTCGGCCCGGGTCCTGACTCGGCGAGCCTCTTTGGGATCCGAAGGCAGGACTCCATCCCTTAAGAATTCTATCAATGGCTTCATCCAATCGTCTTGCAGCATGACTGGTAAAGACTCCGCCGAGGCGGGTGACTCATCTTCGATGCTCGGCTTAGAGAGGACTTCGATCAGCACGGTCTGTTCGAGACCTTGAAGTGAGGACGAAGCCAACTTGGAGAGGGCATCGGCTTGTGAGTTTTCTTCCCGAGGGACTCGTTCGATGGTCGCCTCTTCGAACCGGTTCAGGAGGTCCCGGACCTTGGCGAGGTACTTCGCCATTCGCTCGTCTCTGGCCTCATATTCCCCCGAGACCTGGTTCATGACTAGTTGGGAATCGCTATGAATCCGGAGGTGCTGGGCCCCAGCACTTCGGGCGAGACCAAGTCCGGCGATGAGCGCTTCGTACTCCGCCTCGTTGTTCGAGGCTTTGAAGTTCATGTGGATGGCGTACTGGAGGACGAAGTTGTCAGGGCCGTTCAGTATGATTCCGGCGCCGCTTCCTTCATTACAAGAGGATCCGTCCACAAAAACGGTCCAAATGGGGGGCCCCTTCGGGACGTGGCCGACCTTGGGGATAGTGGATTCTACGATGAAGTCGGCGAGAGCTTGTGCCTTAATTGCCGTCCGAGGCTGATAAGAGATGTCGTGCTGACTTAGCTCAATGGACCACTTCATCAGTCGGCCCGAGGTCTCGGGCTTGTGGAGGATCTGCTTGAGGGGTTGGTCGGTGAGAACAACGACCGAGTGGGATTGAAAGTACGGCCGAAGCTTTCTCGCTGCCATGACCAGAGCGTAGGCTATCTTCTCTATCCTCGGATAGCGGAGCTCGGCGTCCCGGAGGACCTTGCTCACGTAGTAGATCGGCCTCTGGGCCCGGTCCTCCTCTCTTACTAAGACAGCACTCAGGGTCTGCTTGGAAGCAGCCAAGTAGACGAAGAGAGTCTCACCCGGTACCGGTTTGCTGAGCAGAGGGGGGTTCACCAAATAGGCCTTCAGTTGGTCGAATGATTCCTGTTGTGGTTGGCCCCATTCAAAACCCTTAGCCCCCCTGAGTGCTTTGAAGAAGGGGAGGCACTTTTCCCCCGACTTCGAGAGGAACCGACCGATAGCGGCGAGCCGACCGGTCAGCTTCTGCACCTCCTTGCTGTTCCGAGGCGGAGCCATGTCTAATATGGCCTTAATCTTCTTAGGATTAGCCTCGATTCCTCGTTGGCTTACCATGAAGCCGAGGAATTTTCTCGAAGAGACCCCGAATGCACACTTGTTCGGGTTCAGGCGCATGCTGTGCCTTCTCAGCACGCCGAAGGCTTCCTGGAGGTCGACAACGTGATCAGCGCCCCGAACACTCTTGACGAGCATGTCGTCAACGTACACCTCCATATTCCGACCTATCTGGTTCTGGAAGACCTTGTTGACGAGGCGCTGATAGGTGGCGCCCGCGTTCTTCAACCCGAACGGCATGACCCGATAGCAGTAGAGGCCTTGGTCGGTGACGAAGGAGGTCTTCGGAATGTCCGGGGGGAACATTCGGATTTGATTGTACCCCGAGAAGGCGTCCATGAAGCTGAGGAGCTCATGGCCCGAGGTGGCGTCTATAAGGGTGTCGATGTTCGGGAGAGGGAATGGGTCCTTCGGACACGCCTTATTTAGGTCGGTGAAGTCAATGCATATCCTCCACGAGCCATTGGACTTCTTGACCATTACCACATTCGACAGCCATTCGGGGTTATTCACTTCCTGTATGAACTTGGCCTTCAGCAGCTTATCGACCTCTTCCTTGATGGCCTGTTGTCGCTCGGGAGCGAATTTCCGTCTTTTCTGTTGGACCGGTTTGCACCCCGGCTCAACACTTAGACGGTGGACGAGCAGTTCCTCGGAAATACCGGGCATGTCCGCGGCCGACCACGCGAACAGGTCTCGGTTGTCTCGGATGCAGTTGATCAGGTCCGAGCACAAGGCGGTCGGCAAGGACTTGCTGATGAGGAACTTCCGGCTCGGGTCCTCGTCCGAGAAGAGCACTTCTTCTAACTCGTCCGCCGGCTCGGAAGTCGGCCGAGTTTTCGGCTCGGGGATTTCTAGTGTCTCGAGCGAGAGCACTGGTCCCCCGGTGGAAGTCATGTAGCACTTCCGGGCTGTTTCCTGGCTTCCTCTGACTTCCCCTACTCCCGACCGAGTGGGGAACTTCATCTTCAAATGATACGCCGAGGGGACAGCCTCCAGGGCGGCTAGGCCGGGTCGGCCTAAAATGACATTATATGCTGCCGGGACGTCGACGACCATGAAGTCCATCGGCTCGGTTCGGGTAGTAGGGGTGCTTCCCGCAGTAACGTCTAGGGTTATCACCCCCTCGACGGTTACCGGGACCCCCGTGAACCCGTGGAGGGTGTATCCGGCCGGCTTGAGACGGTCTCGGGACAGCTGCAGTCCTCGAAAGGCCGAGAGGAAAAGGATATTGACCGAACTCCCGTTGTCCACCAAAATCCTCTGCACCTTGAAGTTGGCCATGCGGAGGTCGATGACGAGGGCATCACAGTGTGGGGTTCGGACCCCTTCGAGGTCAGCATCTGAGAAAGATACAGGGACGCCGAGGCCTTTGGGAGGAGCAGCACTGTGAACCGAGTTGACCTCTCGGATGAAGGCCTTCCGGGAGGTATTAGAGGAGCCCCCCATGGGGCCTCCGTGGATCAGGTGCAGAATCCTTTCCTCCTCGAACTCGGGCGTTTCCTCGCGTTGCTCGGAATGCTTGTTAGCCCCCCGAGCCGGAGGAGAATTGCAATCCGCCCGGTCGTTCGCCTTCACGAACTTGGCCAACTGCCCCCTCCGGATAAGGGCTTCAATCTCGTCTCTCAAAGCCCGGCAGTCGTTCGTGTCGTGCCCGTGATCCCGATGGTAACGGCACCATTTGTCTTTGTTCCTCCTCTTTGCCGGGGTAAACATCTTCGGAGCCGGAGGGATGACTCCCTCCTTCTCCACTTCCATTAGGATGGTGGAGACGTTAGTGGTGAGGGGAGTGAACTTCTCGAACCTGGGGGGAGGTCGGCACTGGCCGCCGTTGTCCTTCTGAGCTTTCTTGGACCCCTCTTCCTCCGTCGCCTTCCTCTTCGACCCCGAGGCAGACCCCCCGAAGCTCGGGAGGACTTCGGCCTCTTCTGCTCGGATATACTTCTCGCACCTCAGGAGGAGGTCGGCGAAGTCATGTGGGGGCTTCTTGGCTAGGGACGATCGGAGGTTGGAGTTGAGGACGTTCGACTGGAACGCCACGGTCGCCACTGACTGGTCCAAGGAGGCGATAGACCTGACTTCTGTGGTGAATCTCTTTACATAGTCCCGCAGTTTCTCTCCCCTTTCCTGCCGCAGGTTCAGCAGGGAGAGGCTTGTCTTTTCGGCTCGCCTGCTACTCACGAAGTGAGTGATGAACAGCATTTCAAACTGCTCGAATGAGAAGATGGAAGAAGGGGCGAGCCTGGAGTACCATTCCCGAGCTGACCCCCTCAGGGTGGCGGGGAAGGTCCTGCAGAGCACATCGTCGGAGACCTGATGGATCAGCATCAGAGTCTTAAAGCTCTCGACGTGATCTACTGGGTCGGACTCACCTGAGTACGTTTCAAACTGCGGAGGTTTGAAACCCCTCGGTATGCGAGCCTCCATGATCGTCCGAGAGAAGGGGGGTCTGCTCGGCCGAACAGTCCCTGCTCTGGACTCTTCTTCTCTGTCCATGCGGACAATGCGCCTCTCTACCTCATGGAGGCGGCGGTTGAGGGCATCGTCCCTCCGCTGGTAATCATACGAGCCCCCGGACTCTTCCTCATAAGAGGGGGAGCGGGGACTGTGGTGCCGGTAGTCCTGAGACCGGCGAGGGCTCTGTTGCCGCTGCTGGCGGCTGGGAGCCGGGGAAGGGCTCCGGGTTCGGCGGCGAGGACTGGGATCCCTCGGGGGCGTCGGAGCCCTCTGGGCATTCTGGACGTTCTGCCGAAGGTTGAGGGCCTGCAGAACGGTCTCCTGAAACTGGAGGAATTCGGCTCGACCGATAGGTACATCCCGGTCCCTCGGATGACGTCGATCCCTGGGGGAACGGGACCTCCTCCTTCGGCGATCGGGGGACGCCGCTCGGCCTCTGCGGTCCGGAGACCTTCTGTCGTCTCGGCGACGTGGGGACCGCTCACCTTGACGCTGGCGGGAGGCTCCCTCTCGGGCCCGCCTCTCGTCAAGATGGGTGCGGAGGTCGTCGTCCTTCTGGCGGTTCAGAAGTGTGATGCGGAGGTCGGGGTGATGAGAAGCCATCGAGTCCGAGGACCCGTTATGGACCGAGACATGGCTCGGATTGAGGGGCTGCTTCTCCTTCCGACCGTTATGACCGGACGGACCATTGTTGGGCTGCTGCTTCGGAGGAGGAGGTGGGCCCTGCTGGGCCGGCGGAGGGAGGTCGGACTGAGGGATAGGATTGATGGGGACTTCATTTGCCGGGTCGGTGAGGTTGCCCACACGGTTCGACCCTCTGGATCTGTTCTTCTTCGGCGGCATGACTGCAGGGGATGACGGAGAATGGACTGAAGCTGTTCGCGTGGCTTTTTCCCACAGACGGCGCCAATCTGTTACCGCTGATTTCGGTGTGGGGGTAAACAGATGAATTTGTGAGTCCGAGAAAAACCTGAACAGTTGACTCAACCTTCTTGCTCCTGCCGAAACCTGCAAGGGAAGTGCGAAACACCGGGGTTGATTCCGGCGACGCACCCTCCGACGCTCTTGTCAGTAATCAGAAGAGATTAAAGAAAGAGCTTAAGGTATAGAAAAAGTGATTAACCTCGTCATGGTGGTAGAGGGGTTGTATTTATAGTCGCCTTTGGAACGGTTAGGATCCTGATTTCCTGCCTAACAGCCAGGAGGAAAATCCTCCTATTCTGTTTTGGGAAAGTAGGCCATGATTCCCTGGTGAGATCCAGTCAGGCTTATTGATTTGATTTAGTCAAATCAGTGGCCTTGATTCTCCTCATGGTGAACCGGGCTTGTATCGGGTCGGGACCCGTGCCCGGTTGAAGTGGATCTATTCGCGGGTGGTTGGTTTTGTGAGAAGGAGGCCCAATACCCGCTTTGGATCCGTCTGTATGTGAAATTACCTTTTTACCCCCGTGCTTCAAGATTCGTACTCGATCTGGACGGTCCCGATTTAACCCCATTTTTAGCCATATCAATTATAATTTCAAATATTTGATATGAAATAACCTCACGATGAATGAGAACTTCGAAAATTTGATGCAATCACGATACAAGGGTGTACTAGCATCCTCCAACAACTTACTGAATGCTTCAAATTCTTTGTTAAATTCAGAGTTTTGCCTTCCCTCCTCCACTCCACCCTCGTCTCCATCAGTGTGCGGGGTTTCGGTCGGTTCATCATGGACTTGGGTTGTTAAACTATTTGTGTGCATTGGATTGTTATGAATCCCAAAAGCATCCCGCACTAAATTTTGCATTTCATCAGCAAGACTGTTGTCGTCATTCACTAAGGGTTCATTTTCCTCTTCCAACACATCTTGTCCAACCGGAACCGATGTGCCACACTCTCCATGGCAGAACCACAGTGTGTACCCTTGCAGAAAACCATTAATCACCAAATGTGTTTGTACTTCGTAGCATGGAAGCAAATGACAGTTTACGCATCGGCAACATGGACAAAGGATAAAGTTGGGATCACGAGAATGTTTCTTGGCAAAGATAATGAAATCTCTAACACCATCTCGATACTCTTTGCATAATCGTGACTTACTCATCGAACTTTTATCCATTTCAATAATATCACTCAATCTGAAAATTAAATTTCATAAAAGATAGCTATTCAGAAAGAGAGACTGAGACCCTCACAAATTAAAATATTATTTTTTAATGAACAACCCACAATTTGATTTCCAAAAGAAAATTAGCTACTTAAATACCTATAATCCTACAGAGTTTAATCAAGAAAAAAGTCACATCCATAGCCTTTGTTAACTGATTGTGGTAACTCCTACAGAGTTTAATCAAGCAAATATTTATTCAAAGGGACTATTGATAGGTATCTAACAAATGGAATAGTAATAGTAAGTATAAAAAAAAAATCCAGTCTTTTAGCTTTAGTAAGTCAAGCATCTAGGTATTGACATTAGGAACAAAGCAGTTAGTGCTAATCCTATTCTTTTCCTGATTGATGCAATTTATAAAAATACATACAAAAAATTATAGCTTAGAGCTTATACGAATTTGAGAATAACAAAAATGCTTGTAGCAACATCCTTGTCTGCCATCTCCAACCAAACCTCTCCAGTTATCACCTCCTCAACCATTTATATTTGCAACGTTCTCAGATGTAACACAGTTCTCAATCCAGATTGTAAAATAACTTCCCAATCTAAAACCGTTCACATCACTCTACACCATTTATATTATGAGATGGTGAGATGAGTGAGATGAAAATATTTTTTGAAAGATAAGCGATCTGAGTCATCTGAATCTCTATCACACCGTTCACATCACTCTACATGTCATCAAGATGATGCGTGCCAAATTTCAAGCAATTCAGAGACCTGTAACCTATGTATCAAGAAGTTCAAATAAATGCATATATATGTATTTCATACCATCTTCATGATGTGTTGAACGTTTTGATGCATAGGTTAGATGTCTCCAAATTGCTTGAAAGCTAACAAAACTGCTACAGTTCTGTTCGTTGGAGTTGATTCTACTTTATAAGACCCGCGAATACAGCTCAGCTGGAGTTGTAACTACTTTTACAGCTAACAGAACCGCTACTTTTGTACACACCATCTAGAGGACATGTAGAATGATGTGAACGGTGTGATCGAGATTCGGATGACTCAAATCGCTCATCTCTTAAAAAAATATTTTCATCTCCCATCTCACCATCTCATATTAGCATTATTTTATATATATATATATATATATATATATATATATATATATATATATATATATATATATATATATATATATAGAAAAGAGAGAGAGAGAGAGAGAGAGAGAGAGAGAGAGAGAGAGAGTCTTTTATAAGATGGTGAGAAGAAGCCTTTATCGTGAGCAAAAGATCTCAGCCGTTGGATCGCAATCCGATGGCTAAGATCCATTCCGCCTAAATTGCTGAGACCTGTCTAAGTGTGGAGGGCATTTTTGGGATTTCAAAACACTCGTTCATTTCTTCCCCATCTTCTCTCACCCTCATTTCCAAATTCTATTCGCCCCGAAAACCAAACCCTAGCTCCTTCGTCCCCAAATTGCTAAATTCGATTGGCTGCCCCCTCCTCCCAGCCGCATGAAAATCTTTACTCTCCTCCCCACCGCCCTAAACCTCCCTGAAGCTCATCCTCGATGCTCTAAAACCACCCCGATGCTCCTCCCTGCCTCTAGACGCCCTCGAACTCACCTGAACTCCCCCTTATCTCCCCGACCCCTGAATCCACCCCCTCTCACATCCCGACTCCTCTCACTTCTAACACCCCCAACCCTACCTTCCTCCATATCCTCCATCTCCACCCCAATCAAGCTCGAAAAGACTCCCCGGCAACCTTGGTTGATAGCGACCTCGAATTCCAAGTGACTACGGTCATACTAGAAACTCTTAACGCCCCTCTCCATCTCGAAACCATATCTCCTGACTTGGGTACTTCATTTGTTCTCTTTTCTTCTCTTTTGAAATTCAGATCAATTTCAATTTTCAGTAACAAAAATTCAGATTGTGAAACCCCACTACTGAAAAATTCACAAAAATTCACATAAGAAAAGTTCAAGTTGTACGTATTTTATTACGTGAAATTTTGCATTTCAATTTTTAGATCAATTTTTATTTTTTTTTCTTCTCTTTTGACTCTTTATCGTGCATTATTTTATTCTTATTAGAACTCAAATATTTTTCGGAACCATTCTAAATTTTTGTGAATTTTTCCTTTGGAGTTTAAATTTAAACCCTGATTAATCCAAATCCTAATCCTAATTCTAATCCAACAGCCAACCCCCAACTTCTTTTACGGCTGCCTCCACCTCCTCCTACTACTCCTACTCCTACACTACTGCCTCCACCCCTATATATATATATATATATATATATATATATATATATATATATATATATATACTCTCTCTCCCTCCTTATTTATATATATACACATGCATGCAGACTCCACCTCATTCCCTTCTTCTTCTCTCCTACTGCCACTTCATCCCGTAACCCATCTCCTCTCCAAACCTAAGCTCCACTTCTGATACTCACACCGCAAGCTCCACCTCCTCCTACATCCGGCCTCCACAACCCAGAGCTCCCTCATTGCCACTACTGACCGCCACTTCGAACTCCTTGTTGTTGTCTTCCTTGTCACCGAACCCGATGCCCTCTTGCTTGTGCCGCTGCCGTTTACTGTTGTTGCTGTGTTTTTGCTTATGTTGTTGCTGCCGTGTGCCACGTGTATCTCGTTCCTTCTGTCGTGCACATCGTAAACGTCGTATAAGGCAAGCATTTTCTTGAACTCTCAGCAAGTAGCCTTGTTATCGTCAAATTTTATTATCTAGTTACTTATTCCATGCTATTGATTCAAATCTTGAACCATTAATACACTTTGAATCGTGTTATTGAATATCGAATAACTATGGCCTGTCAATTGCCCAAATTCGCACTGCATATTCGACCCAGCTCCTGATACTGAATCAAAGAGCTTTATACATGAATCTTTTAGCCCTTCAAGTTTAGAATCCCAAACATTTTACGATTTCACAATCTGATTTATAGATTGTAAGATATCATGATTTTAGTCTTGTCATATTGTAATTTTCAGAACACAGAAACTGTATACGAACTAGTAATGAACAGAGAGATTGACCTAGTTTCCGATACTGAATCCAAGAACTTTGTGCATATAAATTGTATCCCTCTGAGTCTAGAATCCAGAACATCTTGGGGTTTCACAATCCGATTAATAGATTTTGAGATATCATGGTTTTAGTACTATAATATTTAAATTTCCAGAACAACGAAATTGTGCTCGAAACCTACTCCCATGTCCCTTGTACTGAGAATTAGACCATGTTCCCGATACTAGATCCAAGAACTTTATATACAAAAATCTTAATCCATCGAGCCTAGAATCCAGAACATTTTACGGTTTCTCAATCCGATTTATAGTTTCTCAGAAATCGCTGTTTTAGTACCGTGACTCCTGAATTTCCAGAACATAACTGTGCACGAAACATCAAAACTAGCAAATAATGAATTCTTACGCATAACTATTGTTCCTAGAATGTATCGTGTGAATATGCGTTGGAACCGGAAGGGTGTCTACTTTCTAGAATCTCTGACGGAAGGGTGTAACGGGGACATGAATTTGAATGCAGATAGATGCTGCTATCTAGAAATCCATTTCTACGTTTTTGCATATGAACCCGTTATTTTTCATGTTTAATGAATTTAACAATATGTAATTTTGTTCTTGTAATATAACTTGTACCAATATAATCGGTTGATAGATTTTCTCATATAATAAATTTTATATCACTTGATAATTATCACACCCTATATTTTTAAACAATTTTTTTGAGATTTAAAGTGATTTTTGGTGATTTAATAAATATTTTTCTGAAATTTATCTTTTTGCACGTGCAAAACACGTGCAAATATTTTTTTGGAAAGTTCAAAGTCACAAATTATTTTTGGGAAACCTAATATTTGTTATTAGGTATTATTTATGAATTTTTTGGATTTTTTTGATAATTATTTGGCATATTTGCAAATATTACAAAAAAGGGGCTTTTGTGCAAAATTACAACTTGGAGTAAAAACTCCAGAATTTCGTTTTTCTGGGCTGAGAATGATGGCTAGAAAACTCAGTGGTAAAGAGTTTACTTTTTATTCTAATAGATTTGATTTATTTTGCAAATTTGTTAAAGAAGGGTCTTTTTGCAAAATTGCCTCTCGGAGGCAAAAATTAAAAAATTTGTTTTTCAGGGTTTGAAACTAGTGCCGGCCAGATCTGGGTGGTTATTTTTTATTTTAAATCTCAATTAAATTGGTTAATCTAATTTCCTAGTGTTAGGATTTATATATGTAAAGATATATATTCTAAAGGAATATTTTGCAAAATCTTCTCAAAAACCTAGAAACCAAATTTTGGCTTGTTATAAGAGTAGTAGCAGTCGTCTCTTTGTTGCAATATAAACAAAGGGTTTTCTTTATTATTAATTTTTTAGAGTTTCCAAGCGAGGATCTTGAATTTTTGCGAAAGGATGAGTTTTTTCTTATTCTTTATTATTTCGGTTGATTCTTCATTGAGGTGAGTGACATATGTTTATTTTCTTATTGTTCTATGCAAGTTTTATGTGGCGATTTGTCTAGTAGAATGCATGTTAGATGATTGTATGGTGATATAACAAATATATTGATGGATGGATGATTAAAAGTGGAATTTTTATGAATGTTATGATAAAAATCTCTATATGGATGACTTAAGGACATTAAGAATTTAATATAACTCATGGTGGTGCTATTTACTTGCTGGTTTGCTGATATATAATGGATTGTAAAATTAAAATGCATAAAAGTGAACAAAATTGGATCTTTATTGTGTGTGCATATGGGTATGATGTGTTTTTGAATGTTATAATTGCATATAATCATGGAAAAATTAATCTAACTATTTGTAGATGTGTATAACAAGTTGGAAAAGGATTCTTGAAGTCAAAAAGATCAAGTTTGGGGGTTTTGAATTGGGGATTGATTTCGGGTCTGACTGTGTTCAGCCGAAATTGGGGTTTTGTGTTTTGTGAAGTTTTCGATTGAATCTTGATTTATTTTGTTACTGAGATTTGAATTGAACATAGTACTACTTTACACCATGATTCTTGTTAATTTTATTAACCTATATGTGAACTTATATACATATATACTTCTATGTTTCTATTTTGAAAAGTTTTCATGAAACATTGCTCTTTCATAAACTGGATGAGATTTTGATAGGTTTTATAAACTCCAGTATGTTAGACAAGTTGTATTTGATTATCTCAGGAATTTTATTTTACAAATCTATGATTTTACAAAGATTAAACCATGTATCAGTTAAAAGTGCACGAATATTAAAGTTGTGAGTTTTGAACATGTTAGTCGACCGCCCAAGAATAACACTGGGATCGTTGGTCGACTGTCAATTGTGATATTTTGGATTTTAGCATGCTGGTCGACCGTAGTTATTTTGAACTGTTTTGACAGTCAACCGACAGCTGCTGTATGTGTTGCTTTGTTGAGTTTTTTGTCATTTTTCTTGAACGATTATTTCTTCGAACTTACGGATTATTAATCTACTGTTTTAGATGAAGTTTTTACTACAGATTACTGTATTTTACAGAGAGTTATATTTTGGTTATAATAGAACTTAATTTGAACTTCTATGACTTTATAAAGTAAATTATATACGGTTTTCTAAGGAATTGATGTTTTGTGATTTTTCTACGATTTCAAAATATGAAACTCAGTTTTTAGTGGATTTAGTATCTTATTTCAGTTCTGGAAATTTGTGAGTGTTTGGATAAATTTGGATTTTGTTGATTAAAGGAGTTTTTCTTATATGAACTATTTGATGATGGAATTAAGAGTTTTATTGAAGGAATTTATGTTGATATTCGAATTGTGAGTCTCTAGGAGTTGAGTGGGATTCCTGTAAACCGAGAGATGAGATTTTGTGGATTTTGACCAGTTGGGTCTTGGGGTTGTTTTTGTGTAATTAAGTCCGACAGGATACGCCAACTCTAGAGAGAGGGAATTATGTTTTAATTAATAATAATCAACCTAAGGTCAGGCACTAGTGGAGTTGTGATAGAACTTGGGAAATGTAAGTATATGCTCTAGGGGTTAGTCCAACGGATGCGTTCTAGGACTGTGTGTTGTTTTTTCCCGAGAGGAGAGTTGGTATGTTCGCGTGTCGAGGGGTCGGCAAGCCTATTCATGGAACGTACGGTGCATTCGCGTGTCGAGGTTCGACAGACCTATTCACTGGATGTACTGGGTATCTACACGTTGAGGGTCGGCAGGCCTATTCGTGGGGTACACGGCAGGGAGGTGATTCTCCGGTTTTTGAGCTATGCTTACATGATGCTTGCGCGTCGAGGGTTGTCAGACCTATTTGCGGAGTCATCTGGATCTTGTTTCTATCTTCGCAGTAGGATTAGTTGCATAAAATGGGATTTAACCCTATAACGTGGAGAACGATAAGGGCTTGCACCGGACCTATATAGTGTGGAATGCATAGAATCCGACAAGTATGCACTAGAGAGTCATCATATTGCATTTTTGTTTTCTTGACTTGGTTTTATGCCTGTTTGTTTTCTGTTTTCCTACACTTGACACTTAGTCTAGTTTCACTTGATGTTTTCAAGCTTTATTTATTGTTATTTCATATTCCATTCGTTACTACTGTTGGTATGTGTTGATTATGACTTTATTCTTTATGTTTTATTTATGTTGCATTTTTTTATGTCACTCACACCGTTTTGGCTGACCTCTGTAGTTTTGGGGATTATGGTTATCTCTAGCCTCATGTTTTACAGGTAGGTACCTATAGCTTGGGATTTGGATGCATATGGTAGAATGATAATGTGCCTTATGCAAATTGCAAAAGAAAGTGTTGTAAAAGAAAGAAATTGTAATTCAAGGTGTTTAATTTTCTGTTGTGTTATGTAAAGATTTGATATAATAAAAGTTGAAATTTTTTTTCTGTGTTTGGCTATGTTTACTATTACATTGAGGTAGATGCTGGAAATTGTGTCATGTATTTTTGAGATATTATATTGAAAATTTTGGGTGCTACAATAATACCATGATTACCGTCCTTGATATTTTCCTTGATTCTTGATTAACTTTCTTGATATTACCGTTTCACTAGTCGTACCTACTGCATGTTTTTGATTAATTATTGTAAAAGAATAACAAGCAGGGGTTATAAGGGTACGACTTATAGTGGACAATATAGGGGTGTATACTCGGAAGGGGGTCCGTGTTTCCCGGAATAGTGATTCTTGATTCTTGATTACTAGATTCTTGATTACATGATTCTTGATTACATGTCTTGATTATTGATACTGTCACTGGAAGCCCCGAGTACATAATTCTATAGAATTCACTACTTAAGTCTAAACGTCACATGATTGATATGCACCTAAACTTGCGGTATGAGACACATGATTGCGTGCAATAGATAAGTTAATAAAACCGATAAACTCAAGATTGACACTAAGAATGATTCTTGATTACATGATTCTTTACATGATTCTTGACTACATGATTCTTGATTACATGATTCTTAATTCTTGATTACGTGATTCTTGATTACATGATTCATGATTAACTGACCCTGGGTTACCAATTGAGTATACTTTGAAGTCTTGAATATACTTGTTTATAGTTGTTGCTTACATGATCATATTGTTCCAGGTTTCTTATTTCCTTCCCTCTTGTATTATACTGTTTTCAGTAATTGCACTACCACTTATTGTTCCTTCCATATTATATCTTGTTATCTTACCATTTTACTGCTCGTTGCTACTTGCTTCCCGAAGCTTGCTCTAATTGGTACTTTTCCCTTTTTTTGAGTTAATAATTATACAAGTACTAATGGACCTGACAAACAGACTCTCTAGACGATTGTTGTTGCATATTTACTACTTCTTGTTGCTTTCCTTTCAGTCGTTATTTTGTCTAGTTGCTATAGCGAACTGTTTATCATACTGTTTTAATTCTGGTATCTTGTATTTTCGGGCATCCTGACCCGATGTTTATGTATTTTCCAGATGATGGTTATTCTATTTCCAGCTTATGTGATCATTATATTTACCTGCGTGATTGTATTGTTGTGCTTATAACTGTACAGAATATGGATGATGTCGTATCATTCGCTGGGCCTCAGCTGCGTTCCCGTACTTCCGTATAGTGGGAAGCGGGACGTGACAGGTTTTTAGTGGTATCAGATTCTGGTTCTCTAAACCATGTTAAGCTCAACAATTGTGCACACCGCATTGATCACATGAACATTTAATAACCATTTTGTAACCCGGATACTGACCTTACTTGATTTTGCAGAACATGGTTTGCGGAGGATCTTCAACTTCACGACCCAGAGATGGACCATTGGAGAACGTCGCAGTTCTCCGACCAATGCAGCGAATGATGGAGCTACAGCAGGAACAAAACCATCTCATGAGGGGCAGTTTGGAAAAAGCCCAAGAAGCTGCCAACCGAGCTGGACCAATCCTAGGAGCATTACCACCAAGGTCTGGCACCATGTCAGATTTTATGTGACTACATCCGGAGAAGTTCGCAGGAAATGAGTCACCACTAGAAGCCGAGCAGTGGCTAATTAGGACTGAGCAGTTGCTACAGGCCGCACAAATCTCTGATGTGGACCGTGGTGTGTATGTAGTCACCATTCAGCTGGCAAACATTGCCCACATCTGGTGGAAGGCGGAGAGCAAAAGATTAGAGAGGCGTATCACTTGGGCCACCTTCACTGAGATCTTTTTGACTAAGTTATTCCCCCGTGTTACTAAGGTGGAGATGGAACACTAGTTCATCTCTCTAACCCAAGGAAAGCGGTCAGTTAATGAATATGCCGTAGAATTCACCGGGCTGAGTCGTTTTGCGTCAGCCATGGTAGCAAATGATGAGGGCAGGGCCCGACGATTCTTGATGGGCTTGGACTATGATATTCAGGATCATCTAGTCACCCACCAGCACCATACCTATGCTATCGTGCTTGATGCAGCTAGGACCCAGGAACAGACCCACAAGAGGAGGAACGTCGCTCAACGGGCAATACAGCCTATTACCATCATGAGGCCATCAGGAGGACCGATACGAAGGCCATTTCAGACCCCGACAACTTGAGCTCTACCCTCCTCGCCAGTTGCTATGAAGAAGGACCTGGTGTGTGACTATTATCACAAGATTGTCCATGTACGTATGGACTGCAGGACTGCTAATCGCCTGTGCCTTGCGTGTGGAGAAAGTGACCACATGATTCAAGACTGCCCGAAGAAAAGGTACGGTGCACCAGCTGGAAGATCAACACAACAGGGACCACCAGCTCGTAGTCTGGGCAGGCCACCGCTCCCACCACAGAGGTAAGTTTATAATCAGAGGAACACAGCTCCTAGGGGAGGCCAGACTGGAGGACGTGGTCAAGCCTGCAATCTGACGGCAGAAGAGGTAGAGACTGCCGAAGGACTAGTTGCATGTATCATACTAGTTCACTCCTTTCCTACCCATGTTCTCTTTGATTCCGGTGCTACCCATTCTTTTATTTCTGCTCAATTCATCGATCAGCATCATTTTCCTTGTGATGATATGCCATTTGCTTGGAATATCACCACGGGAGTAGGTGTCGTTGTTTGTTCTAAAGAATGCAAACAGAGTCCCTTACTGATCAGTGGCATGGATTTTAAAGCAAACCTCATCGTCATCAACAACTCAGGATTTGATGTCATACTGGGAATGGATTGGTTGGGAGCTACTCATGCAGTGATTGACTACCGAAAGAAGAAGGTAGTGTTCCGGATTCCAGGTCGTCAGGAATTCGAGTTCCATGTTGGTGATACACCGTTTGGGCATGTCAAGGAGGCTGGAATTCTAAAGTCAGTGTGCACTGATGGTGAAGTGGCACCTTTGATTGTACGGTATTTTCTAGATGTCTTTCCAGATGAATTTCTCGGGTTGCCGCCAGACCGTGATGTGGAGTTTAGTATCGAGATCCAACCAGGTACAACGCCAATCTCGAAAATTCCTATAGGATGACACCTGCGGAGTTGGCCGAACTGAAGGTGCAAATTCAAGAGTTACTAGATAAAGGATTTGTCAGGCCGAGTATTTTGCCTTGGGGAGCTCCTGTATTGTTTGTTAAGAAGAAGGATGGAAGTCGTAGGCACTGCATCAATTACCGGGAACTGAACAACGTGATTGTGAAGAACCGGTACCTACTGCCAAGGATTGACAACCTATTTGATCAACTTGGAGGTGCTTTTGGTATCTCAAAGTTAGATCTTCGTTCGGGATACCATCAAGTTAAGGTGAAGACCGAGGATATTGAGAAGACCGCATTTCGAACCCGATATGGTCATTATGAATTCCTCGTAATGCCATTCGGAGTTAATAATGCACTAGCTGTTTTCATGGGTCTGATGAACATGTTGTTTTCACCGTTTTTGGACAAGTTTGTGGTAGTATTCATCGACGACATCCTGGTGTATTCTCAGAACAAGGAGGAGCATGCTGAGCATCTGAGGATCACTCTGCAGACTTTGAGGGAGAATCGCCTGTTTGGGAAGCTAAGTAAATGCGAGTTCTGGCTGGATCGTGTTGCATTTTTGGGCCACATCATCTCAGGAGCTGGAGTTTCAGTAGACCCAGAGAAAGTTGTTGCTGTCAAGGATTGGCCAGTACCTAAGTCAATGTCAAAAGTTCGTAGTTTTCTCGGACTAGCAGACTATTATCGGAAGTTTGTTTAGGACTTCTCAAGGATTGTTGGACCCCTGACGAAACTGATGAGGAAAGATCAGAAGTTCGTATGGGATGATGCGTGTGGTCAGGTCTTCGAGGAGTTGAAAGATTGACTGACATCGGCACCTGTTTTAACTATACCAGATGGTTCAGGAGGATTCGTTATTTATTGTGATGCGTCTGGTAAAGGGTTGGGAGCGGTACTAATGCAGCAAGGCAAAGTTGTTGCTTATGCATCCAGGCAGTTGAGGCCACATGAACAAAACTACCCTACTCATGATCTCGAGCTCGCATCCGTGATTTTTGCCTTGAAGTTATGGAGGCACTACTTGCTCAGGGATACAATTGAGATCTTCATTGACCATAAGAGCCTCAAGTATTATTCACGCAGAAGGAGTTAAACATGCGGTAGAGGAGTTGGCTGGAATTCATGGCAGACTACGACATCAACCTACAGTATCACCCGGGTAAAGTGAACACGGTACCAGACGCCCAGAGCAGGAGACCAGCAGCTATGTTTCTCACTGAGCAGAAGATATTTTTGGAAGAAATGAAGAGCCTGGACTTGGAAGTGACTTTTCTAGGTTCAACACAACAGTTTATGATGTTACATTTGCAGTCTTCTTTAGTCGAGCAGATCAAAGAAGCCCAGGAAGGTGATGAGCAGTTACAGAAGTTCAGAAGTCAAGTAGAGGCAGGCTTGAGAACCGAATTGATTATTCACGCAGATGGATCACTTCGCTTCGAAGCTAGAATGTGTGTACCTAAGGGGAAGTCAGGCAGAAAGTGCTTGCAGAGGCCCACTATTCACCCTATTCTATTCATCCTGGAGGCACAAAGATGTACAGAGATCTAAGGCAACACTTTTGGTGACATGGCATGAAGATAGAAGTGGCGAAGTTTGTATCACAGTGTCCAATTTGCCAGCAAGTGAAAGCAGAACATCAGAGGACCGCTGGACTTTTGCAGCCTCTTCCAATCCCGGAGTGAAAATGGGAGAACATCACCATGGACTTTGTGATGGCACTGCCGAGGAGTTCCAGGGGACACAATGCCATTTGGGTAATCGTGGATGGTTTGACAAAGAGTGCCCACTTTATTCCTTTCAGAGTGGGTTAGTCCACAGAGAGTCTGGCCGAGAAGTACATATAGGAGATTGTACGGATGCACAGAGTTCGCATTAGTATTGTGTCAGACAAAGATACAAGGTTCAGATCCCAGTTCGGGGAGAGTCAAAAGAGAAGTCTAGGAAGTAAGTTAAATTATAGTACAACAGATGGACAGTCTGAAAGGACAATTCAGACTCTGGAAGACATGTTCAGGTCTTGTGTTCTTCAATTTTGAGGTTCTTGGGAAGATCATCTGCACTTGGTTAAATTCTCGTACAATAACAGTTACCAGGCAAGTCTTAAGGTGGCACCATTCGAGGCACTCTACGTTCGTAAGTGTAGATCACCATTTTGTTGGGATGACTTCTGCGAGAGGAAGATTTTGGGACCAGAGTTTATTATGAAGTCAGTGGAAGCAGTGTCTCAGATCAAGAAACACCTGAGGGCAGCTCAAGACAGGCAGAGGAAATGGGCTGACACTAATCGACGACCCTTAGATTTTGTGGCAAGTAATCATGTGTTCCTCAGAGTATCACCATCAAGGGGAACCGTCCGTTTCGGAGGCAGAGGCAAGCTTAGTCCCCGATTCATTGGCCCATTCGATATTATGGAACGAGTGGGTAAGGTTGCTTATAGGCTTGCACTACCACCGATGTTATCAGGTGTTCATGATGTATTTCATGTTTCCCAACTCAGGAAGTACATCAGAGATGTCAACCATATTATCGACTACTCAGAGTTATCTGTACATCCGACTTATCATGTGAAGCTCAACCAATTTCTATCTTGGACAGGCTTGAGAAAGTGATGATGAATAGAGTCATCAAGCTTGTACGAGTCTCTTGGAATCCTCACTCGCCAGGTGAGTCGAGATGGGAGCTCGAGGTAGAAATCCAGAAGAAGTACCCCCATCTCTTAAAGTCGGTGTCTTGCTTTTCTATCCTATATCCCGCCCGAGTAAATTTTCAAGAACGAAGTTTTTTGTAAGGTGGGTAGGATTGTAACCCCCTGTTCCAATTATACGTATTTTATTACGTGAATTTTTGTATTTCAATTTTCAGATCAATTTTTATATTTTTTCTTCTCTTTAGACTTTATCGTGCAGTATTTCATTCTTATTAGAACTCAAATATTTTTCGGAACCATTCTAAATTTTTGTGAATTTTTCCATTGGATTTTAAATTTAAACCCTGATTAATCCTAATCCTAATCATAATCCTAATTCTAATCCAACAGCCAACCCCCAACTTCTTTTACAGCATTTAAAGCCTCCTACCCTACTACATCCACCTCCTCCTCCTACTCCTACTCCTACTATATATATATATATATCCACCTCCTCCTACTACTCCTACTCCTACACTACTGCCTCCACCCCTTTATATATATATATATATATATATATATATATATATATATATATATATATATATATTAGTAATTTACACGTGCGATGCACGTTTTAATAAATATAGTTTTTTAAAATAAAAATTTAGACATAGTCTGGATTTGAACTTAGAACCTACTTTATAATAGTTATGCACGTGTATTGCACGGGTTGGTAGACTGAAAAAACATTTACAAATGACAACTCAGGCTTTCTCCCATTATAATATTAGATATATATATATATATATATATATATATATATATATATATATATATATATATATATATATATATATATATATATATATATCCTTATTTATATATATATACACATGCATGCATATTCCACCTCATTCCCTTCTTCTTCTCTCCTACTGCCACTTCAACCCGTAACCCATCTCCTCTCCAAACATGAGCTCCACTTCCTATACTATCACCGCAAGCTCCACCACCTCCTACCTACGACCTCCATAACTCGGAGTTGCCTCGTCGCCATTGCCGGTCACCACTTCAAACTACTTGCTGTTGTCTTCCTTGTCACCGAACCCGATGCCCTTTTACTTGTGCCGCTACCGTTTACTGTTGTTGCTGTGTTCTTGCTTGTGTTGTCGTTGTCATGTGCCATGTGTCTCTCGTTCCTTCCGTCATGCACATCGTAAACGTCGTATAAGGCAAGCGTTTTCTTGAACTCTCAGCAAGTAGCCTTGTTATCGTCATTTTTTTTGTCTAGTTACTTATTCCATGCTATTGATTCAAATCTTGAACCGTTAACACACTTCGAATCGTGTTATCGAATATCGAATAACTCTGGCCTGTCAATTGTCCAAATTCGTAGTGCATATTTGACCTAGCTCTTGATACTGAACTAAAGAACTTTATACATGAATCTTGTAGCCCTTCAAGTTTAGAATCCAAAACATTTTACGGTTTCATAATCTGATTTATAAATTGTGAGATATCATGATTTTAGTACTATAATATTGAAATTTCCAGAACACAGGAACTGTATAGAAACCTACTGCCCTGTCTCTTGTACTAAGAATTAGACCATTTTCCCGATAATGGATCCAAGAACTTTATATATGAAAATCGTAGTCCATAGAGTCTTGAATCCAGAACGTCTTACAGTTTCTCAATTCGATTTATAGTTTCTGAGAAATTGCTATTTTAGTACTGTGACTCCTGGATTTCCAGAACAGAACTGTGCACGAAATATCGAAACCAGCAAATAATGAATTCTTATGCATAACTACTGTTCCTAGAATGTTTCGTGTGAATAGGCGTTGGAACCGGAAGGGAGTCTACTTTCTAGAATCTCTGACGGAATCAGATTTTCTTTTCTCTTTAACGGGAAAGTGAATTTGAACACAGATAGGTGTTGCTGTCTAGAAATTCATCTTTACATTTTGCATATAAACCCGTTATTTTTCATGTTTAATGAATTTAACTATATGTATTATTGTTCTTGTAATAATAACTTTTACTCATATAATCGATTGATAGATTTTCTCATATAATGCATTTTATATCACTTGATAATACCATGATTACCGCCCTAGATATTTTTTTCTTGATTCTTGATTAACTTTCTTGATATTACCGTTCCACTAGTCATACCTACTGCATGTTTCTGATTAATTATTGTAAAAGAATAACAAGCCAGGGTTGTAAGGGTACGGCTTAGTAGTGGACAATATAGAGGAGTATACTCGGAAGGGGCCCGTGTTTTCCGGAATAGTGATTCTTGATTCTTGATTCCTGATTACACGATTCTTGATTACATGATTCTTGGTTACATGTCTTGATTATTGATACTGTCACTAAAAGACCCGAGTACATAATCCTATGAAATTCACTACTTAAGTCTAAACGTCACATGATTGATATGCACCCGAACTTGTGGTATGGAACACATGATTGCGTGCATTAGATAAGTTAATAAAATTGATAAACTCAAGATTGACACTAAGCATGATTCTTGATTCTTGATTCTTGATTACATGATTACATGATTACATGATTCTTGATTACACGATTCCTGATTCTTGATTAAATGATTCTTAACTACATGCTTCTTGATTACATGATTCTTAATTCTTGATTACGTGATTCTTGATTACTTGATTCATGATTAACCGATCCTGGGTCACCAATTGATTATACTTTGAAGTCTTTAATACACTTGTTTATAGTTGTTGCTTACATGATCATATTATTCCAGTTTCTTGCTTCCTTCCATCTTGTATTGTACTGTTTTCAGTAATTGCACTGCCACTTATTTTTTCTTCCATGTTATATATTGTTATCTTACCATTTTACTGCTTGTTGCTATTTGCTACCCGAAGCTTGCTCTAACGGGTACTTTCCCTTTTTTTTAGTTAATAATTATACAGGTACTGATGGACCTGACAAACAGACCCTCTAGACGATCGTTGCTGCATATTTATTACTTCATGTTCCTTTTCTTTCAGTCGCTATTTTATCTAGTTGCTATAACGAACTGTTTATCGTACTGTTTTAATTCTAGTACCTTGTATTTCTGGGCATCTTGACCTGATATTTATGTATTTTCCAGATGATGGTTATTATATTTCCAGCTTATGTGACCATTATATTTGCCTGCGTGATTGTGTTATAAATATTTTGTTGAGCTTATAATTGTACAACTTATGGATGATGTCGTATCATTCGGTGGACCTCAGTTGCGTGCCTGTACTTCCGTATAGTGGGAAGCGGGGCATGACACTAAGATAGATCTCAGCAATTTGGGCATTTTTTTCATATTGGTGAACATTTTTTCAATTCCTAATATGATGAACTTATCTTGAAAATGAAGCTTGACTAAATGAAATGCATTTGAACTGCAACCCTAGCCGTGTTTAGCTTACATTTAAGTGATCTGAGCCCAGCCCAAGCAGTGATGACAAACACTGATTGAACGTTTCACTATATTTTTGTGATGGTTGGATACTTATGAATTAGTATTTGTCACGCCCCGCTTTCCAAAATACAGAATATGAGTACGTAACATAAGCCCAGTGAATGATGTAAACACCATCCATAAGCTGTACCAGACTAACTCAGCAATATGAACAATAAACACAGCCACACAACAAAGATAAATTCACATGAATCAAAGATATGTTGGATCCTGTAAGCAAGGCAGATAACATTAGAGACGGGGGGGGGGGGGGGGGGGGTGAATAGTGTTATTAAAAATTATTAAAAGTTATTCAACTTGAAACACATGTTAAATCGACTGGGACAAAAAAACCAGTCGACTGAATCGACAGTTAAAAAGGAGACTTGATCAACTTGAAGAACAAAAAGTCTGTAAGTCGACTTAATAGAACTACCGGTCAACTGATCAGACACAGACATAATTAAAATGCAACGAAGTTAAATTTACAAGTTAGAGAGATCAAACCACAGAGAATCCGCAATGTTAACATAGCGATATATCCTGGTTCGGTCCTCCCGACCTTCGTCCAGTCCCTAAGTAACCCACTTGAGATTTTTCACTATTCTTGTAAAGAATTACAAGAATACCCTATGACCTTTGGCAACAACTATGACAAACCCATAGACCTCTCTCTGTAACACCCCACATCTTTATTTTAATTAAAAATTTTATTTTTCAAATTTTTGCACGTATGATGCACGTGTTATTTTTATTCTAAATTTTATTTCTCATTGTTTATTTTGGTTTGCATGCATAAGATTAATTAATCTTCTTTTATCCATGGATCTAAAATAAAATCTAGCCCATTAGGGAGGAACTCACTAGGTAATTAAACTAATTAATTAATTGTTGAGCCCATTATGCTAGCCCACTAATAAAATCACATTTTTTTAGTTGATCATGCACTAACACGTGACAAGTTACTAGTGTTAGTACACATATAGAAACATAACAAATTGTACCTAGTTGTATGTATATGTATGCATAAGCACACAAATGTATCTAGATGGATTCTTGTACTAGGAGGGACCGGTTTTCATAAAGGGAGAGAGAGAGGTGGAGTTTTAGTGCATGAAGAGTGGGGAGATGAAGGGTTGTAGGTTTTAGGAGTTAGGAAAATGTAAGGTTGCATGAGTTAATTAGGAGAGTTATTATGGTGAATTTTATGCATAAAGAACCCTCCCAAAAACCTATAAATAGAGCCCTATTCTCTACACTTCTCTTGCACCAAAACTTAATCAAAAGAGGAAGAAAAGTAAAGAAAGTAAGAGAGAAAAAGAAAGAGAGTGAGAGTTCTTTTGCTTTGGAGCTTGCTAGGAGAAGGAGCTTGCTAGGAGAAGGAAGACATTACTAGGAGTCATCTTGGAGCTAGAAGTAGTGCCACATTCTTTTCTTTCATTTTGTTCAAGCTTCTATAAGGTGGGTGTTCTCGTACTTTCGAGTTTTAGAACTTTGCATGCTAATGATAGTAAATGAGTATTATATTTTATATGATAAACTAGAACAAATCTATGCATTGGTTGCAATGAAAGATGCTATGTTAGTGAATAGATCAATATCATGTTAGTGGGTGATCTCCTTATTTTCTAATGTAGAATGATACATGTTAAAAAATAGGTAATATGAGAAGAATCTTGGTATGAATAGATAAAATTCATGTTAGTTTAAAGTAATGCTGTCGTTGATGTGATTAAGTAGAAAAGGGAAATATACCATGCTAACTAAAGAAAAAAAATTACTTGATTGTTATGAACCATGCTAATATGTTTGCTTAGACTTGTGTTTACAATAGTGTTAACATATGGGAATAATTTCAATGTGAAATCTACAAATGAGACTCATGCTAGTATATTAGATGCAAAAGTAGTCTTATTGTGATAAATACATGCTAATGAAAGAAAAGAAATTTTTGTATAAACCATGTTGGTAAGTTGTAAAATTTTGTGCTTATAATATTGTTGACCACATTAGATTTTATAAGAAAGAAGAAAGAATGAAATTTCGTTAGTTTATAATGTGTCGACATATGTAGGTTCTATTTTTAAAAGAATGGGAACTATTGCATGAAAAAGCATATTTTATTTTCATTATAAAATATAATTTATGTCAAAATGAGATTATAACCAAATAGGCATGGATACTAGTTTTCCTTTCTTTTGTAGGATTTAGTTCTTAAAGAAAAATCTAAGTTTTTGCAAAAGATGAGAAGGAAATTTTTTTAAAGTAAAAAATAGTATTTTTATGAATTGAAAATTTCATTAGTTACTATCTTTTTATCTAATATCAAGGAAAGGATTATTTCTAAAATTTTGAAAGAATTGATATTTTGAATAAACACATTTTATGGAAAAAGACACTCTTTATGGATAGTTGAACAAAAGAACATTTGTACTTTTCTAAACAGAAAATACACATAGACTTACTGGTTAGCCACTGCAAAATAAAATACTATTGTGATAGGTCTTGGGTTCGAAACTTGATAGTCACATCTTTCTTTTATTATTTTTTATAATTTCCGAAAAGAGAACCAATACATAAAGTTTTCGGCTTAGGACTATGACATCAAAGTCTAATGGACTTATTGGTTAGGTGGTTCAGCTTTGGGCTTTGATCGGGTTGACCAGGGCGGCCGGGTTCGAAACCTGGGCACCGCCTTCTTTTTTTTAAAACTCCTTTTTGCATATATTAAGATTTTGGATAAAATAAATCTTAGAATACCAAGTCTAGTTTTAATATAAAAATGAAATGAAAATACTAAGAGATAGTTCTTGTATATTTCTTGAAGTGTAAAAAATAATAATTTTTGAGAATAGAATCATGTGATGGAAAGTAGTATTTCGATCTTTTAAGAATAATCACACTTGTATCATGTTTAAGAAATAGCTTATGAATTGAAATATTGATAAATTTAGATTTGTTACAACAAATTCATGTAGTGAACATGTGATTGTGATTGATCGAATAGATCATGAATAGTGGCAAGATATGATTTTGTGAATGAGTTGAGAAATGGAATTTATGATGAGCTTAAGACTTTTGATGAATACCCATGATGCTTATATATGAAAGACTGAGATTTAGAGTTAGTAAAACCTCATTACCGGCATTATTGAAATGAAAGATGTTGAGTTGTGATTTTTGAGATGTGGCAATAAAGCCATCTTGATAAAAATTGATTAAGACCGGTAGAAGGCAAAAACTAATTCTAGGTTGGAAAATTATTCATGTCTAGAAATAAAGTAAGTAGGCACTTAAGTAAAGATGTGGTAAACATGGGAAAACATAAGTGGGGTGCTCTATATAGTCGGTGGTGGACTCCGAAGCTATAGACCCAGTTGGTGGACTGAGGTTGCTCCGTCGGAGACGAGCTTTTTATTTAAATTCGGGACTATAAGGAAGAGTCAGCGGTGGACTCCGAGATCTTGAGTAGTCGGACGGATAGTTTTGTTTGCCGTCTCTAATGTATATACATATACCGGGTCAGAGGGTCACTTGCGGGATGATTAGCACGATGTGGGATCTATGATAACAGTCAGCGGTGGACTCCGGGGCTGGGATTCAAATTTATGGAATAATCTGAACCTTGTTTTATTACCGGGTAGTTATCATGACGAGGGATCGAGCCCTTTATTGTGGAGTACGTAGGCACTTGCCCTCGGACCTATGTAGTATGGGATGCATAAAATCCGAACAAGTATGCATTAGTGTCATCCTAGTATAGAATTGTGTGTGCATTAGGCATTAAGGCATGACATACACTTACATGTTTAGCGTAGTCACATTAACATTTTATTATTCATTCAATTGTTGTGTTTTTATTAAAGTAATGAGATCGTTATACTATTTCCGACATAGAGAGGATAGCCGTGTATAACATTTCATTAGTTGTAAGCGACTGACGTACCCACAGTCTTACATGCAGGTATAGATGTTCTTGAAGTTATAAAGTGGATATGTTGTTGCTGCTTTGTTTAAAAGTTAAAGATGCTGTAATCATATTCAATTGTAATTTATTTTGTCTTCCGCTGTGTATCAATGTAAACAACTTCTGATGTATTATTGAGAAAAGTTTTAATTTTCTTGTAAAATTGTACGAAGTGAAGTAAAGATCCTGTGGAATCTCGAATTCGTCCTTATTTGGAATTCAGGGTGTTACACTCTCACTACTAGAGAGAGCAAAAACCTCACTCTAAAATCTAGAGTGAACACTGACTCTACACCAAGAGTCCTTCTCTCTAACCGAGAGGACCACTCTCACAACCCGAGAGTGAACAACAACGAAATTGAAAATTACAACACCTAGAGCCTTGATTTTTGAATGTGCATTTTGTATGGAGGCTATAGGTCAACTTCTAATCACAGTCTTGAACTTAATCGTTGTTATACAAGACTAAGATTAGAGAACCAAGTCTAAGAGCGTGAGAGTTCTTTGAAAATTTTGAGTTCTTTTTCACAAACACTTGAACAAAAGCAAAGACTTGTTTAATGCAATAGGTAATATTTTCCAAGTGAAATCTGGACTCTATTTATAGAGTAGACACTCTAGAGTCGTTGGAAAACAGTTAACCAACTGCCATCAAACAAAAAAAAAAGATTTGAATTCAAAAATCAAATTTAAATACTCAGAAAACTGTCAAAGCTACTCGAACATTCAACTGGGTTGCCAAAGGAGTAGACTGGTCAGAGCTTGAGTAAGTTCAGATTGTTTCGTACTTAAACAGTCGACTGCTTGCAACGTAAGTCGACTGGTACTTGACAGCTGAACTCATACAAGCTTGAATTTGACATTTTTGATTTTTAATAAACTTTATTTTATTCCTAGGGGATGTGTGTGTGTGCATCAAGGCTATTACAAGATTTCTAAGTTAACATATCGAAGATTACAATTTTGTACATCAATTTACATAGAAACTCTTTTGTTCTTGAGCTGATCACTTTGAAAGTGTTTGAAGCTTTGAGTGACACTTGTCTTATAGCTTGATCTTGAACCTTGAAAGCTTTGGGTACACACTGCAAGAGACATGTTAAATAGAATATATGTGTGTCGTGTTTTAGTCATCAAAATCAAGAATCTACAAGATAAACTTCAAAAATAATGAAATAATCCAAATAATATCCAACACAATATCTATTATCTGGGAATAAAAATAAACAACGGAAATAAAAGCCTAAAACAAAATACAATATCCAGACAATGTTCAAAAGAAATAAGTCTAGCAACAAAATAAACTAAGCACCTCAATCTTTAGTTCCATCTTCTAGAATCGTTGCTCACCAATTCCTTCTGGTATTATTCCTTCAGTACCTGTAAATTCTTGATCTAAAAAGAAAGAAAATAATGTCATTAGAGCAAGTCGTGGATAGCAAGTAGAGAAAACAGAGAATAACAGGGAGTATGTATATCAAAGAAAAGGGACATGATCAAAGTCAATAACAAAATCAAAGGTAGGCAATACTATCAAAGGTCTATATTTAATTATGCATGTAATGAATGATGTCAATTTAAATTCTATCTTGATGACGATATACAGGATCAAGCATGAGATGTCAAATGCAGGTTATTAATCAATTTATTAATCCATCTAGTACACGTACTACTGCGTCCCATATGTTCCATACCACAATTTTGGTGCAAGCACACAGTGAATATTTTAGACTGATAGTGAATTCACGGATCGTGTAATTGGTAACAATATGACAAGATATCATGGTAGCGTGATCACACAATGACAAGCAATTTTCCACCTTCCATGTAATAAATCATGCAAGCAAGAAGGCATTTACCAAGTACATTTTCCGATCGTTCTCTACCAAGTCATCCCATAATACCCCGGCTTGTTAATAGTTTATTTTCATCCTATGTGAGTATGCAAGGTGTCAATGTGGTATTATGCTAGGTGTGACTAATTCTACTAGTTACATACGAAGTAAGGAGCAAACATATCAATTAAACACAAATCACACAATCTGGACAGCATGATGTTGATGTACAAAAACACAGATTATTGCTAATATAGACAAGCAAATCTGGATCTGACAAAAATTATAGAAAATAGACTCTTTAGCCGGTTCCAGCGAATATATATACGATATATAAAAGTTACAGAAACTATGTCGAAATTCCTATTCTTTTCAGATTTTATGTTCAGGTAGCAAGTTATAAATTGTATAAACACATATGAAATAGATTAGAAAACTCATCATTTAAATCTATAAAAAATTCAGGGTGATTTCTACACATGTCTAGTCTCAGCCAAATTTATTTCATATTTTTATCTTACTGTTAATATGTTCTATTTAATTATGAAATAGAAAGATACGCCTGAATTTGTAAATATGGAAATTCAGACATAGTTGTACTAAAATACTGATATCTAACAGAATATAAATTGGAATTCAAATCCATAAAAATTTCTGAAAAATAGACTCATGGGGCTATAAATCATATTCAGAAAATTATTTCAAATTACAACAGCAACATGGTCGAAAATCCGATACAAAAAGACACAAATAGCAGTCTAGAAAATAGTTTGATACGAATAGACAATAATTCATCATACAATCATATAGTTCATGCTAATTAATAATAAAAGTGCTAATAAATGTTTAACATGCATAATTCCAGTTTTAAGATGCAATTTCACAGGCATGGTAATCAACTCATTAATTCGACTTCAATCTAACAGATTCAATTCATCAAACAATTCAATAACATGGATCTAATTATTTTTCATGTAAATGTGCATATGCAATGTGCAAGAGGGACTAGGTTTTAGATCAAAGATATAGGCACGATGTTAAGCATATATTGGGTTAGCTCGTATAAACCTCAATATACTTAACGGAATTCAAATAACAGTACGATAAAAAGGATTTGGATCTACTTGCAGAGATCAAAGAATCTTGAGCAAAAAAATAAAGGGGTTCAAGAAAAGACTTGCCTTTTAGATGTTAATTTCGAATATTCAGAATAACGGGAAGAGAATCCCGGGAGACGAACCACGAACACGAAATTATGTGCGAACTACGTGCAAACAGCAAAACAACGAATCCACAAACAGCACACAACAACTCAATTCTAGATCCTCTTCACAAACACCGGATCCGATCCCTCCTCTTCCACAGACAACAAACACCAACTCTCCCCTTCTCTCCGAACACTACACAGCGGAGAGAGAAAGAGACAGCAGTAGGGAACGGCAGTGGCGGCGCTCGCGATCGAGAAGCGACAGCAGCAACGAGAGTAAGGCGGCGACGGCAGGACGCTGGCAGTCGGGAAGCAAAGCAGCGACGAGGGACGACGACTCAAACGGTGCTCAAGGAGACGGCAGGGGGATGCTCGGGGCTCTGGACGATAACGAGGGCAAAGATGGGTCTACGGTGGTCGTGGGGAACAGCGGAGAGGATGAAGACGGTGTCGGCGAGGGTGGTTTTCGAGGATATGAGTGCAGGCGATGGGTTACAGCCGAGGGGAAGGGTGGAGGTGACGAAGATAAGGGGATGGTGGTGATGACGAGGGGACGACGAGGAGGGTGAGAGGTCGGAGAGGTGGAGGTCGGAGAGGTGATCGGAGGCGGACGAGCGTGGGCGGATTGGGTTTGAAGTAAAACAGGGGAGAGAGGGGGTGAGCGGCGGAAGGGGAGAGAGAGAGTGGGGATTAGAATATAATATTATGGTTTATAGGGGTTTTTGTATAGGAGAGAGGATGTGGGGCTTTAGGTTGCGGGTTAATGGGTTTAGGGTACAGGTTTAGGCTCCAAAAAGATAAAAATACATAGAAATCAGTGAGATGAACATATAGCGGAACAATTCAAACTCAAAATAGGAAGAGAAAAATTTGCAATGAGCCCAAAATAGCATAATTCAAGCCAAAAGAGTTCGGAATGATCAAAAGAGAATAAAAGAGCCCAAGAAAAGCAAAAATTATATAAAAAGAATTCAGATACAATAATCAAGAAAAGAAAAAATAAAATACAATAAAATTCAAAATAGAAAAATAGGGGTTACAGTATTTATTTTTGATCATGCTGTCAGATAGGGAACTCTTCAGTTTTGCACTATTTTTGAACATGTTATGTGTGTAGACAATGTTCTTTTGCTCTCTGTTAATTTTGATGAAAAGAATTGAGGTAATTTGTCATTCATCCAGTCAATATATTATATATTATATTTTTTTCATTCACTTGTTCAAACTCTTTATTGTTAATTATTGTTGCAGGTAATGATTGAATTGAGGGGAAACTATTGATGCTACTGTAACAAGATGGACACCTATTATATGTCAGGGAAGTATTTAATACTCCTTTATGCATTATGTGGTTTGGTCATTCTCTCTTTCGGTGTGCTAGTGTAGGCAGTGATGACAAACACCTTATGATCTGTTTTTTTTAGCCTGTTGTATTTATGCTTGATTATTTATCCATCGTATTCTAGTTGACATGACACTCCAATGCAGCCCCAGTGAGAATAGTGTAATCTGAGCCAACTGATTTTTTTTACTCTATATATATATGAGTAAGTCTATTATGAGATGGTGAGAAGAGGCAATTATCGTGTGCAAAAGATTTCAGCCACAGGATCCCTTATCGATGGCTGAGATCTATTCCGCCCAAATACTGAGATTTGTCTAAGTGTTGTAGGTCATTTTGGGATTTCACTACACATTCAATCCTAGCACCCAACCTCCCGACGTCTCTCTCAATATTTTATGTTCTGAGCGTACTATATTTTCTAAATAAAAATTTTGTTCAGTAATACTGTTGAAATCATGCAGCAACAAATGCAAATAATTGCTAAGCCTTGTTTTGTTTTGTTTTTGTGATTGTCAGGAGAAGCAACAGCAGCAATCAGGAGAATTTGTTTCAGGAGAAGCAGCAGCATCAATTAGGAGAAGAGGCTAGAGAAGAAGCAGCAGCGGCAATCAGGAAAAGCAGCAGCACAAGAAGCAGTAGAAGGAGAAGAACATCAGCAATTAGGAGAAGAAGAACATCAGTTGGAAATCTACCTTAGTGTTATTTTACAATTGTGGATTTAAGTTGGATAATTGATCTTTTTAAGTTGTTGTAGTGTAATTTTTTGTTTCACTTGTTCATTGAACTTAATTTTTTTGTTTCACTAATGTGTAAATGTTATACTAATGTGTACAATAGAGAATTTGTATTTATCCTGCATGTTATTTGACTACGATAACCTATGTATGTTCTAAGATGTATATACCATTACATATTTTGTGCATGAACATGAAGACTACTGCTTTGTTAGTCTTATTATAGCTAATGATATGATGATTTATTTGCTATCTTGTATACTGCAGACGAACTTCATGTTCGTGTTCTTGTGTACTTGTGTTTAAAGAGTATCAAGGTAACACAAACTTTGTGGTATCACCAACATTACTGAAGGATTCTTTAAAGAGTACCAAGGTAACACAAACTTTGTGGTATCAACATTACTGAAGGATTTTTAACAAAATCATTCTAATTGTCCAATAGTATTCAATCAAATATCATTTGCAGTAATATTCAGCCAGTCTAATTCACTTAGCAATGGGGTCAACATAGATCAAAATTATGACATGTATGGATTGCAAAATAATATCAAAGTCAGCCTGATTCACTGAGTACTGTTAAAACAATCTAATATCAAAACTCTTTAGAATGAGAAACAAAATAGAAGATCCAGAAATTCTCCACTATAAACAGGTGAATGCCAAGATCTTATAGAAATTCAAAACTCACTGAGTACTGTAATAAAACACTGTAATATCACATAAAAGCTTTCATAACTCATTACAAGCAGTATTTATCCATTTATTGAGTTCTTCAAATCGCACACAACCATTACATAATACATAATACACAACCATTACACAATGGATACAATCAAACAGTCATACATTTATACAGAAAGAAATATACTAAATTGATAACAGATTTTTGCTATGAAGGTTCTGTTGCTGCTATTGCTCCTTCTACTAATATTGTGTGTGCTCGTGCTGCTGCTCTTCCTTCTATTGCAACTGCTCCTTCTATGAATTGAAAATTATACAAAGTTATCTATGAATCAAAATTACTAACTGAAAGATTACTACACATTGCATTACTAACAAATAAACTTATCCATGAATTGAAATTAGTCGTAGGCTTAGAACACACTTGTATATATGGATTGTTCAAATCAAGCATCCTTGTATTGCTAGGGCTGCATAATTATGTCATGCCAACTAGTTCCAAATTTGCCCCCCCCCCAACTCACCATAAATTCAACAAGTATGTTAAGAGATGGTAAGAAGTGCTCTTTATGATGAGCTAGAAACAAAATCAGTTGACCACTGCTTCCCCCCAAAAAAAGGCAAGGATTACCACTGCATTTGGAAAAAAAACCCAATATATGATTACCACAAACCAATAAACTCCATCAGGGTAAAATAGTGCTTCTCAACACTGCCTAAACCAACACACACAACAAAAGGCAAGAGCTAAGCATTCATACTGAGAATGAAACACTTCCTGTATGGGTGAATCAACTTTAGTTTTCTATCCATCATAGTGAATGAACGTGATTCTATCAACTTGCATGCAAACAACAATATTAGGCTAACTCATCAGACCTTATATATAGCGATAATTTAAAGAAATGTGATATGAGGCATTATACAACAATAATTGAAGATATGGGGAGAAAATAATTCATTTAAAACACACGTACCTACAAATCAACTCAAAATAAAACAATTAAGATCATGCACTATTTGGAGCCTCTTCTGTTTAAAATATTCAATCTAGCATCTGCTCTAGTTAGTCTATGTTTATTGGTAAAATATTCAATCTTGGCTTCATAATAACGAATAGATTTATATAAAATAACTTAATGGACATGTAATCATTTTTGTATAGGAATCTCTCCAAATATTAATTAAAAAATTAGTGAACAAGATTGTTTTTCTTTTTCTCCATAACTCAATCTAAGCTATGTAACAAGGCTTGCTTCCAAACCAAACACGAAAATCACCATCCTTTGCAAATTTTTTATAAGTCAATAGTAACAATATTATCATAAACATTAGTCTCTCACTTTCTACTCTAAACAATGCAAAAATAAGACAAAGTGCACAAATTCATGAACCCAATAAAACTAGGGTTAGGATTCAATACCTGAGAGTTTGGGGGGCAGTTCGATTTGGGGTAGGGTTTAGAAGTGAGGAGGGGGGGTGGACTTAGGCGTCCAAGACTAAGGGCGTCTAGCATCAGCCAACCCCCCTGCGAGATAGGGAGTCTTCGATTCGGGGGTTGTTCGAGCATTGGGATTTGGCGAATTTGATGGCGACGGGATGAGTTTAAAGTGGCGGGTTCGAAGAATCGATGGGGAGCGTTGGGATTTGAGGGAATTCGATGGCGACGATCTAGGGTTTTCGATTTGGGGGAGAGTTTGAGATCAATTTCGAAATGAAAGGAACGAGAGGAAAGAGAGAGGAATGAGCGTGAGATGGATTTCGGAATTCCTAAAATGTCCTCAATGCAAAGAAAATCTCTAGAGTTTGGGCGGTGAAGATCTCAGCTACTCACGATAAGGGCTTCTTCTCACCATCTCATAATAGACACTCTATATATATATACTAGGTATGCCCGTGGGCACGTGCCTACGGCACGTATTCGAAACTACATATAAATTTATTTGGAGTGATTTGGTAGTGTAAACTGCATATAAATTTATGCATTATACATGCTAAGATCAAAAGTTATTCACTATACCTCTTTAACTATTATTTGTTAAATTGTTTCAGTATTTTTAGTTATTTCATCTTTATTTCCCTTAAATTTCTCAATATTGACTTATATATGCTAAGGTTTCATTTGAAAACGTAATATATTTTTAGGATTGTAGTAAAAATTTTGACAGAATCTCCCCTTAAATATTAGCCCTTTTAGAGCAATTCCTTAAAGAATTCTGCTCACAAATAAAAAATTAACATCACAAGCAGTCAATATGAATCCTCCCCAGGCCAATCTAAGCAACATCACACAGACATCATATATATATGGCTTTGGAGGGGAAAATCTTTATATGACTAAAGATACAAAATAAAAACAAAGATATCATTTGAAAACATAATAAATTTTAGGAAATTTAGTAAAAATTTCGACAGAATCTCCCTTAAAATATTAGCCCTTTTACAGCAATTCCTTACGAAATTCTGCTAACAATTAAAAATATAATATCACAGGCAATAAATATCAATCCTCCCTAGGCCAAACCAAGCAACATCACACAGGCATCATATATATAAAGCTCTGGGGGAAAAATCATAATATAATGCAAGATACAAAATAAAAACCAAAATTTCGTTTGAAAATGTAATGAATTTTTAGAAAAACCTTTGAAAAACCTTTTAAAAACCAAACACAGAACCCAATACTCCACAACTTTGCGGGTACAGGTATTAACATAACTATATTATATCATCAATATATACAGATACTTACATCATCTCCCAAAATGCTAAATATTACAACTATTACAACCATTACATCATCCACCATAATATACACTAACCAACTGAATGACCAAAAAAAAATTACAGGGATGCAGGACAACACAATGCTTCAAGTCTTCAAAAATAGGACCAAACAGTGAGCCTAAAAAAACAGTAAGAGTTTTGAAACAAATAGTAAGAGTTTACAATAATCAATTAAAACAATGAGTTTTAAAACAATAGTAAGAGTTTTGAAACCATTACCTTTCAAACAGGACAATGACTTTTAACTCAATGATTTGAACCCAACATGTTCTTCATCACCCTACCAAAAGTTAAACTGTCAATATGTACATAACGGTTCTGAGTGTAGACGACAATCTGGGGAAAAAAAGAAGCATTAAATAAGCGGCAATTAACGGCAAACATAGCGTGTAGTTGTAGTAAATATCAAATTACCTTATTACAACCCCAATTGATCAATGTAGTTGCATTTATAAATTTGGGAATTATGGCTTAGGAAGCGAAGCATAAAGAAATAGAAGTGCTCATTGTATACTATAAAAAGCAATTTTTGTTTGTTAGGAGAACAACACTCAGTTATGTTGAGGCCAATGTGCAATAAAGTTGACATTACCGAGTTGCATTGGCTAAATAACTTGCCTTGTAGTTCATATTTGTTGGCCAGATCATTTCATAACTTAAAATACCCCCCACTAATTCTTACAATCTTTATTTTCTTTGATCTTCAATTTTGCAGGAAGCTAGGCGACCCTTCATATTTTTCATGGAAGGGAAATCCTGGAGGAGGACACTAACTATACTATTGTGGTAAGAATTTGGATATCCTGCCCTGCGTCAATTCCACATTCATGCTGTTGTATTTATTAAAGGGATCTGCTTTACTTTGTATGTCAAAATTAGAATCTCTACTGCTCCCGTTTTTGTTTTTTGTTTTTGTTTTTGTTGTTAAGATACTCAAAAGCTTTTATAATTAAAGGTGAAGAGTATATTCAGTTTTTTTTTCTTGGTTGGTTGTCTACCATTTTGCAATTCCTACTAAGAATAGATTATTTATCAAAAGCGAACGTGGTGTATTTGTGATTTAACCTCTGGTTTGGTTGTATTATTTGGTCGCCTTGAACAGTGGAATGAGATCAGTTTGTAATGGGGTTCGACAATTAAGATGTGTTTGTTTTGTTCTATCGTAAAGATAAAAGCTATTGGTTTGTTACAGATGTCCCATTCGGAGCAGCTAAATGTTAAAATGAATCTATCTATAGATTAATATGAAAAAAGATTGAATGGAAAACCATTTGGTGGCATATTAATGCCTCAGTTCTTAGCGTCTCGCAAAACATGGCACTATCATGATTTGTCCGACCTACCCCAATGGAAAGTAACGGCTTGTCCGACAAATCTTTATTTGAATGGAATATTTTGTTTTGACAAAAGCTGTTTTACGTGTACCATCAAACAAATGTAAATCTAATACTAAATGAGATCAAATAACATTTTTCTTCTAACTGGTACAGCTTCAAGTAAAAAGGAAACCTTTCTCTCCAGGCCATTTAAGTTAAGTTATTGAAACCTGATGTCGCCAAACAGTTGTTTAATTTAAATTTTTTTCTTCTTTGTATTTAACATTATTTTACTTAAAGAGTGTTTAGAAAGCTAATAGAGCAACTAACCAAACATGTCCAATAAACAAAAAGAAAAAAATAACGTGTGCATATGAAAAAAATGAGCAGAAAAAATAAAAAATAAAAAGTTAAATCATAAGAAAAACTATTTAAGAACTTACATGGCCAATAGTTATAGTGTTTTCTGAACCATCTTTATTTGAAGGGTTTTGTAAGGCATCTTTTAGTGTAAGGATTTGGAAAATAGTTATAGTGTTTAGGTAAGGAAGAATTTTTGCAGTCTACTCATCTAAATTAAATTATACAATGCATCAAAACTACAATTACTTACCGTACTTCTTGGGGTTCCCAGCAACCTCTTGAAAGACTTGGTATATATCGAGATAGGCAGTTCTAATACCCAATTTTTTCAAAACTGATAGCTCTGCTACTATCTTTGAGTTGAATGACATTGCCACATCATTAAACCTAACAAAACATTCTGCACTGTCTAGTATAGTCTTAACTATTGGAAGGCATCCAATGGTGGAACTCCAACCAATACGAATCTTTTTGCCCCAATTCGATTGATTTCCTTAAGAAAAAACAGAAATTAAATCTTCAGATGTTGACAAACAATAATAGATGAGGGAACTTGTTTAGAAATTCGCTTGACTGATTTTTCAGAGCCACTTTCACTTTTTATGGTATAAATCCTCGACTGTTCAAGAAATCTAAGAAAACTTCTGTTATAAGGAAGTGTTAAAGGGCTAGTTTAGATGTGTACTACTGACTGTTTATTTAAAAATAAATGCTTTTCTTGGTTAAAATGTACATTTGTTATTAAAGACTTCAAACAAAATGTTTTAGTAGTCATCACATTACGTCAAAAATGCTAGATTATATGAAGGGGTTAGATATTGAAATCCTGATGTATCCAGACATTAGTGAGACCAAGTAGTCCTTGTACTGCGGCTCTGTGAATTGCTTCGATCTGTTTGGGTAAAAAAAAGTAATTTTGGACAAAATCATTAGTACCAGCACTGATTACAAACAGTCAGTTGTTGATGATTTTCTGTGCTTCTGTTCGACCAACTAATTTTCTCAAGTAAAGCTTGTAATGCTTCAAGTACTCTATCTGTATGGGTATGAATTCTTGGAATGCCACTAAATCCCCAGTACAACTCTAAAAGCCTACGTCATACCTCTCTAGAGCTTTAGCCATGCTCTAAAATTTTTAAATTATTATACTCTTTGATACAGCTTTTTTCTATAGAACTCATAAATTTTCAATATTAACTCTTATTAGCTACATATACTTTCTCAAGAGATTCTATTTAATTTTATCTTTGCTATTTTTGAATTTTTTGTTATCTAAAGTTGCCATTTGTAACTTTTAATTACAAAAGTAGCACAGACATTTGTAATTGAAAGTTACTTGTATGATTGTATCGAACTCACGTACTGACAATATAAAAGTTTGTGACCTATCGTGTTGGGAAACATGTCTATGCAAATACATGCTAATGTCGATCTACAACCCTAAAAGCCTATCCCTCCTACCTCCACATTATCTCAATCAAACAAACTACACAAAACAAAAACAACAAAACTCACCTTCTTATAAAGCTCATCAAGCTCATCCGTTGTAATTGTATACCCAACTCTAAATATCGGCACCGACAAACTATCCACCATATTCCTACTCACCGCTCTCTGCCCCAACTCTACCCCCACCGGCAAAGCCACCCCCACCTTCACCGCCCCACCAATCCCACCCGCCGCTGCCCCTGTAGCTGCCTCCACATCCTTCACCACAATCCTCCCCATGGGCCCCGTCCCCACCACTCCTGCCAACTCCACCTGTTACAGAAACAACCGGAACATGATGAACATAATGAATTTAAAGCATGAATAAGGTTGCTTAGCAGTACATTGGAGAGCGTTTTTGGATCTAAAAGCATTTCTAAACTCAAACTCAAAATAGGTGTTCGAAAACTTAATTAAATTAATGTGTGTTTAGCCAAAATAACTTTTTCCAAACTACTACTTTTATCTTTTTCCCTAACACACCTAAAGTTAAACTAAACAATACTCTTTCTCTGAAGACCCATCCTTGTCAGGAATGCTAAATAGTGAGAGAACAAGCATGATCAAATACATTAACCATTATAACAAAGGTATATACCTTGTAGAACGCCTTCCAATATTTCCACCCCAACTTTCATCCAAATATCACAACAATGAGATGTAAGTATCGAGACATATATTACAAAAGTTAAAGGAGGAGATAGGTGGAAAAAACTTACTTTTTACATGCACCCTTCCTATATCGATCCGCTTGATATATCTTTGATCCTCTATCATACCACGCTTTCGTATAGTTTGGATCTAACTTCCACTTTCGTTGATGTTTTAAACTCTAAAAAAACCAAAACCAAAACCAACAACTTTGATAAAGACATAAACAACAACGTCAAAATTAGTAAATTTCCATACATAGGAATGAGAGGCTTACCGGTCTCTCAGCATTAAGATACCAAGGAGCCGAAGACATATACTGAGGAATATAAGGATTGATTTCTTTTCCATCTTCGTCAACCTCGGCCGGGGCAAGCCCCACCTTTCGGGCCTCCTCCAATTCCAACTGTTTCCGATGGTCCTCTCGAGACTTAAAGGACACTGCAATTCAGTACAGAATATATAAGTACATGAAAATTAAATCTTAGTGGCATGAAATGAAGGCAAAAATCATTTAACAATAGCTCGGATCTTAAACGCAGTCATAAGAGCAAAATTAGTAAATGCATGGCATACCAAGTGCAAAGAAACTTATCAAAAGAATTTTGGATCCCAATCTCCAAACTGTTAGTAAATTTTTTCCCTTTTTAGCTGATATCATATATAATATTGTGGTCATACATTTTTAATTTGCCAAGAAAATTAACGCATTTGTGTTATTTTGCAGCGCATTACACTCTCCGAAGTCATGGAAAATGAGTGGTTTAAGAAAGGATATCAGCCTCCCAGTTTCAAAACTTTGGATGTTAATGTGGATGATATTAGAGATATTTTCAATGAGTCAAGGGTAAATGCGGGTATCTTTCACTTTTACTATGTAATTTTTTGTGTCAAAAGTACTCCTGAAAAACTGTTTGATAATTTTCATGCAGGAACCAGAAAATCTTGTTGTTGAGAGCCGAGAGGAAAGCCTACAATTATGAACGTTTTTGAACTAATTTCCACATCCCAGGGTCTCAATCTGGGTATCCTATTTGAGAAACAGACGGTAGTTCTTTGTGTATGACATTGCTGATTATTGTTCAAATAAATCTCAACTATCCAAATAAAACTCAACTTTAAAAACAACTATTCCACCTTTTCCTTCAACAAACAAACAAAAAAGAAAACTTTAAAAACAACTGTAATTTGGATTCAGTAGTTTTGAATCTAAGCCTAAAATGTCAAACAAAACACACCCTAATATAGTCAAATAATACCTCAAATACTGTTATGATAGATTTTTTTAAAAAAATTACCTAATAATAGCACCTGTTAAGGGCTAAATGAAAATTTTTGAGCTATTCATGTAATTGATGTGTTCAAATTCGATGTAAATTCATTGGCATAAATAATTATTATATGTATCATCATCTAATCAAATTTGAAAAGATTGATCATCTCTTGATAGGAATTCGACACTAAATTCATGGCTTAGTATGAACTATAGTGAAAAAATTGTACAACTCGAGATATGAACTGTAGTGAAGTTTAGAAAATGGAAAATGAAAAGAAAAGGTAAGGAGCAAAATTACCAAATTTCACCGAATTAGAGAGAACTTGTTCTTTGTCATCAGCCAAAGGATCTCAAATCTGCAGTCACCTTGACCAATTTCTAACCATTTGCATTTTCCCAATTTTATGTCAGCTATTTCTTTATTTTTTAGCATCTAGTAATATTTGATTGCTTCTTTAGTTTTGTAGTTAAATGTCTTTAGATTTTAGATTTCCCTTATATCATGCTATATTAGGATTAAAGTATGGTTTATACCTGAGAAAGTAGATAACTGATAATATAAGCAAGGAACTCTAACTAATAATCACATCAAATCATTTATTACAAATGACTTCTTCTATAGCTCTCATACTCAACTTCTATGAATCTTTAACTGAATTACTAACGAAAATATGGCTATCAGTTCACAATCAAAAGCAAGTATTGCAAAATTTTGAAAATTTTTAAGAATGAAATAAATTAAATGATTTTGTTCAATTTTAATATCGCACAGTAAATGAGATACCTGAGTTGTCCTGTTAAGTAGAGTATATTTAGCAATCGTTCATTGAGGTGGAAGGCATATCAATACAAAGGACGATCTGCATTAACTAACTGATAGTATTCCTCTTCACCATACAATTTCCTGAACAATTAGGTATGAGAAAATAAAAGTCATAAATATGATTAAACCAGAAAATAAACAGTTGTCATCTCTAAGCCTCTAAGGTCTGAGTAAATGCACAACACAACAGTATAGATAAACATTTCAGAGAATAAACATTATAAGCAGGAAAAATAACTATCTACAGTTGCAGAAAAAGTTAAAGTAAATATTTATGTGGCATAAGTGGCATATATATATTAATTAAGATGACTTTTCCAGCAAAAAAATTAAAATTTCATGTGGCAAAAAAATAGAAACAATATATTACGATTGACAAATATTAAAACACAGGCACACTAAAAATTCAGCTCGGATCTTTTGATAAATTCAGTTCAAAATTACTAAATTCAGTTACTAAATATCACGAATTAGAACCAGTCTAATCAGTCAAAACCCTAAATTCCCAATTCATCAAACCCTAAATTGATGATAAAAAGCAGAAACCATAACAAAATTGATACCAAAATTGATGAAATTAAAGATAAATTACCTTATAAAAATGGTTCTTTTGGATTTGAGAGTGAGTAACAGAGAAAGAGAGAAGGGGCTTTAGCCTTTAGGTGTATGATCGGAAGCAATAGATCGGCGTGGGACAACGCGCGAAGTGGCTGGGAGGTGACAGGCTTGAGGCGGGCTGCATGGGAAGTAGACGGGAGGTAAGCGGGGTGAGGCAACTTGGAGGTGAGCAGCGTTAGGGGGCGGGATTTGGGGAAGATGGAGAAACAGAGAGAGAGAGGGGGGGGGGGGACTTCTCGGGGAGAGAGAGAGAGAGAGAGAGAGAGAGAGAGAGAGAGAGAGAGAGGATTTGAATTTGAGTTTCGGGGTTTAAAATTTTAGGTGAAAAAATATGTTTTGTGAGAATCAATCTGGACCGTTGATTTTAGGGGAAATTGAAGAAGAGTCACTTGATAGCTTTCTTTGTAATATATATATATATATATATATATATAGGGTAAAAGGGATATGAGCAACTTGCTCATTTAGTAAATGAGCAAGTGATGAGATGGCATGCATGTGATACATTGAGTATCTAACCACTTTTGATTTCCCAATCACATGCATGCCACCTCATCACTTGCTCATTTACTAAATGGGCAAGTTGCTCATATCCCTTTTACCCATATATATATATATATATCATTGAAAACATGCTACTAACCACTTTCAGCTCTCTACGTAATCTCCCATGTGGCCATTCAATGAGGAGGAAAATAATTCAACTACTTGCAAAAGAAAGCAAACCATCACGTTGGAACTCCAGAATGTAATGCATGAGTCAAACCCAAAACAAGGAAAGGACGCACAAAATCCTGACTTTGTTGCTAGTGATTGAATGCAAAGCATGTATGTACAAACTACAAACACAGAATTAGCCCCAGTCCGACAAGCTGCCAACATGAAGAGCTTCAATGCGCGGAGCCTTTCACATGCATGGTTGAATGGACGCAAAATGCCAAAAATATACAAGAGAAGTTGTTCTAAACCCTTTGTTTGACTGAAACTGTTTATTAACCACTTCGACTATCTATTATCCCCTTCATTACATGTTTACATAAAGCAATTAAGCTAAAAATTTCTACATTTCATTAAAAATAATCAGTTCATCCGAAGAAAATTAGTACATTTCAGTTAAAATGAGATATTGTAATGAAAAAAGTATTTCTCAAGAGAAAATAGTGCATGTCAAGTATTTTTTTGTGTAAAAAAGGATTTCAATAACGAACTCAATAACTGAGGGATTTTTCGAGGGTGAAGGCTTTAAGCTTTATATTAGTAAGAGGATTACTGGAAAATCATCGTCATATGAGGGGTCTAAGACAAAATTCATATAGACAAAATTGACCACCTACTCATTTGAGAAAGGGCAAATATGATGTACAAGCCCTTCATATGACTTTGATTTTTTGGATAGATTCCTTAACTTTTTCAACTCCATTATAAACCCTTCACAAAGATACTAACTAACAAGCCCTTTTATATCTCAATTGTTTTTTTATAAAACCCTAATACACTCGAATACACAATTTTTTTATATTGGTATACTGTATAGAGATATTTATATTAGTATGCAGTATAGATATAGCTTTTAATATTTTTTTAATACCTAAACTTCCCTCCTCTACCTTTCTCTTTTACCCTCATCTTTCTTCTTCCCCGGGTTTTTTTGTGCAAAAGTACATCATTTTGGAGGGTGGTTTTGGTTGATAGTCACACTTGCTTCATTGGATTCGGCTACGGCTAGGGTTTTGGGTTTGGAGTGGGAGCATGTACGTCTGAAGGTGGGTTTGATTTGGGGGATATTTTGTAGGTTGTGGTGGGTGAAGGTGGAAATGATGCAGACGTGAGATGAGTTTAATGTATTGATTACAGAGATGTCCAATGAGGTTCTGACTTGAGTGGGTCGCCAGAGGTGGGAAACACCGTGAGATAGAGAAAAGAGAGGACAAACCCTATCACTTGATCACATTTTGTATTTCAATTTTCTCTTTAATTTTACGTCTTTTTAGCAAAATAGGTGTGAAAGAAGAAAAATGAGATATATATGATGTGGGAGGAGAAGATGGAGAATGATGAGTTTCAATTTGGATGGAGGTTAGAGAAGAGGAGAAATTTTCGATTAGGTGCCTCCGTAGTCGTTGTTTGGTATTAAGGCCCGGTATAAATTGATGAGTTGAATTTATACATAAATGTTAGTACTCTTTTATATATCAAAATTGCGAGTTCTCGTTTATTTCTTTTAAATTTATCTTATTTATACTTATTATTATTTATTTGTTTGATTTTGTAGGAATGAGATTTATAAGTGCAAAATATATGAATTTTGGTAAAAAAACAAAGAAGAAACAAAGATAAAGATTTTTAAATTCAAATTTATTTTTTTGTGAAGATTTCTAAAAAATTTGAGTACCCAAATACATGTTTTTACAAATTGGCTCTTTGAAGAATTAATAAAAATATTATGGTCAACTAGGGAGTGCAATTTGAACACTCCCTAGTTTTTTTTTTTTGACTAGCAAAAGGTAAGATTATCCTACCTCACAGAAAATATATAGATTGATAAGAAAAGTTGTAAGACGATTACAAAAAAAAAAAAACACTGTAGGAGGTTTAATCGAGCAATGGGTGAGTCATGGTTCGAGATGGCATGCCGTTGAGTCGTAGAGAGGGCATTGGACTGTTATCGTGCACCTCTACTAGTCCCAAAGACATGATCTCATCCCCATTTCTCACCTTAATCACAGCCCTTAACAAAAACAAAAAGAAACCTCCTTCAGTCAGTAAAAAGAGCATACAGTGCTAAAAACAAGAGTTTAACAGAAGTATCGGACCAACTGTGTCCCAAAAAATAGAAACAGAAACAGAAACAGAGAAGCCATATCCTTGATCAACTTGGGGAATTGCCTGCACTGCCACCACTTCTTGGCTTCATGAGATCACTGTCACCTGTGCCCCTGAGTTCCTCAAGTATCTTGGCTTTCTTCTTCGACTCTCCGCTTGAATCTAGCCGATATGAGAACCAAAACTTTACATTAGTGACTAGCTTATCCACATTAGTCAGCTTGCTGTAAAAGATTCTATCGTTCCTAGCATTTCATAAATTTCAACAAACAGCTATTGTAACAAAATGCCATGAGTGCATGAATTTTTGGTTATTATGATCAAAACACCAATATGTAAAGCATTCACTAATAGAATACGGCAAATTTGTGATATGGAAGCTTTGTGTGAAATGCAGCCAGGCTTGAGCAGCCAAAGGGCACTGAAAGAAAATATGAGAGGTGGTTTCAATCTGACATGCACAGGAGGTGCATGTTAGATCACCATCCCAACCTCTAGAATGCAACCCATCTTTGGAGTTTAGTTTTTCCCAACTCAGCATCCAAATGAATATTTTGCATTTAAGGGATGCACAATTCTGCCAACAAGCTCGATAGAAAGGGGAGATAAGGCCAGAAATGCTGTAGAAATCATAGGCTGATTTTACAGTGTAGCTCCCTATGCAAGAGTGATTCCAGCATGCAATATCAGGGTAAGGGGAAGGCTGGATGTTAGAAAGTAATTGCAGTAGTTTTCTCTTTTCAAGGAGGATGGTGGTAGAAGAAGAGATATGAAGGCTAGGTCTCCAAGTCCAGATGCCTTGGTCTATATTGCCCTGAGAGTGCAGCGAAGCTTCTTGGTTCCATGCGCTTCAAATAAAGTTCAGAATAAGGTGACAATGTTGTTACCCTCTATCCATGTAGAAGTCCAAAACTTAAGCTTAAATCCATCACCAAGTTGCCAAGTGATGCCGTGTTCAAATTACTATTTCAGCTTGAATATATTCTTCCAAAAATCTGAGGCCTGGGTTTTCCAGATGAAGTCATTTGTTGTGCTATTGAAGTAGAGGGACTTGAGAGTTTGGGTGCAAAGAGAATCTTCAGTAAATATTTTTCACCACCATTTCATGAGAAGTGCATTGTTGAATTGGTTTAGGTCCAGGACCCCAAGGCCTCCCTACTTTTTTGGTTGACAGATACGCTTCCAACTTGTGCAAGAGATCCTCGTTGCCTTGGTGTCTCCTCCAGCCCAGAAGAATCTACTGTTAATTTGATCAATTGTGTCTATAACCCACCGGGGCAGCTTGAAAAATGAGGCGAAGTTGGCAAGGCACTAAGAACAGAGTTGATAAGAATGAGTCCCCCCCCCCCAGATAAGAGACGACCTTTCCACGTGGACAGTTTCCTCTCAATTTTAAGAAGCAGAGGTTGCCAGTCCCTCTTGTTGAGCTTGCCTTTAGATAGTGACATACCTAGATATCTGGTGGGCAGGGAGTCTTGTTTGCAGCCTAGTATGTGAGCAAATGCATGGAGCTTGGCCTGAGAGTGCCCGAAGTAGAGGATAGAAGACTTTGAGAGGTTGATATGGAGGCCGGAGACATTCGCAAAGAGATGCAGGAGCACTTTAAGATGGAGCACGTCTTGCTCATCCCCTTTGCAGAAAATGAGTGTATCATCAGCAAATTGAAGAATAGAGAGGTGAGCTAAGGAGCCTCGAAGGTTTAGCTGAGAGAAAGTGCCATTTTCTCTACTAGTGCACAACATTTGTGCTAGAACATCAACAACTAGGATGGATAACATCCGAGATAGAGGATCACCTTGCTCGAGTCCCCTTCTAGAAACAATGGTCTTTCCTCCAATGCCATTGACCAAAACAGAGGATTTGGTAGAATGAAGGATGGCTTTGATCCAAAAGCACCAGCGTGGGCCAAATCCTCTGGCAGTTAGAAGCTGCTCCAAGAATTCCTAGCTAAGAGTATCAAAAGCCTTACGAAAATCAATTTTAAGCATTAGAGTATCTGATTTCTTAGAACAACACAGGTTGATTGCTTCGTGAGCCACAAGAAAGCAATCCACTGTGGATTTATATTTGAGGAAGGCACATTGCGAAGAGGGCACTAGGGTATGCAGAATGGGGCTCAACCTGTTAGCTAGTATTTGGTGAAGATCTTCATGGAGCAATTGAGCAGGCTAATGGGGCGATAGTCAGATACTGAGGAGGCACCTTCACATTTAGGAATGAGAACAATGGTAGAGTAATTGAGTCTGCTAATGTTAGCTTCCCCATTTTGGATGGCCAGTAGCATACAACACAAATCATCTTGGATAGTCTCCCAGTGCTGCTGATAAAAATTCATAGAGAAGCCATCGGGTCCCAGTGCTTTGTCTCCATTCATGCTGAAGATTGCTTGCTTGATCTCTTCCTTACTGAAGGGGGCTTCAAGCACAGATAGGTCAGTAGTTGTGGGGGGGGGGATATAGAGAGGCCCAGTCGACTCTGAAGTCTGAAGTTGAGCTGGTGCCACAAATTTCATTGAAATGTTGTTCAAAACATGATCAAATTACGGACTGATCTGTGATGAGGTCACCATTGTGAATTAGGGAGTAAATGTAGTTCTTACGTTGCCTCCCATTATCCATAGAGTGGAGGAATTTTGTACTTGCATCGCCTTCTTGGATCCAGGCGATTCTAGATCTTTGTCTCCAGTAAATGACTTCCGCTTGTACCAATTGTTGATACTCTGTATGGGCATCGGAGAGCTCAGCGGATTGGGAGGGGCTTAAAGTTTGAGAATCAGCTAGGATATCGAGGTTGTGAATAATCTCAAGCAGAGACTTTTTGCGATGCAGAATGTGGCTGAATTCCTCATTCCTCCATCGTTTAGTCCTTCTCTTCAGAAGTACTAACTTCTTGGTAAATATGTCTACCTTTGAGCCTGTGCAGCTGAAGCTCGACCACCAAGTGAGGATGTTATGATTGAAGTTCTTGTAGGAGCCCCACACTTTCTCAAATTTGAAGTAATGAACTTTGTTCTAATTTGCTTGGGAGTCCAGAATAATAGGGCAGTGATCTGAAGCAATGCGGGGGAGGGAATGCTGAATACAAGAGGGGAATGATTGATCAAATTGGTTGGAGATTAGGAATCTTTCCAATCGAGCAAATGAGGGATTATCTCTTAGGTTAGACCAGGTGAACTTCCGACTTGCTAGCAGAAGATCAATGAGCTGTAGTTGCTGAATCCAATTGCGGAAGTTTTTCATATTTCTACTAGAGCTAGTACCTCTATTTCTTTTATGATTGGAAATAGTCACATTGAAGTCCCACAGACTACCCAAGCATCACAAAGTAGTCTTCTTCGGTGTAAGATTTCATGAAAATAGAGTTCTCTGTCATCTAGTTCAAAGGGGGCATAGACGGAGGTTAAAGACCATTCTAAACCAGATGACCTGATGCGGAAGGAAAGGGAAATTGAGAATATGTCGATTGCACAATAAAAGCAATCTAAGACATTGTCATTCCATCCAATTAGGATACCGTCACGACTATCAATAGCATCTAGTGATCTCCAATTAGTGATTAAGTTGCCTCCAATAGAAGAGAGTTTGCGGGAAGAGGGCTTGGATAACTTGGATTCTTGCAGGAAGGCCACAGTAATTTGAGCATTGCGAAGGCCATCCTTAATCAGGGCACATTTGTTGGTGTTTCCTAACCCACGAACATTCCAACTGCCATTCTTCATTGAAAAATGAACACACAGCTAAAACAATAACAAGCTAGGGGGCCAATAATCTCAGACAACTAGTTGAGCTGTTGCTGTTGATCTGGCGGATCAACTGCAACCACTGCAACTTGCTTAAGTTTATTAACTAAGTGTGGCCCAGTAGCCTCCACTCCTACAGATTCAGCTACCTCAATGATATCCTCGTTAGAAAGTAAAGCGAAAGGATTGCGACATGCATTAGTAACTGAAAGAATAGAAGAGGAGGTACCTTCAGACTTGCAGAGGGAAGCAGCCTTAAGAGAGGATCGAAGGTGTTGCATAAATGGTATGGACGAAGAGAATTTAGTGTCAGATCTGCAGCACTTGCGACGCTTTCTAGCCTCTTCTTCAAAACCAGGGGGGCAGAGCCTAAGCAAGAGGAGGAGACATTATGGCGATGCCTTGGGATGAGGGATTTGGTATTGAAGCTGGCAGCTCTTGCGCCTCTGGTGCCTGAGCTGAATTGCAAGGTCTTTGGGGCCTCAAGTTTGGCAACGCACTTGGTAACAGCTGCCTCAAGCGTCGACTCCACCGCAGGTTTAATTTCCAGGAATAGGGACTGAGGAATAGTGACAATCTTGCCTTTCCACTCCATCTGGCACACCTCTTCTTCAGGTAGGATATCATGCGAACTGGCAGAGCTGTCGGGGTGGGTTTGTGATGCACCAGTAGAAATTTCCAAATTTTCCTTCGAAGTATCTGATTGAATCTCTATAATAGGGGGAGCGTTGAAGACAAAGTTAGTGCCAGGATTTTTCTCAACTGGTTCTGCTATTTGCTGAGGATGTTGGGGAGGGACCACTTTTGGAACTTTCACACTCGAGTCTGCCATACCAGAAATATTCAAAAATTGATTTGCAAAAAGGGAAAGATTCTGAGGCTGCGGTGATTGAGCCGTGGATCCCCTAACTGATTGATCTGCCTCTTGGATCTTCGCCTTTCCTTTTTGATCTTCGATGATTCCTTGATTCCCTTTCGGGATATGCGGGGGGTTGATTTCCACGTGTTTCTCCGCCGGCGCTTCCCTCCGACGCCAGAAGCTAGTGGACGAGCCAGTTTTTGAAGAAAAAAGGCGCACTTTGCCGCTGGCAACATCATTAGATGGGATAGGATTGCCGAGAATAAGCACAGGTACCTCATGAGTTTGTAGCTCCTTGGTCCATGGCACTCTATAGTGGATGAGGATGTTCTTTGGAATATGGCTAACGTCTTCTACTTCGATGAGGATGAGGGCCTGATCACGGGAAACCACATTTTTCATGTCACCGCTCATGGTAATGAAGTTGCCAAAGGGCTGAATGAGCTGCTCGATGGAGCTCTGGTTCCGCATGTGGAAAGGCAACATAGGTACATTGATCCAAATTTAGCTTGGCTTTGGCTTCATCTTGGCTTCATACTCCATCGACCAAGGAGAGAAAGTTGCATTAAAACCAGAGAATTGGAAGACACCGTCGGCAATCGCCATCTTGGCCTCTTCCTCCGTTGGAAATTGAACGTGGAATACCCCATCGCTAAATCTCTTAACCACCCACCATCCTCCTTGGTGCTTCCAAGTGAAATTTAAAGCGCTCTCAACAGTTGCCAAATCAAGGTGGGAGCGTGGGTTGATCAGATGGAGAAAATTGCTTGCATGCAGCACTGGAAGGGCGGAGGCTATTTCTGAGTTATGGGTTATCTCGATGGCCATGGATTCACGCCTGTTGAAGATCGGACAGTCGCTAACACGATGGCCGAACTTCCGGCAGTTGAAGCAGTGAATCCCGCTTCTGCTGTAGTCTGCCGCCAAATGATCAGTGTCTCTGCATCGCATGCAGCGAGTTTCCATTTTATTCCGACAATTTTGGTGATGAGGTTTGATATGGTGACGGGGGTAGGGATTTGGGGGGAATGAGGGTTTGGGGAGAAGAGGGGTTTTTTTTGGTTGAGGATGGAGAGGGATAGACTGCAGGAAGGGTGGGCGGTGAGATCGATGGTGGTAATGATGAGGAGTAGGGGCCATTAGAACCTGAGAAAAAGATTTGCTCTTGTTCCAAGACAGCCATGCATGCTCCTCTCTCCTCTCTCCTCTCTCATATTTTAGTTGTATGCAAACATTGAAATTGTACATATGCAAATATATATGAGAGACTGAAATTATCAAAACATTGCAAAGTTTAAGCCAAAAAGTGTTGGGAGTGCAATGAAATTTTGGGAATTTTTTTTTAAAGCAACATCAACTAATCTATTAATCTTAATTAATTATTTAAATATATACACTTATCATATTAATTATTTAATTAATTAAGTATCTTAATTAACTAACCTACCTACTTAACCCTAAACTTAACCCTAAACTTACTTCTATATAAATGTGGCTACAGGAGGAAGAAAGAATTTTTTACCAAACTATCCCACTTTTTGTAAGTATGTACGAAACTATCCCTGTTTGAAAATTTAATACCAAAACATCCCTATCGCTAACTGAGTAAGCGTGCCTAGTAATTTTCTTCGTGCTAACTCAGTTAGCGTGCTGCAGGGGATACAACTTTTTCCTCTTATTTTGGTGGGACAAAAAACTCTCCCAATATAGACACGCTAACCCCGTTAGCGCGCCTCTTTATACCAAGGCTATTAACTGGGTTAGCGTGTGTCGATTATTAGTTTGTTTGTGAAGATAGGCATACACGTTAACTCAGTTAATGGCCTTGGTAAAACAAGGCACGTTAAATGAGTTAACGTGTGTGAGTATCTCCAATTTCTGGAAAGTTTCAACTTTCTGGAAACTTAAAATCTTCACAGTCGTTAACTCAGTTAATGGCCTTGCTAAGAATAGGCACGTTAACTAAGTTAACGTGTGTGAGTATCTCCAATTTCCAGAAAGTTTCAACTTTCTGGAAATTTGAAATCTTCACAGTCGTTAACGCAGTTAACGGCATTGGTAATAATAGGGACGTTAACTGAGTTAACATATCTATATTTAGTGATTTTTTACCCACACCCCCTTTGAGGTAGTGCCACATACTGTCCCATCTACGAACGCTAACCCCGTTAGCATGAGTGGTTTAAATACGCATGCTAACGGAGTTAGCGTGTCTATATTGGGTGAGTTTTTTCGCACACCCAAACTAGAGAGAAAAAGTTGTATCCCCTACAGCATGCTAACTGAGTTAACGCGAAGTAAATTACTAGGCGCGCTAACTCAGTTAGCGACATGGATGTTTTGGTATTAAATTTTTAAACAGGGATAGTTTCGTACATACTTACAAAAAGTGGGATAGTTTGGTAAAAAATTCAGCAAGAAAAGGGTGTCCTAGGTGTGGCGGCTGGGTGGTAGGTGGCACGAAAACCAAGGAGGAGAAAGCCAGGGTTAGGTTGGTGTTGTTTTGGCTTGGGAGGCACGCAACACCAGAAAGAAAGAAGAAAAAAAAATTTAGGTAAAAGGGACAGAGACTGGGTCTCTAACTTGGCGGCACGGACTTCAAGAACGAAATAGAGACAAGGGGAGAGAGAGTGCATAGATTTCAAGATATTATTTCGGTCGTCAAAAATACGAGTTCTTTTTTTTCTCTTCTTTGTCTAATTTTATTATGCAATCAAATATTCTATGTTTGTTAGTTGCAATTTTACTATGAACTAATTTTATTTTTCTAAGGCTTTGATGTAGCCTAGTTTTGAGAACTCAATTTTAATTCCATATTATTTTTCTATTTTTCTATTGTTGGGTATTTGATTTTTGTTCTTAATGCTCACAATTGTTTGACCAACTTTTGTATGATTTATTAGATCATGGAGAGACCAATAGGTAATTTATGATTTAGAACTATAGAATTAAACACTATTAATTGAGCGAAATTAGAGATGATTTACCGCGATTGATGTGACTATAAAAAAATCCAAAGAACTTAATGAATCTTCAATTAATTAAATTTGCATAGAAATATGACAAACTGTTAGTTGGATATATTTTTGATGTTGTTCGAGAGAAAACATTGAATAATTAGGGGATTTTGGTCTACAACTTAGAAAAGTAATAATCTTATTGACATGGAATTATAAATTGTGTGGGATTAACTAGGTAAAATCAAAAGTTCTAGAATTAGTTTTGCAATTAATAAAAAATAAAATTTCAGATTCCACTTCTTTGAATTAATTTATTTAGTTCTTTAGATTAATTTAATTTAGTTGTTTTCTTTATTGAATTTCGATTTTCCAAATAGTAGTTAATCTAGTAATTTCGGTACTCGATAAAATAATTAGTCCTTGTGGGTTCGACACTCTTTTCACTTATCTATACTACTTGTTGCGATTTTGTACACTTGCAAATAATTCACATCAAGTTTTTGGCACCGCTGCCAGGGACTAGTTATTTTTTTATTGATATTGAAAATTGCTAGATTATTACTAGTTTGGATTTTTTTATTTATTATTTTACCTTTTTATTTTTTTTGACTTACTTTTATTTTCATTTATTTTTTATTATTTTTAGTTTTTCTATTTTTTTTAATACTTATATTTCAGGACATACAAGTACATTATCATGGTGAACGATGAGAACAAGGATTTGAGAGACTATGTGGTGCCCTTAATTAATGGAGCAACATCAAGTATAAAGAGGACAGTTATTGAAGCTAACAATTTTAAAATTAAACCTACGATCTTTCAAATAATTCAACAGACTGTTCAATTTTGGGGACTATCGAACGAGGATCCTTATGTTCACATTACAAACATTCTAGAAATTTATGACATTTTTAAGCACAATGGAGTATCAGATAATGCAATTCGATTGAGACTCTTTTCTTTTTCACTAAGAGATGATACGGCTAAGGCTTGACTAAATTTTCTACCACCCGATAGTATTACTACTTGGGAGGGACTTGCAAAAATAAATTTGGCTAAGTATTTTCCACCGGCAAAGACAGCGAAGTTAAGGAATGATATTACCACATTCACTTAATTTGAGACCGAGTCTTTATAAGATGCATGGGAGAGGTACAAAGACTTATTGAGAAAGTGTCCTTATCATGAACTTTCGAAATGGCTAAAAATTCAAATATTCTATAATGGTTTGGGAGTTACAAGTCGATCTATAGTTGACGCAGCAGCTGGAGATGCACTTATGAGCAAAACTCATGAAGCAGTCTATGAACTTTTAGAGGAGATGACATCTAATAATTACCAGTGGTCTTCAGAGATAACAATGCCAAGAAAAGTGGCTGGAGTTTTTGAACTTGATCCTATTACTACTTTAACTGTAAAAGTTGATATTTTATCTAAACAAATAGGTAATATAAATATTAATGCTATTCAGTCTAATATGATTTGTGATCTTTGTGCAGAAATCACTCAAGTACAAATTGCCAAGTGGGGAACCCTTTTGCTCAATCAAATTTCAGTCAAGCAAATTACGTGTCCAATTTTCAACATCAAAACAATCCTTATTCGAACACGTATCATCAAGAATGGAGAACCCCCCCCCCCCCCCCCCCCCCCCATTTTTTCTTGGAATAACAATCAAGGAGCAATTAGAACACCTCAAAATTGTTTACAACAAGAAAAGAAGCCGACACTTGAAGATGTTCATGCAATACATGCAGAAGACAGATTTGGTGATACAAAATAATACGGCTTCAATTCATAATCTTGAGGTTCAGATTGGTCAACTTTCAAATATTCTTAAAGAGAGAACAACAGGAACCTTACCTAGGACACCCAGTAACACCGTAACAAATCTCGAGGAGCATGTCAAAGCAATAACACTAAGAAGGGGGAGAACAATTGAGCAGCCACAAGAAGAAATTGCCGACCAAAATGTGGTTGAAAAACAAAGTGAGATCGAGCAAATTGTGGAAGAACAAACGCAGCAGGTGGTCAATCATCATTCTAAGAAGGATAAAGGAGTTTCAGGCCAAACAATTTCAAGGAAGTTTAAATTATATATATATATATATATATATAATTTAATTTAATTTGATGTTGATCTCTTCTCTAAGTTGTCACTTGCCTTTTGACACGAATACAAATATTTGTGATGAATTCACCCGGTTACTCAACAACTTAAAACATTGGAGTAGATAGAACTTTATTCATATTATTATTATTATTATTTTCCACAATATTTACTTAAACTCTGTTTAGGACTAGATCAAAGGGGATAATCACAAGAAAAAATATCACATTTTTCTTTTATGTATAATCACAGGACTCTTACAATTTTGTAAGGAATTTTGAAATTCAATAATCTTAAAGTAAATAAGTATGCTTAATCTTGCTTTATAAGCAATTGTCTATCTTAAAAAAATTATTTCAATTTCTTTAGCACAATAAAGAACTCAAAAGTGTAATGGTAAGCCTAATTGAAATCCCTTTTTGTTTTCTTTTTCTTTTTCAAATATATATAAAATAAAAAAATGAATTTGTACCCCTTCCTCCAAACTTGAATTAATATCACATTGTCTGGGAATGGTGGCACGAAATTTATTTTATATATATATATTTTCTTGATGTGAATATATATTTATTTTATATATATTGATAACATATTTGTCATGTTGAGAAATACTGGTTTGGCAAGTAGTATGTCTAATGCACGCATAGTATATAGGACATAAGAGTTTATTCAATTGAATATGTACTTTAAAGGGTTTATAGTTGAGTTGAAAAGGTTAAGGAGTCTATCCAAAAGTTAAACTCATGTGAGGGGCCTAGTATTATTTACCCTTTGACAAAACTCCATATAAGAGAGGATGCATGTTAGGATATTAGTAAAACAAGCAACTCGCCAAACTCAAACATAATGGTGAGAAGGAAAGACAGTAGAGGCACAGGCTTAACTATGATGTTAATGATTATGGTTGCCGTCGTTTACTTGGATTGTGTTCATTCAAGAGTTCTTCATGAGCAACTGGTGAATGGTGCGAAATTTGCAGGCAGAAACCTGGATGAAGTGAATAGTACTGCGAATTATGTTGTAGCGACGGATAAAAGAAGGTACAAGGATTTGAAGAGTCTTATGCAAATATTGCCTTCTGGTTCTAGCAAGAAGGGCCCTGGTCACTAGCTTGTTCATGTTGGTATTAAACTGATAAATTATTCTATTTTATAATTAAGTGTAGGGAAATTCGTTTACTATGTTGGTTCCCCTCCCCAATCCTCCTCGTCCTCCTCTATGTTTTATAGTAAATGCACAATTGGATTATAATATGTGTTTGTGTGCATGGATGTGTATTGCTTGCATTTAGATTTTGATAATGTGTAATGCATTTAGGTAAGGAAGAGAAAGAAATAACAACCTGGTCTCCGGTTATTTGTTATGCTCTTAAATTTTTTTTGGTAGTCTTATCGTCTCCTAACTAATTTAATATGTATCTATAAGTTTTCGTACTTCTGTCATGAATTGATGATTTTGTTATAATGTACTGATACGAGCACGTACGTTAATAATTTTCCATCAAATAGAATGTACAGATCCACTAAATCCAATGTATAATTATCATCAAATGTTTGTACACCAGAAGTAACTTACCTCAATTACCACTTTAAAAATAAGTCCACAAATATAAATTAAAACACTTTTCACATAATTACAAATCGATCATCTCGAATCATTATGAAAAATTCACCAAATTATATCACTTCCATTTCTGCACAAATATATAAAAATGAAAGGTGAGCAACCATACGCCCAGTGAGTTTCGATACGGTTTAAACAGTGAATTAGACAAGTTTACAAATATGCATCATATATACTTTTAGGGTTAAGGACGTAAAGGCGCTCAAAGTTTACCTTAATTCCCTACACACACCTAAAGTGAAAAAAATACCCCAATAGTACCCGAAGTTTTTAAAAATTGTACCCAAAAGTACATTTTGGTAAGTTTTCCATTAAATGGATGGAATATTTCCCGAATAATCATTTTAGTGGGTATGAACCCGTTAAGAAACATGTTAAATTACAAAGAATGCTCTCAACTATCCAAAATCAAATCCATTAACCCTATCCAAACCCAAAACTCATCTTCTTCTCCTCTTCATCTTCATCTTTTCTTTATTCTCGTCCTCTTCTTATTCTCATCTACCCGAAAACCCGTCACCGAAACTCATATTCTTCTCCTTTTCATCTTCTTCTTCTCTTCATCCTCTTCATCTTCTTCTTCTCATATACCCGAAAACCCACCACTGAACCCCACAATAACCAAAAAATCACAAAAACAGAAAGAAATGAAAAAAAACAGAACTAAAGAAAAGAAGAAGAAGAAGGAGAATAGATGAGGGTATTTGTATAATTTCATGTTAATTTTGTTAAAAAATTAATACAGGTGTCTTTTGGTCCAAATTTAAAAAGTTTAAATGCTATTGGGGTATCTCTAATAATAATAATAATAATAATAATAATACTATAATGGGAGAACCCCTTAGTCAGTAACCCAACCCGTGCAACGCACGGGTTGGGTTATTTTCGTAAATATTTTCGAAAGTGGACCTGTTTAGTAAATATTTTCGAAAGTGGATCAGTTTGAAAATTATTTTCTTTTTACTTATGGACTAACTTGGGTAAATATTTTCGAAAGTGGACCTGTTTTGTAAATATTTTCGAAAGTAGATCGGTTTGGAAATTATTTTCTTTTTACCCTTTTCATTTATCCTTCAATTTTTTCCACGTGCACTTGTGCACGTGTATGATACTAGTTACTATAATTTCATATGTATATAGAGTGTTCGAATAAACTTTATGTGCATTTATATCATTAACCCATACTTTTAATTTGTAATTAAAATATGCCAATAAATTGCATCACTTTTTGATATACTTTTGGATATCCAACGGACAATAACCCGTACAAAATTTAAAGGTGGCTCCCACAGACTATCACGTGACCACATCCTTTCCCAATGTATCACTTATCTTTGCATGACACTTAGGTAGTGTTCTTTTTCTCCTCTTATAAGTGATTTACCTCTTGTAAGAGGTGGTCCACCTCTTACAAGAGTTTTTTTAGTGTTCTTTTTTTACCTCTTATAAGAGATTTCTTCCAAAATTGCTTCTAAACCTAAATGGCTTCTACTAGCCTCTTTCAAAATCTTAAAAGTCTTCTATCACTTAAAAAGACTACATTACCCCTAAATTAATAATTTCCCAATCTTCTTTCCCACAGCAGCGTGACCTCACACCTCAGGATTCTTAAACACGTGCTATTACTTGCTCATGAGTATCTAATAAGACATGCTCTAATTTTGTAAGTCTCTTGTTAAATTTTCATGCTTAACAAATAAATTCTCTTTTCCTAGCCATTTACAAGTAAGAAATCTTACTAGCTACCATCAAGATTCAACTTGTTCGCACCAATTCAAAATATTATCAATGTGAATTAGATTGACTGTTGATGATATAGGATGTTAATATATTTGTAGACCCACTTCTCAGTTAAGAATGGGCAGCAAAACATGCAGTCTATCTACTTTACATGAGTTGATAATACCTGACGAACAAGATCAAGGCAAAGGTGATACTTGATGTCTTTTCTAAGCCCATCCGGAAGGTTCAGGTCATATGACACTCGTCCACCCCTCGCATTGCTGCCCACTGCTGCCTCTCATACTGCCTCACCCTCTTCCTCATCCCATTTGGAAGCTTCCGTCGCCCCATCCACCACTCCAAACTCCTCATCTTCAGATGCAATGCCTGTTTCTTTGACGTAGTCGAGTGCAAAAATACCTATGAAATTCCATCATCATATATACATGCATCAGTAATACCTTACGAAGAGTGCATACTTTGAGCTCTTGATACTGTCTTTCCTAACTACTTTTGCTTCCATGTCAATAGCCATCAAAAATTTACACTAAACCAAAATACATGACAATAATCACCAATTCCTAATGTTGGCATATATCATGAAAAATATAATTCAGTTGGATTGCAGTGTATTAGAATTTAGCAGATCATCTTAGAGGTGTAACTGAGAACATCATGCTTGGTCAGCTTGCACCAATTGGTACAGGGGATGTGAGGTGTATTTGAATGATAAAATGCAAGAGAAGGCAATTGGGTTTCAGCTTCCTAGTTACATGGTTTTCTAGATGACACCTGCATTTTCACCAATTTTGGGGACACCATACCATGAAGGGAGTATTACTCCGGCTATCAGTTGATTTTTCTTACTGTAGAATCAGTTCTCGTGTCGATCTTGATGAAGTTGCAATAGTGATTAATCTAAACTTGTAGTTGTGGTGTGTGCCATAAGCTTTTGCTGGACAGAGATAGTTTCAGTTTTTTTATTTTATATCAATACAAGATCAACCATGGAGAACAATACTCCTTGAAAAAGATGATTCTCTAGCAAATTTATTATGATTATTATCTTCTCTTTAACAAGTCAACAGAATACAAAAGTGGACATGAAGTTGCTTGGAGAAATGTTGGTATAAATAGAGAAATTATATATTAAGGGTAAAAATGTCTAAAAGTAGAGAAAAGATTCTTGTAAGAGGTGAAAAAAGAACAGAAATCTCTTATAAGAGGTTCGTATAAGAGGTTATTTTTATATAAAAAAAACACCTTAAAAAGAGGCTCTTACAAGAGGCTCTTACTGTATATCTCTTATAAGAGGTCACCTCTTATAAGAGGCAAAAAAAAAGAACAGACCCTTAGATTCGTATGCAAACACTTACCTTCTTTATCAACATAACGATTATACAAATCTCTTAATATTCGTATTATTTACCTATAATCCCTCAAACTAATATTATATATGATGATCTGTATGCATACAAAAGACATAATTTTTCTTAATAAAACGAGCATGTACAATTATTCATTATGCATTACAGAATCGAAAAGGCACAAACATCTTGCCTCCAACAACACCAATTATTTGCTTTGAAATCTGCTCCCATATCACCACCACCACCACCACCACGCCCCGAGCCCCCACAACCCCTCTCTCGCTCCCTCTATCTACCACAACAACAACAACAACAACAATGCATTTTCTCCAACTAGTTGAATTCTGATTTTTCATTCTGCTTGATTTAACACAATAGCTTCTATAAGGTCACAAGTAGGGTTGGCCACAAGGTAGAGACCGGAGAGACAGCTGCCTCGAGCTACCAATTTTTTCACATTTATAGGGGTTCTAAATTTTTTTCCTTATAAATACATATTTGCATTTTGCTCCTGAAGTTAAATTAAAATATGGTTTAAGGGCCCCCAAATTTAAATTTGTGGCTTTTATTTTTTTAAAAAATTAGTTTTTGGGTCCGAGGATTTATGTGGGCTTTTTCGGGTATTTAATTGTAGACTTGTAGAGTTGTAGACTTATAATATTGTAGAACAGTAAAATTGTAGAAGCTAGGGTTTCAAATTGATTGTTGCGAGTTGCGACTTGCAAGCCTCAATCTAGGATTTCGTCATTTCGAATTAATTTTTAATTATTTCATGATTTGCGTTTTAGGGATTAATTAGGTAGATTTGGGCTTAATTGAATAGATTATTATTTTTGTAGGTTGATTTTTGATAGATTAAGGTTTAATTAAAAATTTGGTTTATTCTTTCAGTTTCGATATATATGTTTTTTTATTTATGTATATATGATATATCGTTTTTTTCAGAATTGTAGCAAAAAAAAAAGTTTACCAATTTTTTTTTTTCACAAAACATTTTGTATGAAGACCCCATTTCGAGAGTTCGCTTCAGGCCCCCGAGAACTCAGTGTCGAGCCTGGCCACAAGGTATCATATCTTTTCTCACTTGTTGTATGCAAGTAAGTTTAGATTTTTCTCTACCCCTAATTTCATCATCAATATTTATCAAATTACTCTTTGTAATGGATACAATATTAGATATCACTGTCTCTTATGAAATTCTGTTCCAACATGGCTTCCCTTTTCAAATGTAAGTCCAAACCCACCTAAACTCTCGGCCAATCCAGAATTTGTTATCAACATGACCCACTTTTTGAAAGTATTTACTAAACTGACCCACTTTCGAAAGTATTTACCAAAATGACCCACTCGCTATTTCAAATAGCAAGTTTGGTGAAACTAACCTCGCTGTCTGAGATAGCGAGTGTATATTGAGGTGTTAAAACGTAAAGAAAATGTCTAAGTTTAGACTCGTCATCTCAAATAGCAAGTTTGGTGAAAACAACATCGCTATCTGAGATAGCAAGTGTATGTTGAGGTGTTTCTCCATCACTTGTAGAAAAACTTGAAGAAAAATACTAAGTTTAGACTCGCTATCTCAGATAGTGAGTGTGTTTATACCACACTCGCTAACTGAGATAGTGAGTGTCGATTGGGGAGTTTTTAAAGACTCGCTCGCTATTTCGCTCACTACAAGAAATTTGCCATATACCAACAGACACCTGTAGTGACAGATCACTAAAACCGTGGGTATAGACATCATATAGCTACAGACGTGTAGTAAACTGTGGGTATAGGTATCCTATAGCTTTAAAGCTTTTAATCCGTAACTATAAGCTTTTAATCCATAACTATTATTTAATTTCTCCCTCTCTCACCAAACCCTATCTCCAAATCCCCCTCTCACCAAACCCTATCTCCAAATCCCCCTCTCACCAAACCCTATCTCCAAATCCCCCCTTCCCGCCGTCGTGCCCCCTCCCTGCTGCCGTGCCGACAACTTGATCTCTCTCTCTCTCTCTCTCTCTCTCGATCTCGAATCATCGACCTGTTCTCCGGCGAGCCACCACCGTGAGCCCCTATCCAGTTGTCGCCACTCCCATCGAGACCCCCCATTTTCCCTACTCCCGTCGTCGCCCAACGCCAGCAGCCCCAATCGAAACCCCCTCTGCTGCTTCCCAATCCTGTCGACGAGCAGCAGCTGCGATGCCTCCTGAGCGCCGCCCCACCTTCCCTCGACGCCCAGGCACCCACCGCCCCCAGCCCCGACCTCCCTTTCCTGTTCCTCGTCGGCAACAGCCAAACTCGGTCTCCCCTTGCTCCTCCATCCCATCGTCCAGCACTGTAGCGCCGCCCCCCGCCCTCCTGTATCCGTCGCGCCGTCCAAAAAGTCTCCCAAAACTGATTAATGAAAAAGTTTGTTTATATTTGTTCTTTTCATTTTTAGTTGTAAGTTTCTTGATACTTGATACCATAGTTCCCATAAGCGTGTTGTTATTCTTTGATTTGCAATTGAAGTTCTTCCTGCAGGCTTCCCAATTTCTACGGATCATTACATTTTATTCAACTCAAGTTCCTGGTCCTAACTATCACAGTCGAGAGGTAATAGTCTTTATGAACAGTTTTTTCAATGAACTCATTATTTATATATAGCTCTTCCTATTTTAAGAACACACTTGTTGATATCCTTCCATTTCAGGGCTCTAAGTTTGCAACTTTGCCTCCCCCAAACAACATATTCAAAGTGCTTCTCTTAAATTGTAAGGATCATTATGTAGATCTCACTTGTGAGGTGCATTGTTTAAAAATGCTTTAAAATGTTGAATGCTCTTTGTGCGTACTTACCATAATCCCACATGATATTCCCATATTTTCATCTAATTTGGATGGGCTGTTAATTTTGAGGGTTGTTGATTTTAATCACTTGCCTTGTTCTCCAATTCAGGTACACTGTAAATTAGGTGGTATAATTTGATCACAGAAAACTACCAGGTTTGTGCACTTAGTTTCTTATATTTTGCTTATGTCTTCATTTTTCAACTCTGAAGTCATATAAAAGTATTATATGCGGTTTGCTCTCTAATCTTAGAGATGTATTCTTCCGAACAATACATGAATTGCTTAGAAGAAAATTTTATTTGTTCTTGCACTGATTATGGTGAGGTGATATTGATCAGCTAGGAAGAAGTAATTCTAGTTCTCCGTTATTAACTAGAATATACAAAAGTGCATAGGTTTTGGGAGCTTTAGTATAAAAGCAAAATGGATTAGACTATAGACATGTGGAAACATCTTTTTCTCAAGTTTTCATATTCAGTCACTTTCTTAAATTTCTTACAGAAATGCCAAATCGGACTAGCAGTGTCGTTCCTTTGTCGTTCCATTGTTGCTAAACACATTGTCGTTCCATTGTTGCTAATCTCAAATAACATTTTTTGTGTGTGTGTAATATGATTGTATGTTTGTGCACAGGTCAAGTGTTTTCAAAATCTTGCATTGAAGCATTATTCAAAATTTCTCAAATATACGAACTGGTAATGGCTTTTGAAACTTCTAGACTTTGACAGAGAACAAATTAGAAGTATTCTTTTCGTATGATGATCGGTCTGTCTTTTTTTTAAAGTATGACTTTATCTTTTTGTTGTTTAATATGTAGGTATCATGTGAGCTCTACTATTTTTGGTTTTAATCTTAGTGTTTTTAATTAATACATTAAATTCTCATAAGGGATCAAGAACCCTTAGATCTATATAGGAGGTCGATCTGAAACTAAATAAGGATGTATCACAAATTAAATGAGTAGAATCTAGATTTCCCTTCTTGGAGACTAGTTAAAGTTGTGCTGTAAATTTCCAGTCTATGCTCTAAATAGACTCTCCAGGGTGCAAAGACAGCCAGTAGTAGGCGCTGCAACTTAATTGGAATTTTTTTTAGCAGATCTTGAAGTGGTAGACCTATGAAAAAAAAACTTATCTGAATATGATCAGAATTTATGCAGAGTTGTGCAAAACTGATTCACCATTTTAGAACTTTTTGTTTGTCAAAAGATTGATAATGTATGAATTATCTGGATGATTATTTTTGTTTTATTTGTTTGAAACCCATTACTACAGTTTGAACTGTTGTTCAAGCGACAACATGGTTTGTTGTAGCCTTCAATGAATGAACTAGCAAATACCAAAGGATAGAAAAGGTTATCATAATATTGCAACCATTATGTGCGTCTGTGTGTGTATATATATGTATTTGATCAGTTAAGTTACTAATAGATCTCTAGTAGTATTTATCAGCATGGAAGAACTGGTAAGAAGAAAACAAAATTCACATTTATTTGGAAGTATAGATAGATCACAAATTAAAGAAGCAAGTAATAATTTTGAAGTAAGATGTCGTTCAATCCACGTCAATAGTGATTGACTTCCTTGAGACAGTAATGGATTTTAGTCCGTGTCAGACATGCATTTGGTACCTACACTTACCAGCATATATTCGGCGCACCAGATCCTTATCCATGTCAAAACTTGACACCAAGTACCATGTCCAACCCTTATCACACTGACACTAGAGTGAGAAACAAGGGAGAGCCGGAGAGGTGAGTGAGAAGTTGCATGAGAGGTGGTTCTAGGGGTTACAATGGTAGGGGTCTCATTTTGTGATAATGCTTATATACACGTAATTTAACTTTTATGGCCTCTATAGCAATTTGAAGCATGCTGTAGACTTTAGTTGCTTTTTCTATTGTTCTTGTTGCATTATTTCATGTATATTATGTGTCCCGTTTTCTGAGGCTGCAGTACATTACAGGAAGTCATTGTCTGTGTAAAACTGGTGATTGCCCTTTTTCCTATTGCATTATGAAATGTGATGCTTTAGCCTTTAGTGAGGCATTCCTCGATATTGACCACTATGTAACAAATTAAATTGAGTACATGCTGTGAGCGATCTCCATTTATGGTTATAGAAAAAATTCAATTTATCTGTACTATGTCAAACAAGTGAGTCCAAATATGTAGCGTTCTTGCTGCATACTTGAAATGTTTTAGTACCTTGATTGTTCTTCCTTCTTATTTTTAATTTTGTTCTCTGTGTTTTTGGCCCCTTCTTAATTGTCGAAATAAAACATAATCTTTAAGCTTTTTATTGTATGTGTTCTCTCTTTTTCCAAGTGGTTTTAAGTTTATCATTGACTTTAATTTGTTCTTGATTTGAGGAAAAAATCTAAAATATGTGCACTTTGCAGTACCCAGACAATGTCTTCAGGTGTTGATGACAATGGTTTTGATAAGGAGAGCACTTCAGATAATCATTATGATAGTAATCAGAAATTGGAAGGTTATTCTAATGTTGATTTTTGGTACTGTACTAACTGTACAATGCCAAATTACAAAGTGGTTTACCACTGCGGGGTAAGAGATCTCGTGCCCTCCTTGTAATGCTACTGATGGATGTATTACGTTCACCAGTATTATCGTATTTATTATGTGTCATCTCCATATACCATATTACTGCATTCTTGGTTTCGTTTCGTTAAATCCTCACTCATAGAATCTGGGGAAATTTCTCACTGTTTTAGCTAAATAAAGAAGATAAAAACAACTTCTTATCCTTAGTAGATATGGCTCTCACTAAATTTATTGTTCACAATTGATTGAGTTTTTATCAAGATTCTTATGGTGAATTTATATTTTCCTTGAAGGACTGTGGAGAACATAAGGAGTCAGCAATCTCAGGATATGATTCTTTCCTGTCTAGTATTGGTAAAGTCGATCTGATTGACCCAGATACTGTTCGTAACGCTCAACGTCAAGGTCTAGGTTTCAGTTCTTCTGGTGCTATTGTTTTACATTATTGTATTTCTTGAGAATGCATGTAAAGCAGGTTGTGTGACTGTATTTTTGTAGTGCATACTTCTTAAAGTTGGCTCACCAACTTAATAGTTAATAACTTAACTAAACATGGTAAATTTAAATGTTGTTTCTAAGGGTTTTCTATAAAATGTAGGATGCAAAAATTTTAAGTAGTATTCAACTGCTTTTGTTTGTAAAGACATGTTCGAATATTGCATACTGCATATTGTTGCAATCAGGGCTTGGAAGAGTAATATATCTGATTTAGCATAAGCAACATGGGTGGCAAGATTAAGTAACTTTTGGTTGTGTAAATATTATATATGGAGTATACTGTTGTCTTTGAGGAGGGGCTTAATAATTTAGTATGTTGCATGTGGATACCCGTGCACAATTTCTATTTGCATTTATAGATTTCAATAATACATTATTAGCTAAACAATTTTGAATATGCTTAACTGCATGGTCAAGTTTGTTTTATTTAGGGTTCATTTTACGTGCAACAAACTGTGCACTATGATTTTCAGTGATCTATAATTTCCTGTGCACTATGATGCAAATTCACTATCAAAAGTCCATACGACCATTGGGTTTGATGAGAGAATGTTGCTTCATTTTGAGGTATAATTCGTTGCATGGTGATGAATTACTAGTTGATTTGACAATTCTGGCTTTTCAATTGCTTCTCTTATATATGTAATAATGCAAGATTGATACCCTTATTTGAACTGCAAATATTTATTCATTATAATCTTACAAGGTGAGCCTGTGACACCTTATTTTTACAATCTTATGTTGGTTACTTTTAAATCTTAATAAAATACTTTTATTTCTAGAGCAAGGATAGGACTGCAGATTGTTCATTCCCAGTCATCAAGGACCCAACTCAATTTACTATTGCACATGCTCGATCGAGTAAGGTACTTTGCAAATATACGTTTCTCTGGCATTTTGAATTCGAATGACACATTTTGCATGCTATCCGAATATTGACTATTTGTTGATGACCAAAGTTAGTTCTTTTTGCTTTGTTTTGTTTGTGAAGGGCTCTCAACAAGCGAGAAATAATTGAACTCGCTCAAAATGCAGCCGAGTTTGTGTTGCCGGCGATGAAGTGAAGAAGGTTGTAAAGGAGATTTGCAAGATGCTAAAAGAAGATTACTGCAAAGAGAATCGAGATCAATCAAGATCTTGTTGCCGTAAAATAAGAAAATTGTCAGTGTCGTATCTCAAGTGAGGAGTCAGTTGAATGTTATCTTATAATGTCATTGAATGTGTTGATCGTAGTTTAGAGTATTGATTCTCATGTCTGCACACATGAATTCAATTGTGTATTTGGTTATTAACTATTTTGTAATTTGACATGCTTGTAATACTTCATTAATTTTTAATATGATTGAAGTTTAAATTTTTTTAAAATTTTTTTTCATAAACATATTTATCTATTTTATTGTGTATTTAGTTTATAATTGGATTGATATTATAAAAGAAAATATTGAATTATCATAAGAGTAATTAATAAGAAAAAAATTTGTATAGAGCGATGGGTATATATTTAAATATTTGGATGCGAAAACCATTACTAAAACCTATAGCAATGAAGTTTTAACCGTGGGTATAGGAAAGCAAGTGGTGTCCTTAAAACCTATACCAATGGATACGAAACCGTGGGTATAACACCGAGATTTTGTCCAACGGGTAAAAAGACCGTCGCTATAGGGTATAGTGACGGCATTTTGCCGTGGGTATAGCTAATTAAAAATGACGGGAAAATATGTCCGTTGGTATAGGTTTTACGTGCTATACCTACGGTTTTTCGCCTTTTACCCACGGATTTTTGCTGTCACTATATGTCAAATTCCTTATAGTGGCTATTACACTATTACATGTAATATTTGTTGGATATATAGATATATTCTCACTATATGAATACTATTATGTGTAATATTATTGTATGGGTAACACGTGTGTTACACATACTAATTGATGGATATCGGAACGCGGGTTGAGTGGGTTGAGAACCCAGTACCCAAACCAGTATTTATCTTATAAATACTTGCTTGTGATAGTAGTCTAGATATTCCAATTTTGATATCTAGGGTAAATATTCAAGCACCTTAGTCTAGGATATTAACCCTAAATTCTATTGTTATAATCTCTCGTAATCTCTAACAATATTGTCATTCAACTGTTATGACATGCAATAATAATAATTATAGCTGTTATTTGGTAGTAGCTGCAAAGCTTTACACTCTTCAATTGACTACATATTTATTTTTTGCAACAGTGGTACGAGATTAATTATTTGTATAATTAGCATTACTAGTTGCAGTTGAAAATTGTAGGATGAGGTAAGTAATAACTAACAAAAAAACACTCAACTTAAACACACTATAAATCCATTCTATATTAACTCTACCTAAAATGCATACACAACATCATTTGAACTAGACTCACTATCTCAGAAAGCTAGTGTAGTTGTAATCAATTTTCAGAAATTTTTTAACATGAAATGTATACAACTACCGAGTCTAGTTCAAATGAACTTGCTATCTCAGATAACGAGTGTTTTTGTACTCATTTTTCAAAGAAATTTTGAACATAAAATATATATAACTACACTTTCTAGCGCGCTATCTACGATAGCGAGTCTAGTTCAACTGAATTCGCTATCTCGGATAGAGAGTGTAGGTTTATACATTTGCATGTTTAAATTTTTTCTAAAAAATAAGTACAACTACACTCGCTAGGTCAGTTGAACTAGACTCGCTATCTGAGATAGCAAGTATAGTTATATACATTTCAGATAAAAATTGCATGTTTAAATTTTCTCCAAAAAAATGAGTTCAACTACACTCTCTATCTGAGATAGTAATGTCAGTTGACCTAGACTCGCTATCTACGATAGTGAGTATAGTTTTATACATTTCAGATAAAAATTGCATGTTCAAAATTTTTCTGAAAAATAAGTAAAACCACACTCGCTATTTGAGATAGCGAGTTCATTTGAACTAGACGCGCTATCTCAGATAGTGAGTAGGTCGATTTGATAAATAGTTTCGAAGCCAGTTTGGTAAATACTTTCCAAAAGTGGGTAATTTTGGTAAAAGTTTGCCAATCCATTTAAAACTAGGTCGCTTTAGTCTTGGCCCCTACATCCATAGCAAATGATATTAACAGTCCACGTACACAAAGTGGCAACAATAAGAAAACGATAATAAGAACATCACGCTAACACCCCCCAAAACAAAACCCTAGATCTAGAGAGAGGTTGGAGGGGGTGGCGGCCGGGATCGCGCCGCCCCCTCCTCGGCCATCGTTCAACGCCTTCCCCTCCCGTCGTCGCACCGCCTTCCCCCTCCCGTCTCTAGCCGCGTCAAATCTCCAGATCTATGGTTGTCGTGCCGTCGGTTTCTGATCATGATCTCCAGATCTCCCTACCTAGTGGGAGAGGTCCAGGTCTCCAGATCTCCCTACCCTACTCCCAGTCATCGCCGTCGCGCAATCGATTTCTGATCAAGATGCGTTGAAACCCTACTCCGGCTGCAGGACTCTGACCTGGCCAGCGCCGGCGCCGCCATCTCCCTTGCCGGCGTCGTCCACCAGTTCTCCGCCAACCTCGGCCTCGACCTCTCCCACTAGTCCAACTTCATGGGCCGACAGTCGGAAAGGAGAGGAGAATGATTTCTTCAAATTAGGTTTGGGTTGGTAATATTTAGGTTGTCTTGCACGATTGTGGAGCTTGGACCCAAAAATGGGATCCCTTCGTGATGTGCGCTCACTTGTCTCAACTTCTGGGGTGCTTGTCTCAACTGTCGCAGAGTGACTAGGTCGCGCCAGTCTGCGCACTCAATGCCAACCGCGGTGATCTGTAGGTGCGATTTGGATGTTGAGTTGCTGGTTGTATATGCGAAGAAGAGAGAGTAAGTGTGATGGTAGTACCGGAGTTAGAGACGATAGCAGGTTGATCTGGTTATTGTTTGTGTGGGGGGGGGGGGGTGGAGGAGGTGCCTGGGATCGGTGTTGCACAGTTACGGGGCTAGGGCCCGAAGACGGGGCCCCCCATAGGTGCGCACCTTTATAGAACTTGGTGGGGCTTGGGCCCGTAGACGGGGTCCCCTCATGAGGTGTCCTGTAGAAATTGTTCAGGTGGAGATGTATCTATTTTTGATCGGTAGGGGGGTAGTCGCACCCTGAATTCGACACCCGTTAATCAATGGCCACAGGTTTCTCAACAGCACCGCCACTATGCCCTCATCAATAAACCTGCAATCTACAACGTCCACCTCCCGTAGGGGCGAGAGGGGAAGGTGATGCTTCTGTTAGTTGTGATTGTTTCGGGTTTTGCGTGAGAGAGAGAGAGTGAGAGAGTGAGATAGTAAAGATGTTGCTTCTCTCTATTCTGTGTTGGTGTCTGTTAGTGTTTGTGAGAAATCACTAGAGAGAGTAGATACGTGTGAGAGGTGAAGGAATCTTCTTCACGGCTCTCTCCTTGTCGGTGTTCGTGGTTAGGGTGACCGAGTATTTTGTTTGGTGAGAAATTGCTGATGAGAGCTATAGCGTGACAGAGACGAGTACCCTCTCCACGGCTCTCCTTTTGGGTGCGACTACGATTGGGCCATGTGTGAAGTTGCTTTGGTGAGGTAGAAGGATGGGAGCGGCAAATTTTCAAATACCGCTTGATTCGCTTCAGGTGGGTGTGCGCGTGCCGTGGAGGTGGGTGCTCGGAGCTTGCTTGACGGATATACAATTAGTTGGTCCTCGTAGTTTAGAGTGAGAGCTGATTATATGTACTGGTCATGTCGCTTCATGTTTTTTTTTTTCTGTCTGTAGGTTGTAACTTGTCCCAGTATGCTGGGGTTGTTTTGTTAATTTCTTATTAATGAAACAGGGTGGCCTTATTCCACCTTTTCCCTAAAAAAAAAACAGTCCACGTACACACACATGACACCAATCCTCTTTTAAAATTAATAATTACTAGTAATTTACACGTGCAATACATGTTTTAATAATTTTATAAAATAAAAATAAAAACTCTGATGTAAGGAGGACTCGAACCTGAAACCTCATTTATATTAGTTATGTACGTGTGTTGCACATGTTGGTAGATTTACAATGACACTTAGGTCTAAAACACTAGGGATTGCCCCCACGACAGGCCATCCGATGCTCAAGTCAGAACCAGAGGGAGAAAAAGAGTTTGAGAAAGAAAAAGCCAATTACCTTCTGACTGAGGAGAGTGGAGGGTATTATAGGCATGTGAAACAGTTTAGGAAGTTGATATGAATCTATTATATTGATATGAGTTCCTTATCTTCTGTTGACTCCTCCTTTAAGAGATAAATCTCTCTTGTCTATGGATAAGAGATTTGACTTACAACCCTCATGGGCTAAGTGTATATTCTAGTGGGCCTAGTCGCTTTTAATGGGATTGAAAGTGACACATGTCTTGTAGATGAGCCTGAAGAAGTCTCGTACCTGTAAAAGAGACCCGTTATGGTTAATCTGTTTGTAGAAGCTTTAGATTTGTACTGGAATCATATGGCCCTGATTTGCTGCAAATTTTACCATTATCAATTTGAGAGGTTATAAGTAGATGATACGAATATTAAGAAATTTGTGTAATTGTTATGTGGATAAAGGAGCTAAATATCTACACACAAGCATAAGTGTCACGCAGACACAAGTAACACATTATAAAATAACGTGGTCATGTGATAGTCTGCGAGACTATCTCTAGGTTTCATAAGGGTTACTTTCGGTCAAATATCCAAAAGTACATTGAAAAGAGATGCAATTCATTGGCATATTTTAATTGCAAATTTAAAATATTTATAGAATGCATATTTGTAAACTTGTTGATCCACTATTTAAGCAGTATTGAAACTCAATGAGCGTGTGGTTTCTCCCCTTTCATTATTTCACATTTTCGCAACGATGGAAGTGATATGATGAGGGTGAAAATCGCAGTTGATCTACATCGTACAATTCCTGCACGGATCTCTGGAGTCATAAAGCATTAACGACAGGCCCAGTGGCAGTTCATGGGCTATCCATAGGCACATTATAGGAGTCCAGCTCACCGAGAGAAATTGACCTACCATTCATGGCTAGTAATCGGATCTCCCAGATCCAGAGGAATAACGACTGGATCTTATTTCCTAATAGATTACCGCTGGCCTATAAATACAACCCCACATTAATAGTCACCAAGTGGTCACATTTTTACCATTGAATCCCTCTTTAATCCGATGGTTACTAACTTGATCGTCGGAGGGTTTGTCACCGGAAATCCTCCCGACATTTTAGAATTTTTTTCGGTCTTCGGCAGTCGCTATATATCCATACACCCCATTCATACTAGCTTCACATCAGAATCAGATTTACTGCTTAGTGTCACGCCCCGCTTCCCAAAAAGAATACGGAATACGGATACGTAACAAAAGCTCAGCGAATGATTTTCATCATCCTTAAGCTGTTCAAGAATCTTTGCAACACATCACAGAAATAATCAGAGTCAGAAGCAAAAGGCACAACCATTCATGCATAATTGAAACAAATCACCAACAGAAATTTACTTGAAACCAAATACAATATTCTCAAATAAATCAGAGTCTGGAGAAAACAATATCCTGGGTCACATTGCCCAAAAAAAATAATATCCAAATAACCAAATACACTTTATTCAATGTTCAAGCAACAACTAATAAAAATAATAAAGCAGAAATTCCAGCACTAATACATCATCTCGCCAATACCTTCTAGCAGCTGACAATCCTGATCTACAATTAGTAAATTTGTAGGAAAAGGGGAAAAGAAGAAAACAAGTACCCGTCAATTGCATGTCACGGGGCACAAATAATGTAGGATACAAGCACATGGGGAAACTATCTAGCAACATGGTATAGTAATAGGTACAGGTAACATGTGTCAAGTGTCAAGTAAACAAGTAAACAGGTAAACATGTATCAAGTATCAGGTAATCAGGTAAACATGTAACAAGTAATCATGTGACAGGATAATCAGGTAACAGGTTTACAGGTAACAGGTACACAGGTAACAGGTAAACAGGTAACAAGTAAACAATAATCAGGTTATGTCATGTCAAGTCTAGTTATTTTACTATCTAGGTAGCACTTCATGCATCCCGGTTTTTACTACATGGTTGCTACAACAAAAAATTTCGCTTTAGATTTCATAGTGGAGTCCATAGGACAGTGTACTTAGGTATAGGAAACAGGAACAGGTAGAACCTAGTGGTTCTCTTCTGAGTACACCTTCTTATGGGAAGTGTGCAGTCAGGTACAGGAAATAGGCATAACCTAGTGGTTATCTTCCGAGTACATCTTCTTATAGGAAAGCATGCAATCAGGTACAGGTAACAGGATCGTGAATCATGTAGTCATGAACACGTAACAGGCAGACAGGACACAGGTCCTCTTCCAAGTACACGTTTCTATATTTTCCACTACTAGATCTTTCCCTTAAATCCCGGCTTGGTTACTTTTATTATGGTCATCAAACAGGCATGAATGTATACGAAATAGTGGCAAACTAATATGGTATAATTAGTATTAGTTTCAGGGAAACAAATATACAAGCATGGATGATATACATTCACTTAAACGAGCAAAACAGGGTATGTTCATAATCAGGACAGGATGACAGATCAGTACTAAAACAGTAATTCTTGTCTTTACAGAAATGCAAATATGGATCCGTCGAAGGATATGGAAACTAGACATCCACACGAATCCAACGAGTATAATTAAGTGATATAGTAATTCACAACATCATAACTCAAAACAGGTTCGAAGACAGATAACATGTTCAGTCAGAAATCAGGAAAACAAATTATCAATCAGGAAAACAACATTAAAACCTCTCAAATAAATTCAAGAAAATTCTGTGGTATTCCCCTATATGTCTAGAATCAAAATATATAGTTTCATAATATTCCAGTATGAATAGCTCAGTCATCAAAAATACCAAAGCATCAAGAAAACATAGTTTAACGAATCTGGAAATCTCAACACTATTGTACGAAAACTAAGATATCTCGCAATCAGTGAATCGAAATCCAATTTCGCCAAAGGGATATGAAAATAGATAAAATTACTAACTTTTACATTTCACAAATATTTTTCATAAAGTATAAGGAATCATAGTGAAAATAAAGTTCTTTATAGAACAGCGAGCAAAATACAACATGAGTAGATTTTAGAAACGAGCATGAAACACCACATAAAACTTATCAATAAAATTTATAAAAGTTCTGGGTAGTCCCTAACTTCATAAAGAAACACTGGCCAAAATATTGGATCAAGATATTATGTATAGAATAGTTCTTGAAAATAGTTTGTTAACAAAATCAACCAAAAACTAAATCTGGAATAGATCGACACCTCTGTACTAAAACAGTCATAACTCAGTCATACGAAATACAAATCAAGAAAAACCAATGGGGTTTGAAAATAGACAAAATTATCTAAAATTCATGTTTTATACTGGAATCAAGATACTGGCTGTAGCATAGACGAAAATAGTAAATAAAACAGAACATCCAGAAATACAGATTTCAAACTTCAAAACAAGAACATCATAACTTCAAGAATACTGATTTAAACACATCCAAACTTGAAATACAACCTACCAAGCATCTAAAAATCATGAATTAGGATTGTTAACATGTCCACACCTATTATTTCATATGGGTCTTAATCCAAACCCAAATTCACACCATTATTCACATACATGCCTAAAAATCAAGAATTGGGCAATTCCTAGGTTATCACATATCAAGATTTGTATCATGAGTCATCTATGGCCATATTATCACAATAGAGACAAAACTCATCAAGGAAATTACAATCTTTGGTTGTCTCTAGACCCAACTACACTATAGGTGAACTTTGGGACTTGTATCATACAAATGAATTGGAGTACAAGTTACTTGCCTTAATTTGGGGATGAAGAACGATGCAAATACGAAGAGAAGCAAAACCCGCGAATGAAATCCGCTACAAGCAACGAATCCAAGCCCAACGAACGAAATCTACCCATGAACGATCTCCTTGAAGCAACGACGATCAAAGTGGCAAACACCCACTTTGAGAACACCACGAGAGATGAGATTGATGCAAAGGTGATGTTGATGGTTGCGATGGTGGTTGGAGGTCGGCAAAGGGGATGGAGCTCGGGTTGTGAGGGCTATAGGAGATGAGATGGCCGGAGCTAGGGGGTATAGGCCGGAGCTAGGGTGTCAGCCTGGTGTGGGAGGTGGTCAGCTGGTGTGGGGGAGGCCGGATAAGTGTGGAAAAATAGGGTTAGGGTTAGGGTTTTAGGATGTTAGGGTATATATATAGGGTGTAAATGTGGGTTAATGGGTTGTGGATATTGGTACGTAGTAATTGGTATACAAATGGGTAATGGATATTGGGTCAATAACCAATGGGATACAATTTAGGAGTGAATTCTATGGCTCTTGAAACATCTTATTAGGAGTCAAAATCATAGGTTTGGGAGATCACCACCAAAATTCCATCACAACACCGTGGAAAAATAAAATAAAGATAACGAGGACAAGAAAATGAGGAAAATAATCAAAATGACGAAAAACAAACAAAAGCGATGATCAAACAACACAAGGAGCTCAAAATGAAATAAAATGAATATATATTGAAAACAAATCCAATATACGGTTCAGAAAAATACAAGAGAGATAAGATACACAAAAATAAAAAATACACTCCAAAATACATAAAATGAAAAACAGGAGTTACAATCCTACCCACCTAACAGAAAAATTTCGTCCTCGAAATTCAAAAGAAAGATACATAGGGTAACCCCAAAAACAAAGAAAAAGACACCGTGCCACGGCAATACCTTAAGGAAAACATGGTCACCAACAACAAACTCTAAAGCCCTACGTTGGACATCAGCCGATCGCGAGCTGCTTGTAAGTGCTTCCTGATCTGAACCACCACATCCACTGTCTTGGTGATCAACTCTGGACCCAAAAACTACCTCTCGCCAACATCATCCCAGCACACTGGCGACCTGCACTTCCGTCCATAGAGTGCCTCGAACGGAGAAGCTTTAATACTGGCTTGAAAGCTGTTATTGTACGAGAACTCCACAAGATGCAAATGATCCTCCCAAGACCCACCAAACTGAAGCATGCAGGACCTCAACATGTCCTCAAGAATCTGAATAGTCTGCTCTGACTGTCCATCAGTCTGGGGATGAAAAGCTGTACTGTACTTTAATTTGCTCCCCAAACTGTTCTGAAGACTCTCCCAAAACTGAAATCTGAATCTCGTATCCCTGTCGGATACAATGCTAACTAGAACCTTATGAAGTCTAACAATCTCTTACATGTACCTCTCAGCAAGGCTCTCAGTAGACTGACTGACACGAAAAGGAATAAAGTGAGCAATCTTCATCAAACGGTCGACAATCACCCAAATAGCATTATGACCCTTAGGACTCTTCGTCAAAGCGGTCACAAAATCCATAGTGATATGTTCCCACTTCCATTCTGAAATAGAAAGCGGTTGAAGAAGTCCAGCGGTTCTCTGATGCTCTGCCTTAACCTGCTGACAGACCAAACACTGAGAAACAAACCGAGCAACAGCCCTCTTCATACCATGCCACCAGAAATGAAGCTTCAAATCCCGATACATCTTAGTACCGCCAGGATGGATAGAATACGATGACTGATGAGCTTCTTCAAGCAACCTCTGACGAACTTCACCCTTTGAGACACACAACCGGAAACCAAAATGAAGAGAACCATCTGCATGAATAACCATGTTCGTCCTAGACCCAGACTCAACCTCAGCTCGAAAACTCTGCAACTGCGCATCATTAGCCTGCGCCTCTTTAATCTGCTTAACAAGAGACGACTGCAGCTGGAGCGCCAAACAACTCTGACCAGAACTCGGCAACACAACATCGAGCTCCAACCTCCTCATCTGCTCAATGAGATCACTCTGCTGAGTAAGAAACATAACTGCCGGTCTCCTGCTCAAAGCATCAGGCACCAAGTTTACTTTACCAGGATGATATTGCAAACTAATGTCATAATCGGCCATAAGCTCCAACCAACGCCTTTGCCTCATGTTTAACTCTTTCTGGGTGAAGACGTACTTGAGACTTTTGTGGTCTGTAAAGATCTGCACTCGGTCTCCAAGTAAATAATATCTCCACAGCTTCAAAGCAAAGATCACTGCCACTAACTCCAAGTCATGAGTAGGATAGTTCTTCTCATGCGGCCTCAACTGCCTCGATGCATACGCAACAACACAGCTCTTCTGCATAAGAACTGCTCCAAGACCATTACCAGAAGCATCACAGTGAACCACAAATCCACCTGAACAATCTGGAATAGTCAACACAGGCACTGACGTCAATCTGTTATTTAACTCATCAAAAGCCTCATTGCACTCATCAGACCAACAAAACTTCTGATCCTTCCCAGTCAATTTAGTTAACGGTCCTGCTATCTTCGAAAAATCCCGGACGAACTTCCGATAATAGCCAGCCAAACCAAGAAAACTCCTGACTTTTGAAACTGATTTGGGAATAGGCCAATCCTTCAAAGTCTCAATCTTAGCAGTATCCACAAAAATACCATCGCCAGAACCAATGTACTCCAAGAAAGAAATTCTATCGAGTCAAAACTAGCACTTGCTAAGTTTCCCACAGAGCTGATTCTCCCTCAAAGTCTGCAGAACCACTCCAAGATACTCAGCATGATCTTCCCGATTCCGAGAGTATACCAAAATATCATCAATGAAGACCACCACAAATCTATCCAAGAACTGAGAGAAAACCCGATTCATAAGACTCATGAATACAGCCGGCGCGTTCGTGACCCCGAACAGCATCACAAGATACTCATAGTGCCTGTATCTAGTCCTGAAAGCAGTCTTCTGTATATTTGCAGCCTTCACCTTAACTTGGTGATATCCAGAACGAAGATCCAACTTCGAGAAAACAGCAGCCCCACTCAGCTGATCAAACAAATCATCGATCTTAGGCAACGGATACCGATTCTTCACAGTAACTCTGTTCAGCTCTCGATAATCCATGCACAGTCGATGACTACCATCCTTCTTATCAACAAAAAGGACTGGAAAACTCCAAGGCGAAACACTAGGTCTGATGAAACCCAAATCAAGCAACTGCTGAATCTGCACCTTAAGCTCTGCCAGCTCAACCGGTGCCATCCTGTAGGGACTTTTCGATATCGGTTCTGTTCCAGGCTGAACATCAATACCGAATTCCACTTCTCTATCAGGGGGTAAGCCAGGCAACTCATCTGGAAAAACATCCAAGAAATCCCGAACTACTAGAGGCGTAGCCTCACAGCCTGAGTGCAATTCCATCGCACAATCCACCTGTTCAACTGCAGTCTTTGCTCGACTAAGAGAAGACTCTCCGGCATGGAACTCAAATTCTGCTCGATCTGGAATTCTGAAGACAACTTTATTGGCAGAGCAATCAATAATGGCATGGGCTTCACCTAACCAATCCATACCCAGAATAACGTCGAATCCCGAATTTCCAATTATAATCAGGTTGGCTTTAAAATCTGCATCCCCAATAACAACGGGACATTGCCTGCACTTACGAGAACAACTGACAACTCCACCACCTGTCACGATGTTCCAAGCCTCTGACATGTTGCTGCACTCCAATTGATGGCGAGCGACAAATCGAGAGGAGACAAAAGAATGGGTTGCCCCAGAATAAAAAAGAACATAGGCAGGAAAAGAGCAAACAAGGATGATACTCAAAAGGAACCAAAGACAAGGAGAAGCATAGAAGATCAAGGGTGAGGAAAAAAAACAACAATGCAGGGGAAAAAATAGAAAAAGGAAGCAAAGAAAGACTAAAGGAAATAAAGAAAAGGAACAAAACAACAAAACAAGAAAACAAGATATACCTACCACAACTCCTTCAGTGGTCTCAGCATCTGCAACAGTTAAGTTGAAAGCTTGACCTCTCTTCGGAACAGTGGTCCTCTGACCGACAATTTGGCGTTGAGGAGGAAGCGGCGGCCTAACTGGACCACGAGCTGGAACTGCCTGCTGATCAGGACCCCTGGCTGGAAGAGCCAACAGCTGCAACGGCTGGGGACAATCTCGCACTGTATGATCAGCAGAGCCACACCTAAAGCATCGGTGATTGGCATGCCTACATTCCCTGTGATCATGCCCAGGCAACCGACAGAAATCACAGTAACTACCCCTCTGAGAACCAGTAGAAATGTAAGGAGTTGCCCTGACTGGATGGGCAGAAACAGGCCTCCGAATAGGCCTAGCAACAGCAGCGGGAACAGTCCGCTGAGAAGAAGACGAACCACCACGAGCCTGCTCCTGAGCTTGAGCTGCTTCAAGAGCCTCAGCATATGTACGCAGGTGGAGAGAGACTAGATGCCTCTTGATATCCTGCTCAAGTGCATTTGTGAATCTACGAGTCCTATCCTCTTCGGTTGCCACAAGAATGGCAGCGCAGCGACTAAGTCTAGTAAACTCAGCTGCGAACTCATCTACTAACCTGAAACCCTGTTGCAAGAAAGTCCATGTTACAACATTGCATGAACAATTATGTAACAAATCCAAAATGGATCAATGACTTAACCTGTTTTAGGGCTAGGAATTGTTGTTCCATCTCAATTCGAGTACTATTGGGGAACAACTTCTCCAAGAATCCCCAAGTAAAAGTAGCCCAAGCAATAGGCTTCTCAAGGCGCTCAGACTCAGCCATCCACCACATATGAGCCAAATCCACCAACTGGATGGAAACAACGTCCACCCGATCAGCCTCTGCAACACGAGCCGCCAACAACAAGCACTCAGTCCGGATCAACCAATGTTCATCCTCCAAAGGCATCTCAGTGCCGGAAAAATGGTCGGGATGCAGCCTCATAAAATTTGTAACTGTCCCTGGCCGAGGCGGAAGATTTGCCTGCACAGGCACAACAGGAGGCAGAACCCGGGTAGCTTCAAGGGCAGCCATCACAAGATCACTGTGGTTTTGCTGCTGATTAATCAGCCGCTCAAGCACAGTCGTGACAGCCTCAATCGGATCAACCTACGACTGAGAAGTAGAACCTCGGAGAGCCATAGTCTGCACAAAACCAAAAACAATTAGCATCCAGAGTCTGAGTTGGTATAAATTTTATTTATGTATGCATAGTTGGTGAAATGTTGTGCAGATCCCAGTTCGAGCCAAGCTTGTCTAATATATTAGGCAACTAATACATTAGCCAAACCTGATGCTCTGATACCACTAAAAACCCTGTCACGCCCCGCTTTCCAAAAAGAATATGGAATACGGATACGTAACAAAAGCCCAGCGAATGATTTTCATCATCCTTAAGCTGTTCAAGAATCTTTGCAACACATCACAGAAATAATCAGAGTCAGAAGCAAAAGGCACAACCATTCATGCATAATTGAAACAAATTACCAACAAAAATTTACTTGAAACCAAATACAATATTCTCAAATAAATCAGAGTATGGAGAAAACAATATCCTGAGTCACATCGCCCAAAAACAAATAATATCCAAATAACCAAATACACTTTATTCAATGTTCAAGCAACAACTAATAAAAATAATAAACCAGAAACTCCAGCACTAATACATCATCTCGCCAATACCTTCTGGCAGCTGACCATTCTGATCTGCAATAAGTAAATTTGCAGGAAAAGAGAAAAAGAAGAAAACAAGTACACGTCAACTGCAAGTCGCGAGTCACAAATAATGTAGGATACAAGCATATGGGGAAACTATCTAGCAACATGGTATACTAACAGGTACAGGTAACATGTGTCAAGTGTCAACTAAACAAGTAAACAGGTAAACATGTATCAAGTATCAGGTAATTAGGTAAATAGGTAACAAGTAATCATGTGACAGCATAATCAGGTAACAGGTATACAGGTAACAGGTACACAGGTAACAGGTAAACAGGTAACAAGTAAACAGGTATCGGGTTATATCATGTCAAGTCTTGTTATTTTACTATCTAGGTAGCACGTCATGCATCCTGGTTTTTACTACATGGTTGCTACAAAAAATAATTTTGCTTTAGATTTCATAGTGGACTCCATAGGGTAGTGTACTTAGGTACAGGAAACAGGAACAGGTAGAACCTAGTGGTTCTCTTTCGAGTACACCTTCCTAAGGGAAGTGTGCAGCCAGGTACAGGAAACAGGCATAACCTAGTGGTTATCTTCCGAGTACATCTTCCTATAGGGAAGCATGCAATCAGGTACAGGTAACAGGATCGTGAATCATGTAGTCATGAACACGTAACAGGCAAGCAGGACACAGGTCCTCTTTCAAGTACACGTTTCTATATTTTCCAGTACTAGATCTTTTCCTTAAACCCCGGCTTGGTTACTTTCATTATGGTCATCAAACAGGTATGAATGTATACGAAATAGTGGAAAACTAACATGGTATAATCAGTATTAGGTTCAGGGAAATAAATATACAAGCATGGATGATATACATTCACATAAACGAGCAAAATAGGGTATGTTCATAATCAGGACAGCATGACAGATCAGTACTAAAATCGTGATTCTTGTCGCTACAGAAATGCAAATATGGATCCGTCGAAGGATCTGGAAACTAGACATCCACATGAATCCAACAAGTATAATTAATTCATATAGTAATTCATAACATCATAACTCAAAACAGGTTCGAAGACAGATAACATGTTTAGTCAGAAATCAGGAAAACGAATTATCAATCAGGAAAACAGCATTAAAACTTCTCAAATAAATTCAAGACAAACCTGGAGTATTCCCCTATATGTCTGGAATCAAAATATAATGTTTCTTAATATTCCAGTATGAATAGATCAGTAATCAAAAATACCAAAGCATCAAGAAAACATAGTTTAACGAATCTGGAAATCTCAATACTGCTGTACAAAAACTAAGATATCTCGCAATCAGTGAATCGAAATCCAATTCCGCCAAAGGTATATGAAAATAGATAAAATTTATTAACTTCACATTTCACAAATATTTTTCATACAGTATAAGGAATCATAGTGAAAATAGGGTTCTTTACAGAACAGCGAGCAAAATACAGCATAAGTAGATTTTAGAAACGAGCATGAAACACCACATAAAACTTATCAATAAAATTCATCAAAATTCTGGGTAGTCCCTAACTTCATATAGAAACACTAACCAAAATATTGGATCAAGATATTATGTATAGAATAGTTCTTGAAAATAGTTTGTTAACAAAATCAACCAAAAACTGAATCTGGAATAGATCGACACCTCTGTACTAAAACAGTCATAACTCAGTCATACGAAATACAAATCAAGCAAAACCAGTGGGGTTTGAAAATAGACAGAATTATCTAAAATTCATGTTTTATACTGGAATCAGGATACTGGCTGTAGTATAGACGAAAACAACAAACAAAACAGAACATCCAGAAATACAGATTTCACACTTCAAAACAAGAACATCATACCTTCAAGAATATTGATCCAAACACATCCAAACTTGAAATACAACCTACCAAGCGTCTAAACCTCATGAATTAGGGTTATTAACATGTCCACACCTATTATTTTACATGGGTATTAATCCAAACACAAATTCACACCATTATTCTCATACATGCCTAAAAATCAAGAATTGGTCAATTCCTAGGTTATCACATATCAAGATTTGTGTCATGAGTCATCTATGGCAAAACTATCACAATAGGGACAAAACTCATCAAGGAAATCAAAATCTTTGGTTGTCTTTAGACCCAACTACACTATAGGTGAACTTTGGGACTTGTATCAAACAAATAAATTGGACTACAAGTTACTTGCCTTAATTTGGGGATGAAGAACGATGCAAATACGAAGAGAAGCAAAACCTGCGAAAGAAATCTGCTACATTCAACAATTCCAAGCCCAACGAACGAAATCTACCCATGAACGATCTCCTTGAAGCAACGACGATCAAAGTGGCAAACACACTTTTTGAGAACACTTCGAGAGATGAGATTGATGCAAAGGTAATGTTGATGGTTGCGATGGTGGTTGGAGGTCGGAAAAGGGGATGGAGCTCGGGTTGGGAAGGCTATAGGAGATGAGATGGCCGGAGCTAGGGGGTATAGACCGGAGCTAGGGTGTCGGCCTAGTGTGGGAGGTGGTCGGCTGGTGTGGGGGAGGCCGGATGAGTGTGGAAAATAGGGTTAGGGTTAGGGTTTTAGGATGTTAGGGTATATATATAGGGTGTAAATGTGGGTTAATGGGTTGTGGATATTGGTATGTAGTAATAGGTATACAAATGGGTAATGGATATTGGGTCAATAACCAATGGGAATACAATTTAGGAGTGAATTCTATGGCTCTTGAAACATCTTATTAGGAGTCAAAATCATAGGTTTGGGAAATCACCACCAAAATTCCATCACAACACCATGGAAAAATAAAATAGAGATAACGAGGCCAAGAAAATGAGGAAAAGAATCAAAATGACGAAAAACGAACAAAAGCGACGATCAAACAACACAAGGAGCTCAAAATGAAATAAAACAAATATATATTGAAAACAAATCCAATATACGGTTCAGAAAAATACAAGAGAGATAAGATACACAAAAATGAAAAATGCACTCCAAAATACATAAAATGAAAAATAGGGGTTACACTTAGATTTGAGTTTCCTCTCCATCAAAAGAACTCACTATCTGTTACCCCACACCACCCCAGACAAGCTCTAGTCACCCACCGTGAGTTCCAAGATTTTTGGAACGAGAACCTGCAAGCCATCTTAGGGATCCACGTGAACGAGACACTCCACCGCTCTCACTCTCAATCGGATGCCGGAGCCAGCGAGTCTCGCAGCCTAACCTGCCCGTTAGAGCATGACGAGGATGTCCTGTGATGCCTACAAGAAATGGAGAACCTCCTCGATCACTTCGGCGAGGGCGGCTCGAGAGCGGCTCAGGGCCATAGGCCGACCCGACCTCCTTTCTCTGCTGATATCATACAAGCGGAAATACCCTGAAACTTTCGGCCTCCTCAGTTCGAGACTAACAACAGCGAGGGTGGTCCTGCTAATCAATGGAGGGTTTCAAGACCCTCATGATGATTCACAGCACTTCGGATTCCCTCCTATGTCGTGCCTTCTCCGCCACCCTCCGGGGTCCAGCTCAGAAATGGTTCTCTAAGCTCGTCCCCTACTCAATCTACTCATTCGACAAGCTGGAGGCCAACTTTCTTGCCCACTTCGTGACCAGCATGAAGGTCGAGAAGACGAGTGCATCCCTACTGGACCTCCGGCAGAAGGAAGGGGAGTCACTCCGACAGTTCGTCCGGAGGTTCACCGCTGAGATAAGGTCTGTCTCCTCCCTCGACACTAGGGTCGCCTCGACAGCCTTCCAACACAATGTCTGACATGACCAGCTGAAGGTGTCCCTGGCCAAGAATCCTCCCCTCGATTTCCCTGACCAGCTCAATCGGGTCGAGAAGTACATTCAGGCGGAGGAGGGGGAAGGGAGGCCGAGCCAACCAAGAAGGTTCCAATAGATGGGACCGGCATGAAAAGGGTCCCTCCAATTCATCGTTTCGAGAGATACATGCCACTAACACAAAATGTGTCGTCCATCCTACTAGCGATCGAAGATAGGGACCTTGTCCAGATGCCCCCTCGACCAACCAGCAATAAGAAAAGGGACCAGCGGTTCTACTGTCGTTTTCACCGGGACAACGTGCACGACACCGACTATGGCCGGGCAATGAAGGACAAAATCGAGGCCCTCATCCAACGAGGGTATCTCCGAGAATTCACCCGGGAAGACACCCAGGACCGGAGGGGTACAAGGAACTGGAGGCCTTCTCCTCCTTCTCGCGCCCCTAAATAGTGTCCCGAGTGGCACCCAGAGCCCAAAGAGATCGGAGGCCAAGCCATTCTACACTGCGTCCATGGAGGTCCCATGGGAGGGGATTCAAGTACTTCCTGCAAGGCATTTGTTCGAGAGGTAAACGCTGTCCGAGGCCTCCCTTCCCCCAGGTTTAGCAGCTGCCTGTCTCCTTCTCGAGAAGACCTGGAGGGGGTCCAGGGTCCGGCTCTCGCACTGCAATGTGCTCGTCATTAGCCTCATCATGGAGAACTATGAGCTCCGTCGGATCCTCGTGCACAACGGGAGCTTGGTGAACATCCTCTTCCTGGAAGCGTTTGAGAACCTCAAGCTCCCTCGAGAGAAGCTGAAGCTAGCCGGGTACACCCTACATGGGTTCTTCAGCATCCCGGTGCCGATAGAGGGGATCGTAACCTTGGATGTCACTGCCGGTATGAACCCCCACAGACGGACCGAGTCGATGGACTTCATGGTCATAAATGTCAAAGCGGATTACAATGCCATCCTCGGTTGATCGGGGCTCTGCTCCCTCCAGGCTGTTCCCACGGCCTACCACCTGAAATTGAAGTTCCCCACCGAGTCAGGTGTCGGGGTCATCTGGGGGAACCAAGAGGAAGCACGATCGTGCTATATGACGGATGTCGGGGGCGGTGTGTTTCCCCTGGACGCCGTCGAACTGCAACCCGAGAGCAGCCAACCAAAGCCCGAACCTGCAGACGAACTAGAAGAAGTCTCGTTCGAGATGGAAGACAGGTCAAAATGGTTCCGCGTGAGTTGCTCCCTCGCACCCGTCCTAAAGTCCAACCTAATCGACTGCATTCGCCGCAACCTCGACCTCTTTGCTTGGAAGCCATCCTACATGCCTGGGATCTCCGAAGACCTGATCATGCATAGGCTGAGCGTGGTCCCTGGCACAAAGCCAATCTTCCAGAAGCGACGTAAGTTTGACCCGAAAAGGCAGCAATCTGTGAAAGCAGAGGTGGACAAGCTCTTGTCCGCCCGGTTCATCCATGAGGTCAGCTACCTCGAGTGGCTAGTGAACGTTGTTTTGGTGAGAAAGGCAAGTGGGAGTTGGAGGATCTGCATAGACTTTACGGAACTCAACAAGGCGTGCCCCAAAGATCCGCTCCCTAGCATCGATGCTCTAATCGAAGCAACATCAGGTCACGAGCTCCTGTCCTTTATAGATGCCTTCTCGGGCTACAATCAAATCCGAATGTTCCCTCCTGATATAGCCAAGATGTCCTTCGTCACCGACTAAGGTCTCTACTGCTACTGGGTTATGCCCTTCGGGCTAAAGAACGCCGGTGCTACCTATCAAAGGCTCGTTAACCGAGTCCTCAAGGACCAGATCGGTCACAACATGGAGGTGTACATCGATGACATGCTCGTTAAAAGCCAGTAGGGACAGGACCATGTCGCCGACCTGAAAGAAGCTTTTGGCATCCTTCGGATCCACAATATGAGGCTCAATCCAGCCAAATGTGCATTCGGCGTCTCCTCGGGCAAATTTCTCGGGTTCGTCTTTAGCCAGCTCGACATCGAGGTGAACCCCGAAAAGATCCAGGCCATTATCGACATTGCCCCTCCGAGAAACATCAAGGAAGACCAGTGGCTTACGGGAAGACTGGAGGCCATCAGCTGTTTCCTCTCCAAATCTGGAGAGAAGTCCCTCCTGTTCTTCAAAGCTCTGCACGGAACCAGAGGCTTCGAGTGGGGCACTTAGCAAGAGGAGGCATTCGCCCAATTGAAAGAGTACCTCGCCAATCCTCCGCTCCTTAGCAAACCCGAGCCGGGCAAGCCTCTCTGGCTTTACCTTTTGGCCTTGGAAAACGTACTCAGCGCTGTTCTCATTCGAGAGGAAGACGGAGTCCAAAAGCCATTGTACTATGTGAGCAAAGTCCTGCTCTCGACCGAGACCAGATACGCGAAAATGGAGAAGGTAGCATACGCCCTGGTCATGGCTGCTCAGAAGCTTTGCCCTTATCTCCAAGTGCACTCGATTTAGGTCCTCACGGACCAGCCCCTGAAAGCCGTCCTCTACAAGCCCGAAAGCTCCGGCCGCTTGGTCAAGTGGTCGATCGAGCTCAGTGATTACGATATCGGCTATCCACTAAGGACGGTAATCAAGGGACAGGCCCTTGCCGAATTCATCATGGAATGCACCATCTCCGAGCAACCCGGCAGCGGGGAGGCCGATCAGACGTGGGAATTTTACATCGACGGCTCTTCCTGCGAAGCGGGGAGTGGCACATGCATCATCTTGCAAGGATCCGACAACTTCAGTCTTCAATATTCTCTCTGCCTCAACTTTTCGGCCTCTAACAACGAGGCGGAATATGAGGCTATGATCGCGGGGCTCACCCTAGCACACCAGGTAGGCGCCAGAAAGATCAGGGCCTTTAGCAAATTCAGCTTGTGGTCAATCATATCACCAGAGAGTACGAGGCCCGTGACGATCGGATGATCCGGTACTTGGCCGTGGTCCAGTAGATCTTGACATCCTTTGATGGCTCTGCAATCTTGAGGATACCAAGGGAGCAGAACGCCCAGGCCGATGCCCTATCGAAGCTAGCATCTTCGTCCTTTGAAGGCCTTAACCGTACCGTCCTGATTGAGGTGCTCCTGAAGCTGAGTATCGACCTCCCTGAGACCCTCTGTGTAGGCGACGGAGCTCATCCTAACGATTGGAACACTCCCATTCGAAAGTTTCTAATCAAAGGAGAGCTCCCCAAAGACCGAGCCGAGGCAAGGCGATCAGGGTCCGCTCGGAAAGGTTCGCCATGATCAGTGAGCCCCTTTTGTGCTCATACACCGCGACGGACAGGAGACCCTATCTCCACTGCTTAACCCCTGATGAGGCCAAGTATGCTCTCAAGGAGCTCCACGAAGGAATTTGCAGGTGCCACATGGGGATTCGATCGCTCGCCCGAAAGGCTCTGAACCACGAGTATTACTGGCCCACGATGTTGTAGGATGCCCTGGCCCTGGTCAAGAAATGTGGACCCTGTCAAAGATTCTCCTTGCTAAGAAGGGTGTCACAAGCAAACCTCCAATCCATGGCCAGTCCGACCCCCTTTGCTATGTGGGGGATGGACCTGGTCGGCCCCTTTCCGAAAGTGATGGGCCAAAGAAAGTTCTTGATAGTAGAAATCGACTACTTCACAAAGTGGATCGAGGCCGAACCTCTGGCCACGATCACGGAGCAGCAAACTCAGCAATACTTCTGGAAACACATCATCTGCCAGTTTGGAATTCCGCACATACTCATCACGGATAATGGGACCCAGTTTGCGGGTAAGAATTTTAGAAAGTTCTATGAGGACCTCGGAATCCAACAACGCTTCTCCTCGGTCTGCCACCCGCATTCGAATGATCAGGCCAAGAACGTGAACTGCTAGATCCTTGACGGTTTGAAGAAACGGCTTGATAGTTCTTCCAAAGGATTAAAGGTCGACGAGTTGCCGAGCGTTCTCTGGGCCCATAGAACGACGAAGAGGATCCCCACGAGAAAATTGCCATTCAATCTGACTTACGGTGCGGAAGCAGTAATTCCCCTTGAGATCGGGCTCCCTTCGCCCCATATCATGGCCTTTGATGAAGAAATCAAATCGGTGCAACTGCGTGCCGACCTAGACCTCATAGATGAGGCTGGGGGAAAATCTACCATCAGAAGGAGCACCTACCAGCAGAGGATTGAGAAGTTCTATAACAAAAGGGTACGTCCCACCAACATCAAGCTAGGGGACCTCGTCCTCCGAAAGCTGGCGATATCTAACCCCGGCCAAAAGAGGAAGCTGGCTCCTAATTGGGAAGGTCCGTACAAAGTTTCTGAGGTTGTACGCCCGGGCACGTACCGCCTTACCGATCCGGAGGTCAAGGCCGTGAAGAGACCCTGGAACGCGGATCACCTTATCAAATTCCTCGAAGGGGAGAATTAGCACCTCACATAGACCTTGTAGATACCCCTCTGTAAACTCCTAGATGTAGTCGGCACCTCGTTCCTTGTTTTGTAAACTCAATATGATGTAATCATTTACCCCTCTTAACCTTGTGCATTGGGATCGACGCTCGGATGGTACTGCAAGCCACAAAAAGCCTCTCCTAAGGTATTAGGGCTCGGCATCGACCTCGAGCAGGGCCTTGACTTTTTCAAGCCCTACGACCAATGCGCTCGGCAATGAATGCCAGCTACACTCATGCTATCTATCCAAGAATAGGTATGGGAGCTCGGTATCGACCTCGAGCAAGGCCTTAGCTTTTTCAAGCCATGCGACCTTTATGCTCGGCGATGACTTCCAGCTACACTCATAACAGTTTCTCTAAGGTATAGGGGCTCGGCATCGACCTCGAGCAAGGCCTCGGCTTTTTCAAGCCCTGCGACCTATGCGCTCCGTGATGACTGCCAGCTACACTCATGCTATCTACCCGAGAACATGTATGGGGGCGCGACATCCTTCTCGAGCAAGGCCTTGGCTTTTTCAAGCCATGTGATCTTTTCGCTCGGCGATGACCTCCAGCTACACTCATTGTAGAACCCCGTATTTTTAAATATTATTTTAATTATTTGAAAATGAATTTAAATGATTTTTGAGGATTTAATAGGTATTTTCTAAGAAAATTATCTTTTGTACACGTGCAAAACACGTGCAAATGACTTTTTAGAAGTTTGAAAAATTAAGATTTCTTTATGAAAAATCATTATTTATTATTTGAAAATTATTTAGTATTTTTTCAGATTTTTCTGAAATTAATTAATACTATTTGCAATTTTTGAGAAAAGAAGGACTTATTTGCAAAATTGACATTTTGAGGGTTAGAGTGCAAAATGTATTTGCTGGACATTCCGATCAGCACTTGTTGAGGTTTGAAAATATATTTTTCTATTAGATCCTAATTTAAATGATATTTGGTTTAATTTTCAAGAAAAGGATTATATATGTGAGATGTATTTTTGGAAAGGATTATTTTGTAAAGTGGGAATAAAACCCTAATATTTTACCTGGATATTTAAGAGACGTTTCTTTCAGCCGTCATTGTTTAGAATACCCGGAAATTGAGATTTGTTTTGAGGAGCAAGAAGAGGATTCTTGGATCTAGCAAAAGGAGGAAGCTTTTTGTGGATTTTTCTTCAAATCAAAGGTGAGTGGTTTGTTTTGTTTGTTTTGTTTGCTTTGTTTGATTGATGGATGACGTAAGATCTTTGTAATGCTGGTTTGTGAATCATTATGCCATTATTTTGTTAGTCTCATTGTATGTATGATATGGATCTATTAGTTGATATGGAGGATGAGAACTCTTATTGATATTTGGATCATGTATGAGAAATATTAAGATTTGTTGAGGAAATGTGGAATTATGAGATCGTATTGTTGGGAGACATATTAAGAATTTATTGTGTTATGATCAGATGATAAACATCTGGATCTTATGATTGTAGTTCAGATTTTATGATAGTGTTGTGAAAGAAGTTTGATGAAAAAAACCCTAATAGAAAGATTAAGAGTTTGGATCATGAGGATATGAGATTTGAGTATTTGATTGATTGAATAATGTATCCATGATAGAGATATTTGAGAGTTGTTCATTTGCCTGGATACAAATTAATTTTTAGGATCGTTGGATCTTTGGAAAACTCCAGTTTAGTTTTGTGTTCAGACCTATCTTTTGGGAATCTGTAGCCGACAGCCGACTATCTTGCGAAGCAGTCGACTGGTACGAGCCTACAGCTGTGCTTTTAGTCCTGGAGATTTGTTCGGGACAGTCGACCTAGACTGAGGTCAGTCGACTGGTCCTCTGTTTGCGATTTTGTTATGTCCTTTCGGGACAGTCGACCTATGACCTTTCAGTCGACTCAAATACTTAGATTATTTTGATGAGGACTATTTGAATATTTCTCGGGGCAGTCGACTGATGACTTGTCAAGTCGACTGGTCATGCCTTAGATTATTTTTGTAAAATGTTGGGTTATGTCCTCTGGACAGTCGACTGGTCCATTATGCAGTCGACTGGTCCTGAAGGATCTTTGTATTTGATTTGAGATATTTTGTTTAGTTTTTGATTTTGAGATGTTTTGTTCAGTAATTGATTTTAAGACATTTGTTCAGTATTTGATTTTGAGATGTTCAGTTAAGAACATGATTTTGAGATATTTTGTTGAGCCACTTGTTAAGTGGAAATTTGTTCAGATATTTGTTTTGAGTCTCTAGAGGTATGTGACCCTAGTATACCGGTGTTGAGATATTTGTTCAGTTATTTGTTTGAGGCCCATTGAGGCAAACTTTCAGTTATTCAGATTTTTAGTCCGGTAGGGTACACTACTCTAGGAGATTTGTTCAGTAACCCAAACTAATAAGGACAGGCATTAGTAGTGTCATGATGAATGGGAACTTGAGTTATGCACCTCAGTATGGCTTTTGATGTAGGATTTAATCTTCTGAATTATCCAAGTAGTTAACTTGTGATGTGTGATTTATCTCCGGAATTATCCAGGCAGTTAACCTGTGATGCGAGATATTTCTCCTGAATTATCCAAGTAATTATCTTGAGATGTGGGATTGAACTACGGAATGATCGGAGTCGAGGCGACGCTTTTGGGGTATTATTGTGATAAGGAATCTATGTTTAGATGTGGGATGATCTCCTGAATTATCCAGGGAAAATACCTGTGATGTGGGATCAATCTCCGGAATGATCAAGCATGGGCAAATTATCATAGTTTATCTTCATCTCTTAGTAATCATCGTTGTCAGCATGTAGTCATGATGTTTTCTTGAATCACTTTTATGCGTTTGGATTTCCTGTTTTTACACACTTGGCTTTTGGATTTGATATCACCCTTATTCTTTTGGTTGTTACTTCATACTTTAGTGTTTGATTTTTATTTGTTGGATATTATGTTTGAAGCTCATTTATGTTATTTGTTTGATTTGTTACCACTCACACCATTTATGGCTGACCCCATAGTTTGGGGGTTAGGGTTCAACTCTACCCTCACTTGTTGCAGGTTATTGCTTAGTTGGAGGTTGGATGCTTGAGTGGGCAATTTGAGATTATTGGATTATTTAGTGTTGGTGTAAAATTGTTAAGATATATTTGAATCATTATTGAGTTGTAAATAAAAGATTAATTTGTGTTGAGATGTTTAAACTTCCGCTGTAATTGTAAAATTTGTTGTAATAAGAGAAAGAAAAATTTTAGTGGTGTTGTTGGTGTTTATTGTTGTATTGAAGTGGATTGCTGGGATTTCGCCACTTATTTTCTAAGCTCTCATATTAGAAATTTGGGGCGCTACAGAGATTGGTATCAGAGCTCTGCTTCAATGTAATAATAGACTTAGTATGACAACCAACCTAGGTGTGGACACTAGAGAGTGAGTACCTAGGTGTGGACATCAGAGCGTGAGTATCACATAGAATCAAAATATGATGTTTGGTTTGAAATTATGGTTTGGGGTATGAATATAGTTTGCCAAAGGGTATTGATTTGAGTTTGAAATTGTGTGTGTTACTCTAACTTTACACTCGTTTTGCAGTAATCACAATGGTTGCACCCAGAGGCAGAAATGGTGGCAATAATGAGGATGGTTCGGGTAGTTCTCGAGGAGCGGGAATTGACCTAGAGGCTGAGTTTGCTAAGGTTTATCAGACCTTGAACACATTGATGGCATTCAATGTGGCGCAGCAGCAAGCGCAGCAGCAGAACCCGCCGCCAAATCATGGAGCTGGTCATGGATTGGTGAATGCCGACCCCATCAAGCAGATCGAATCCTTTAAGAGGATGAGGCCACCAGTCTTTGAGGGGCAAGCTGATCCAACAGCAGCAGATGACTGGATCAGGAAGATGCAGACGATCTTCGAAGTGTCGGAGACTCCTGAAGCTAGCAAGGTGAAGTTAGCTTCGATGCAGCTGGAGAAAGATGCTGGTGTATGGTGGGAGTCATTGAAGAGGAACTTGGGAGATCAGCGGCTGACATGGGAAGCTTTCCTGGAGGAGTTCAGAGATCGTTTCTTTCCTCTTGATGTTCAGGAGAAGAAGGCGACTGAGTTCATGAACCTTCAGCAGGGGAGCATGACTGTTCGGGAGTATGAGACGAAGTTCGCTCAACTTTCGAGGTATGCACCAGAATTGGTCATGGATGAAGCCAAGAAGGCCAAAAAGTTTGAGCTAGGATTGAGGCCAAACTTGAGGTCAAGGATGGTTCCATTGGGCATTAGAAGATTTGACAAGCTGGTCAGGAGGGCCGCGATGACTGAAGAGGATATGGACTTGTTTCAGAAGAAGCAGGATTCTTGGAACCGGAACAAGAGGCCAGCATCAGGCCAGAGTGGGAAGGGAATCCCCGCGAAGCAGGCAAAGTTCAGTGGACCGGTGCAGAAGGCGCCTGGAGCCTAGGGAGTGACCTGCTACTACTGCAAGGAAGTAGGACATTACAGGTCAGCATGTCCGAAGTTGGCAGAGCATGTTTGTTCTCAGTGTGGGCAGACTGGACACTCAAAGCCCCATTGTCCACAACTGAAGAAAGATGGTTCGGGTGGAAGCAAAATCCCGAAGAGGCAAGGTCGAGTATTTGCATTGACCGAGGAGGATGCGAGAAACTCGGAAGATGTAATACAGGGTATGCAGGAATTTTGAATTCTTTTATTTTGAACCAATGTAATGAATAAAACTTTTACTTTGAGAACAATTTAAGATTGAGCATCATTCTTATTGTAACAGGAAATGTTTTAATAAATGGAATTGAAGCAAAGGTTTTGTTTGACACTGGTTCATCGCACACTTTTGTATCGCCAAGTTTTGCCAGGGTCTTAGGTTTGGAACCTAAGTTATTTTCAGGAAGATTTTTGTCGATGGCAACGCCGTCAGGTGAGGAGCTGATAGCGGATCGATATTACGAGGGCTGTGATATCGAGATTGGTGGAAGGATGTTCGGCATCGACTTGATCGAGCTACAAGTGTTGGGAGTGGATGTCATCGTAGGTATCGATTGGATGGCTATTTATGATGCCACAATTGACTGCAAGCGGAAGGAGGTGTTGGTGAAAGCATCAGGTGGACCTGCAGTGACTTTCCAAGGGAAGAAGAAGATCCCGAGAGTGGCTGCAATGGTATCTAAGATGTCTATTGCGGAAGTAGTCAAGGGCATTCCGGTTGTTCGGAAGTTTCCTCAGGTGTTCTTGGATGATTTTCCAGGATTACCGCCGCAGAGAGATGTGGAGTTTTGCATCAATGTTCAACCGGGGAGCGCGCCGATTTCCAAGGCTCCGTACAGGATGGCACCTGTAGAGCAAGATGAGGTGAAGAAGCAGATTGAAGAGCTTCTGAGCAAAGGGCTTATCAGACCGAGTTCATCACCGTGGGGAGCGCCAGTGTTGTTGGTCAAGAAGAAGGATGGGTCAATGAGGATGTGCATTGACTATCGGGAGTTGAATAGGGTGACGATTCAGAACAAGTATCCACTGCCGTGGATTGATGATTTGTTCGACAGGCTTCGAGGAGCAGCGGTGTTTTCGAAGATTGATTTGAGATCAGGATATCATCAGGTTCGAGTCAAGGAGGAAGATGTGAGTAAGACAGCTTTCAGGACTCGTCATGGGTTGTATAAGTTTTTGGTGATGCCATTCGGGTTGACGAATGCGCCAGCAGTTTTCATGGACATGATGAATCGGGTGTTGAGACCGTTCATTGATTCCTTCGTGGTGGTCTTCATTGATGATGTCTTGGTGTATTCGAAGTCGGAGGAGGATCATTCTAAGCACTTGACAGCGGTATTACAAACATTGCAGGAGCACAGCTTGTATGCCAAATTGTCGAAGTGTGAATTTTGGAAGTCTGAGGTAGCTTTCCTTGGTCATATTCTTTCTAAGGAGGGAGTAGCTACTGATCCTCAGAAAGTGGAAGCAGTGAAGGATTGGCCCAGGCCGACGTCAGTGAAGGAAGTGAGAAGCTTCTTGGGATTAGCTGGTTACTACAGGAGGTTTATTCAGGGGTATTCTCAGATTGCAATTCCATTGGCAGGTTTGACCCAGAAGAGTGTGGCATTTGTGTGGACAGATAAGTGCGAGGAGAGTTTCCTTGAGTTAAAGGGAAGGTTGACTACTGCACCTATATTAGCATTGCCGCAAGCAGGGAAGGATTATGATATCTACAGTGATGCATCTCTCAGAGGTTTGGGCTGCGTCTTGATGCAGGAAGGCAAGGTCATTGCTTATGGTTCGAGGCAGTTGCGTCCGCATGAGAAGAATTATCCGACGCACGATTTGGAGCTAGCAGCTATCATATATGCCTTGAAGCTATGGAGGCATTATGTTTATGGTGAGAAGGTTAGCATGTACACTGACCACAAGAGCCTGAAGTATATCTATCAGCAGAGTGATTTGAATCTTCGTCAGAGAAGATGGTTGGAAGTTTTGGAAGACATTCGTCCTGAGATCAAGTATCATCCGGGCAAGGCGAATGTAGTGGCTGATGGACTTAGCAGGAAGAGTAGTTTGTCAAGGTTGATCACTACTCGAAGAGAGTTGGCAGCAGAGATCGATCAGGCAGGTATCGAGGTGGTACTGCGAGGTTTAGGGGCATCTTTGGCTCAGTTAAGGCTGCAGCCGTCCTTGAGAGAGAAGATTGTGGAAGGTCAGAGATCAGACTCAGAAATTCAGAGGATGTTGCAGCAGGTTGCAGAGGGCAAGTTACCAGAATTTCGTGTCCAAGATGGGATTCTTTGGTTGGGTGAGAGGTTATGTGTTCCAGATGATGCAGAATTGAGAGAGAGTATCTTGCAGGAAGCACACAGTACCTTGTTGTCAGTTCATCCAGGAGGTACGAAGATGTACAGGGATATCAAATCGCACTTTTGGTGGTCTGGTATGAAGCGGGATGTAGCAGATTTTGTGGCAAGGTGTCTGACGTGTCAGCAGATCAAGGCAGAGAATCAGAGACCTGGAGGTTTGTTACAGCCATTACCCATTCCGGAGTGGAAGTGGGAGAATATCAGCATGGATTTTATCACGGGTTTGCCGAGGAGTTTGAAGGGCAACGACTCGATTTGGGTTGTAGTAGACCGATTGACTAAGTCGGCACATTTTCTAGCCATGAAGATTACTTGGTCGATGGAGAAATTGGCTGAGTTATACATTGGAGAGATTGTGAGACTTCATGGAGTTCCTGTTTCGATTGTGTCTGACAGAGACGCAAGGTTTACTTCGAGGTTTTGGAAGAGCCTACAGGCAGCTTTGGGCACCAGGACTGATTTCAGTACAGCATTTCATCCGCAGACAGATGGTCAGACGGAGAGGGTGAATCGAGTGCTGGAAGATATGTTGAGAGCTTGTGTTATGGACTTTGGTGGTAGTTGGGAGAGATACTTGGCATTGGTTGAGTTTGCCTATAACAATAGTTACCATGCAAGTATTGGGATGACACCGTATGAGGCTTTGTACGGGCGGAGATGCAGGACACCTGTTTGTTGGTATGAGGTTGGCGAGAGGCAGATGTATGGTCCTGAGATCGTGCAACAGACGTCAGAGCAGATTGTGTTGATTCGCAAGAGGTTAGTTGAAGCTCAGAGTCGCCAGAAGAGTTATGCTGACACTCGACGAAGAGATTTGGAATTTGAGGTTGGGGATGCAGTTTTTCTCAAGGTTTCTCCGACCAAAGGAGTGATCAGATTTGGTAAGGGTGGCAAGTTGGCGTCGAGGTATATTAGGCCATACAGGATCGTGGAGAGGATTGGCAAGACCGCATACAGATTGAAGCTTCCAGAGGAGTTGGCTCAGGTGCATGATGTGTTTCATGTATCATTATTGAGGAAGTATGTTGCCGATCAAAAGCATCAGTTGGTAGAAGTTCCTGAAGACCTACAGGTGAACTTGAGCTACAAGGAACAGCCTGTTGAGATCGTTGATCGTAGGGAGAAAGTCCTTAGAAGCAAGGTGATACCTATGGTCAAGGTATTGTGGAGGAATCAACAGTTCGAGGAGGTTACTTGGGAGCCAGAGGATCGCATGCTGAAGGATTTTCCTGAATTGTTTGTATGAATGTATTTCTTGTATGTGAATGGAATTCTTTGGATGATTGTACTGTTGATTGACATATGATGTATTCCTTTATTTTGATTGTGATGTTATATAAAATTGTTGGGATTATGATCTATTTATGAAGTATTGTTTTCTTTTGTTGGTATATGTTTGAACTCATAAGTAGTAGTTCTGAGGACAGAACTCTTCTAAGGAGGGAGTGATGTAGAACCCCGTATTTTCAAATATTATTTTAATTATTTGAAAATGAATTTAAATGATTTTTGAGGATTTAATAGGTATTTTCTAAGAAAATTATCTTTTGTACACGTGCAAATGACTTTTTAGAAGTTTGAAAAATTAAGATTTCTTTATGAAAAATCATTATTTATTATTTGAAAATTATTTAGTATTTTTCCAGATTTTTCTGAAATTAATTAATACTATTTGCAATTTTTGAGAAAAGAAGGACTTATTTGCAAAATTGACATTTTGAGGGTTAGAGTGCAAAATGTATTTGCTGGACATTCCGATCAGCACTTGTTGAGGTTTGAAAATATATTTTTCTATTAGATCCTAATTTAAATGATATTTGGTTTAATTTTCAAGAAAAGGATTATATATGTGAGATGTATTTTTGGAAAGGATTATTTTGTAAAGTGGGAATAAAACCCTAATATTTTACCCGGATATTTAAGAGACATTTCTTTCAGCCGTCATTGTTTAGAATACCCAGAAATTGAGATTTGTTTTGAGGAGCAAGAAGAGGATTCTTGGATCTAGCAAAAGGAGAAAGCTTTTTGTGGATTTTTCTTCAAATCAAAGGTGAGTGGTTTGTTTTGTTTGTTTTGTTTGCTTTGTTTGATTGATGGATGACGTAAGATCTTTGTAATGCTGGTTTGTGAATCATTATGCCATTATTTTGTTAGTCTCATTGTATGTATGATATGGATCTATTAGTTGATATGGAGGATGAGAACTCTTATTGATATTTGGATCATGTATGAGAAATATTAAGATTTGTTGAGGAAATGTGGAATTATGAGATCGTATTGTTGGGAGACATATTAAGAATTTATTGTGTTATGATCAGATGATAAACATCTGGATCTTATGATTGTAGTTCAGATTTTATGATATTGTTGTGAAAGAAGTTTGATGAGAAAAACCCTAATAGAAAGATTAAGAGTTTGGATCATGAGGATATGAGATTTGAGTATTTGATTGATTGAATAATGTATCCATGATAGAGATATTTGAGAGTTGTTCATTTGCCTGGATACAAATTAATTTTTAGGATCGTTGGATCTTTGGAAAACTCCAGTTTAGTTTTGTGTTCAGACCTATCTTTTGGGAATCTGTAGCCGACAGCCGACTGTCTTGCGAAGCAGTCGACTGGTACGAGCCTACAGCTGTGCTTTTAGTCCTGGAGATTTTTTCGGGACAGTCGACCTAGACTGAGGTCAGTCGACTGGTCCTCTGTTTGCGATTTTGTTATGTCCTTTCGGGACAGTCGACCTATGACCTTTCAGTCGACTCAAATACTTAGATTATTTTGATGAGGACTATTTGAATTTGTCTCGGGGCAGTCGGCTGATGACTTGTCAAGTCGACTGGTCATGCCTTAGATTATTTTTGTAAAATGTTGGGTTATGTCCTCTGGACAGTCGACTGGTCCATTATGCAGTCGACTGGTCCTGAAGGATCTTTGTATTTGATTTGAGATATTTTGTTTAGTGTTTGATTTTGAGATGTTTTGTTCAGTAATTGATTTTAAGACATTTGTTCAGTATTTGATTTTGAGATGTTCAGTTAAGAACATGATTTTGAGATATTTTATTGAGCCACTTGTTAAGTGGAAATTTGTTCAGATATTTGTTTTGAGTCTCTAGAGGTATGTGACCCTAGTATACCGGTGTTGAGATATTTGTTCAGTTATTTGTTTGAGGCCCATTGAGGCAAACTTTCAGTTATTCAGATTTTTAGTCCGGTAGGGTACACTACTCTAGGAGATTTGTTCAGTAACCCAAACTAATAAGGACAGGAATTAGTAGTGTCATGACGAATGGGAACTTGAGTTATGCACCTCAGTATGGCTTTTGATGTAGGATTTAATCTCCTGAATTATCCAAGTAGTTAACTTGTGATGTGTGATTTATCTCCGGAATTATCCAGGCAGTTAACCTGTGATGCGAGATATTTCTCCTGAATTATCCAAGTAATTATCTTGAGATGTGGGATTGAACTACGGAATGATCGGAGTCGAGGCGACGCTTTTGGGGTATTATTGTGATAAGGAATCTATGTTTAGATGTGGGATGATCTCCTGAATTATCCAGGGAAAATACCTGTGATGTGGGATCAATCTCCGGAATGATCAAGCATGGGCAAATTATCATAGTTTATCTTCATCTCTTAGTAATCATCGTTGTCAGCATGTAGTCATGATGTTTTCTTGAATCACTTTTATGCGTTTGGATTTCCTGTTTTTACACACTTGGCTTTTGGATTTGATATCACCCTTATTCTTTTGGTTGTTACTTCATACTTTAGTGTTTGATTTTTATTTGTTGGATATTATGTTTGAAGCTCATTTATGTTATTTGTTTGATTTGTTACCACTCACACCATTTATGGCTGACCCCGTAGTTTGGGGGTTAGGGTTCAACTCTAGCCTCACTTGTTGCAGGTTATTGCTTAGTTGGAGGTTGGATGCTTGAGTGGGCAATTTGAGATTATTGGATTATTTAGTGTTGGTGTAAAATTGTTAAGATATATTTGAATCATTATTGAGTTGTAAATAAAAGATTAATTTGTGTTGAGATGTTTAGACTTCCGCTGTAATTGTAAAATTTGTTGTAATAAGAGAAAGAAAAATTTTAGTGGTGTTGTTGGTGTTTATTGTTGTATTGAAGTGGATTGCTGGGATTTCGCCACTTATTTTCTAAGCTCTCATATTAGAAATTTGGGGCGCTACACTCATAACAGCTTCTTTAAGGTATGGTTGCTCGGCATCGACCTCGAGCAGGGCCTCGGCTTTTTCAAGCCCTGCAACCTATGCGCTCGGCAATGACTGCCAGCTACACTCATGCTATCTACCAGAGAATAGGTATGGGGGCTCGGCATCGGTCTCGAGCAAGGCCTTGGCTTTTTCAAGCCATGAGACCTTTACGCTCGGCGATGACCTCCAGCTACACTCATAATAGCTTCTCTAAGGTATGGGAGCTCGGCATCGACCTCGAGCAGGGCCTCAGCTTTTTCAAGCCCTGCAAACCATGCGCTCGGCGATGATCGCCAGCCACACTCATGCTATCTACCTTTGAACAGGTGTGAGGGCTCGGTGTCGACCTCTAGCAAGGCCTTAGCTTTTTCAAGTCCTGCGATCATTACGCTCGGCGATGACCTACAGCCACACCCAACCCAAAAATTTTCATTTTAGATTTAGGGCGCTCGCCTTCGGCAAAATCCCCGAGTCTTGAACCTTGGATCGGCCCACCTCAGGGTAAACAGGCCTCGAAGCCATTTTACCCCCAATTGTCAGAGGGTAGCAGGAGAGCCACCGATCTGAGACTCTCAGCCAAGAATTCCATTCCCTGGTCGTCGGTTGACCCACCTCTCCCCCGCGAATAGCTCGGGGTTAGCGGCCGTCAGAGCCAAAATCCCGAATTGTCCAAGGGTGGCAGGAGAGCCACCGATCCGAGTCTCTCGGCCAAGAATTCCATTCCCGGGTTGTCAGTTGACCCATCTCTCACCCGCAAATAGCTCGGGGTTAACGGCCCTCAGAGCCGAAACCCCGAATTGTCCGAGGGTGGCAGGGGAGCCACCGATCCGGAACTCAGCCAAAATTTCCATTTTTGGGGCGCCCGCCTTCAGCAAGCACCCCGAACCTCACCCCGGTATCGATCCACCTCTCACCCACTGACAGCTCGGGGTAAACGGCCCTCGGAGCCAAAACCTCGAATTATCAGCGGGTGGCAGATAAGTCACCGCCAATTCCTGGTGAAAAAGTGATGAGGGGGTGAGGATTATATAGCCCCCCGGAGTGGCGCATTTTTGGCATCGGGGAGCCCAAACGGAGGAAGGTGAAACATCTCCATTAATGCTTATCGAAAGGCAAAACGTCCCTTATTAAATGCTGTCTGCGAGGAGTAACGGTTCGGCTCCCGAGCGAAGCCATAACCCGACAGCTCTCTCTGCCTCGACGTCGACCTCAAGCAATGCCACACTCAGCAATGATCTTGAGCTATGCTCCTGCCCACCTCACTCAACAAATTATCAAACTTAAAGAAATCGAAGTTTTATTACTCTTGAAGCGCCAGAAACGGCCACACAATACAATGAAGATATTAAAAATCGCTCGGCTTAAAACTTGAACTCAGTGCTTCCCACGGGGCCCTCCGCATGCTCCGCCCGAACAGCCAAAAATGACGTCTCGGCAACGAAACTTTGCGCATCGGTAGGCCTCGCCACTTCCAGATAAAAGGTTGGAGAAAGACCCAGTACGGAATGGCTTTCTCCATCGAGTGGACCGGTGCCTAGCATGAGCTTCAGCATCCGAATCTCTAACTCCTTCTCCACAACAACCTCGTGGAGAAAGGACTCCAAAGCCGGTCGCCCGGTGGAGGTATCCGAGGTTGACCAGTTTGTCCCAACTCTCCACTAGTCCCGGTCGGCTATGACCTTCTTCAGGCGAGCGACCTCTAGGCCGAGCTCCTTAGACTTGTTCATGAAATAGTTTATCGCGGCCTCTCGGTCACGAGCCTGCTTATGATGGCGAGCACCCCAGCTTATTTCGAAGCTAGGAGACCTCGACAGAACAAAGGTCGGCATAGAGGGCTTTATGTGTCTATCAAGAAGATAGGAAAAACAATGGGTCACAAAAGAGACTGGCAAAAAAACTACAAGTCATATAGAATTGGCCAAAAATCTTCTTTTATAAATTCAAAAATTTTTGTATTACAAAAGGCGGTGGCCAGTCCGCGTAAGGCAAATACAAAGTCAAAAGAGAAAATCCTAAACTAATTATTAGGGGGGACGACACCTCTTCGTCAACAGGGCCACCCCCGGCCTCCTCTTGTTGAGGGTCCCTTATCTCCTCCTCCTCGCCGCCGGGCGTGAGCTGATGCACGGGAAGCCGCTAGTTGTGGTGGAGGTGGTCGACCGAGCGTCTGGGTAGATCTGCCAGAAGTGCTCCTTGGCCTTGGCGTAGGCCTCATCTTGGGCCAAGATCAGGGTGTCCTCCATGGTGATCTGCATCTCTGCCATGGCGATCTGCACCTTCCCTGAGGTGCGCCAGCTCTTTCGCGTGATGGTCTTCCAGCGAGGCCATCTGAGCTTGGTGGACCGCCTGGGCTGATTGGGCCTCCTTCAGCTCTTCCTTCAGATGAGTGAGCTCGTCGAAGTATTTCTCAGCATTCCATTTCTCGATGAGGACCTCCTTCTCCAAGCACTTATGGAAGTGCTGCCCATGAAGCACCGCCTAGCTGAGGAAGAACAAGTTAGAAGAAACCCTACATTCTATGCTTAAAGAAAATACCAAACACTTACTGAGAGCTGTGCCTGAGCCCACCTCATGTAGGCCATCTCGGACGTCTCTGTTGCCAAAGCCATCCGATCTCGCTCCGTGGCAAGATGCTTCACCACCTCTATAGCCACCGGACCTAGAGCAGGGTATCCCCTGCCTTGACCCCTCAATCTGGGGTGTGCGGCCTCAGGCCCTGCTTCCCCACCATCTACTCGGCACTGGGGCAAAGTGGAGGGAGCCTTTGCTCCAGGACCTCGGTCCCTTTTTTGCTACCGGAGCTTGCCCCCGGTTCCTTCGTCGACCTCGGCATATGGTGGTGCTTCTTCGTCCTCTTCGGGGACGGCTCCACAGTCACCGAGGCTGGTCCTTTACTAGAACCCAAGCCCGTGGTAGCCTTCTTCTCTTGGTCTGCCCTCCTCGTGGCGACCAGGGCCAGCAAGGCCTGTCGGTTGTGAGCTGTTTAGCAGACATCTCTGCAAAAAGAAAAAAAAAGAAATAAATGTTAACACGAAGGCAGGAAGAAAAACAAATTCAGAACAAAAACATACTTGGGTCGGATGGGCTCAGTCCGGCTCGGGCCAGGTGTAGCTCCGTGATGCGCGGCCACCCTATGCTGTGCCCTTCAACAATCTTCTCCACCGTTGCCCACTCTTTCTCCGTCAACTCACTGCAGTTCGGGGGCTTATGGTTCGGCTTACTGAAGTTCCAAAAGGTTGGAATCTTCCAAGGATTCTCGCTTCGGACTATGAAATAATTCTCCTTCCATCCTTTGATGGAGTCCGAATGGCCGTGCATCACCTTCTTGTGAGGTTGGGACGAGAGGTAAAAAATCCCCTCCGCATCTCTGAGCGAGCTCATCCCTAGGATGGCACGGAAATACGTAAGCCTTGGCTTGATCCCCTTCTCCTGGCACTTCAGAATGAAGCAAACCAGGTGCTTCTACGAGTTAGGACCATACTGCATCAGACTCAACTCCCCCAACTTCAAAACCCTCACGATGAACGGGTGTAGCGGCAGCTTCAACCCCGAGATAAAGGCGTCCTCGGGAAACATACAGTAGCTCGGCTCCAGCGTTGTGGTCGAACGGATCCTAGGGTTCGGCATCAGAAGTTCGAACTCCTTCAGAATGAAGTAGGCTGCCCTCAGGATATGTAGATAATCCACCCTCAAGACGCACTGGACGATATCCATCTTAATCATGGACCGACCTTCGTCCCGCAGCAAGAAAGTGAACGCAACAAGCCCCTCCATGTCTTCAGGGTACATCCTGATCGACCCCGGGTTTCTATGGGACACGGGGGGAAACTTGAACCCCGGCTCAGGACCATATTTGTCTGGCGAGACCAGGCTATCGGGACGAATCAACTTCATCTTCCTCTTACGAGGGCGAAGCTTCTTCTCCGAAGATGGGGTCGCTAATGGGGGCAAAGGCGGAAGATCTTCCTCCACCTCGGCTGCCTCTCCCCTGGTTTCTCCTTCCTCTTCTCCCCGACCACCCTCGGTCCCCTGTTCGGACTCCTCCTGGTCGTCCCCCTCAACAAACTCTTCCCCCTCGGGGTCTCCTCCCTCATGCTCACCCTCCTCCGCTAGGTCCTCTCCCGGCCTACGAATTTGTAACGGAGGCACATCATAAACAACGACGCCCTCGCCCCCCGATCCTAAGTCTGACTGAACCTCCTCCTTCACTTCAAAGTCGCCCAGAGACCAAGATGTTGATGCCGACTCACCCTCCTCCTCAGAACGACCTGAAGAGCTTGCCTCAAAGCCGGACTGAGCGCGCGACATTACGAATCAAAAATACTAACCTGGTATACCGAAGGGAAGATCACCGAAAAATGGTCGTCGATGGCTGTTAGAGAAATTCCGATTGCCTTAGAGAGAGAACAAAAAGATCTAACCGTTGGATCTTGATCATCAAGATCCAATGCCCACTAAGATCTAAGGCGCTTCGATTCTTACGCCTGTGACGTCAGCCTGGGGTACAAAATTATCTCTTTACCCTTATCCCTTTTAGACGGTACAACAGCTCGGGATGCATGGCCAACTACTCGAGTACTACTCCAGGATTTTCCAACAAGTCTGGGGCTTGGCACTCGGATGACATCGCAAGCCAAAAAAACTTTCCCAACAAGTTTGAGGCTCGGTCCTCGGATGACATCGCGAGCCACAAAAACATCTCCAACAAGTTTGAGGCTCGGCACTCAGATGACACCGCAAGCCACAAAAACTTCCTCATCAAGTTTGGGGCTTGACACTCGGATGACACCGCAAGCCACAAAAACTTCCCCAACAAGTTTGAGGCTCGGCGCTCGGATAACACCGCGAACCACAAAAATTTCTCCAACAAGTTTGAAGCTCAGCACTCGGATGACACCGCGAGCCATAAAAACTTTCCCATCAAGTTTGAGGCTCGGTACTTGGATGACACCGTGAGCCACAAAAACTTCCCCAACAAGTTTGAGGCTCGGCGCTCGGATGACACCGCGAGCCACAAAAACTTTTCCAACAAGTCTGAGGCTCGGCACTCGGATGACACCTTGAGCCACAAAAACTTCCCCATCAAGCTTAAGGCTCAACACTCGGATGACACCGCGAGCCATAAAAACTTCCCCAACAAGTTCGAGGCTCGGTGCTCGGATGACATAGCGAGCCACAAAAACTTCTCCAACAAGTTTGAGGCTCGGCGCTCCGATGACACCGCGAGCCACAAAAATTTCCTCATCAAGTTTGAGGCTTAGCGCTCGGATCTGCGAGCCACAAAAACTTCTCCAACAAGTTTGAGGCTCGGCACTCGGCTGACACCGTGAGCCACAAAAACTTCTCCAACAAGTTTGAGGCTCGGCACTCGGATGACACCGCGAGCCACAAAAACTTTCCCAACAAGTTCAAGGCTCGGCACTCGGATGACACCGCGAGCCACAAAAACTTCCCCATCAAGTTTGAGGCTCGGCGCTCGGATGACACCGCGAGCCATAAAAACTTCTCCAACAAGTTTGAGTCTCAGCACTCGGATGACACCGCGAGCCACAAAAACTTCCCCAAACAAGTTTGAGGCTCGGCGCTCGGATGACACCGCGAGCCACAAAAACTTTTCCAACAAGTGAGAGGGCTCGTCTCCCGACAATAGACGCTTGGATAAGCGAGCTTCTACTCCTCAGATCTCGACGTCCCCTCGCTTTTCCAATAGTAAGGGGACTCGTCTCCTGACCATAGAAGCTCGGATAAGCGAGCTTCTACTCCTCAGATCTCGACGTTCCCTTGCTTTTCCAACAAGTGAGGGGGCTCGTCTCCCGACCATAGACGCTCGGATAAGCGAGCTCCTACTCTTCGGATCTCGACGTCCCCTTGCTTTTCCAACAAGTGAAGGGGTTCGTCTCCCAACCCTCGACGCTCGGCTAAGCGAGCTCCTACTCTTCGGATCTCGACATCCCCTTGCTTTTCCAACACGTGAGGGGGCTCGTCTCCCGACCCCCGACGCTCGGCTAAGCAAGCTCCTACTCTTCAGCACTCGACACCCCTCGTGACTCCAAGAGGGGATCCCCTTCATCCTACCCCGCTAGCCTCTCCAAGAAGATACGGATCCCGTTCTTCGCCATACACACACCACTCCGCTCTTCCTACAGAGGCAAAACCAGTCCTACACGGCTGGATTATCCAGCCTCCAGGAGTGGGGGGCTCCTGATATGGGTCAGATGATGTGGCCTCTACTGGGCCACCGGATCCGCTCAAAAACCGCTCGCCCCTGATCATCAGATCAGCCCTAAGCCCCATGGAATTCTGCCACATCAGGATCACGGGAAAATGGGTCCAGACTCGGTCCAGCAAGGTCTCAGACCCGTTTTGCCTGCCTATAAATACCAGGCCCCCTCCTCCCTCCAAAGGTAATCAATCTTTTCCCTCCAAAAGATCTAGCTACCGTCGGAGGGCCTGCCACCGGGATCTCTCCCGGTGTTCCTAGGCCGAGTGCAGGTACACGAGATCGAGACGAGCCCCCCAGATCTGAGCCAAGCTGCTAGGATCCGAACCGAGCTGCTAGGATCCGAGCCGAGCATCCGTCCTCCACTTCACTCCCGCTGCTCCTGGGTCGTCCCCAGCCGAGGGTCGAGCGTATAGCCAGTACCGTAGCTTCTGCTAAAAACAAATTGAGAGAACTCACACCTGGTTCAGCCACCTCCAAAAACAAACCGCATCAAAAGCCATCTCCAATAAAAAAACCACAAGAAAATCCAGAAGCAGTTGTTCAACAAAAAGTGATGTAAGGGCCTAATATTTATTTGACCTTTTTCCAGAAAGTATTGTAAATCTAGATCTCTGAGTCGTGGAGTCCACAAGCATCATTTTTTAAATAAAACGAATAGGGTCCACCGACCCCAGGAACCCAACTAATTAATTAAGAAAGAGATAAATATACTACTGCATTTACAATAGGTAAAGCAAAATACAACATGAGCAATTACAAGAAGTAAAGTTCAAAAAACTCAGGCAGACATGTAACAAAAAAATAACGCAGCAAAGAAAGCAGCCAAAAAATACTAGACTATTTCATCCACCACAGACGCAGCTGAGCGGCCACGCAAGGAAATCTGCCACTAGAAGGGGCCGTAGTAACCCAGAAAGAATGCCATAGAGGGAACTGCCAGCCAGGTAGGGGATTGCCAGCCAGATAATGGGTCACAAAAAGAGCAGCTCGACCACGCGAAAAGAAGAATTGGGTCAAGGAAACCAGTCAGCAGCACAAACACCAATGACCAGTGTAGGAGCATGGCAATGGAGCCACAAGAAACTAATAACACCGAAACCACAAACCTATGAATGAACGGGTCTCGGCCAACTCAACATAAACACAGAACGCATAAGAACTCAAAATAAGTGAATTGATAGAATATAAAAACAATGTAGAAAAGAAGTAAAATTCAAGATAAATGATCTCAAAGGATATAAAACTCAGAACAGCAAAGAAGAGATCATGAACCATCACAACGTAACCTAGCACAACATAAGGAAAGAATAGCAGAAAATACATAGTAGAACAGAACATTATACCCCACAACGTAACTCAGCACATTACAAGGAAAGATGAGCAGAATACTACCAAGTAAAAGAGAGATAGTAAGCATACGGAAAGAAGAGTAGACTTATACATAAAAGGATAGAGATAGCTGGCATAAGGTAAAGAAATAAAATAAACAGTGGAGAGTCACACTAGGCTTAAGAGCCTCAAAAAGACCTGCATGAAAAGCAGACAAAAGGAAGAGAACTAAGTAAAGAAACCATCTCATCCAGCCAAATGCATGAAAAGCAGCCAAGAAGACTAGCTTGACAAAAAGAAATATGAAATCGTGAGAGCATAAGATATGAATAAAGGATATAAATAAAAAAAGACAAGAAAACAACGTTTCACTACTGTTGCTACTGATTTTGGTGTGGGAGCAAACAGATGAATTTGTGGATTCTTTTGGAAACAAATAAGGCAAACCTGTTGACTTTTGGCTGGCGTTTAACTATTTCTCACAGCTGCCATTAACCTGCAAAAAGTTCGATACACCGGAATGGATCCTGGCGACGAACCCTCCGACACTCAAGTCAGTAATCAAGAAGATTATGAAAGACCGTTTATGTGGAAAAATATTGATTACCTTTCTATAGTGGGGGGAGAGGGATATTTATAGTCGCCTTAAGAGACAGTTTAGAGATAATCATTTATCTCTCTGTCCCTATGTTTTTGGATAAGATGTAGAGTTTAAACTTGCAACACCCCGAATTTCAAATAAGACCGAATTCGAGATTTCACAGGATCTTTACTTCACTTTGTACAATTTTATAAGGAAATAAAAACTTTTTAATAATACATTAGAGTTCATTACATTTTTGTTTACACAGCGAAAGAATAAAAGATTACAACATTGAAAACAAAATACAACTTATACAATTTTATGAAAGTAAGCCATCAATTACATCTTAACATTTTTACTTCTTCATGAAAAGTCCATTACCTGCATATTAAGCTATGGGCACGTCAGTCACTTACAACTAACGAAAATGTTATACTCGGCCATCCTCTCTATGACGTACATATAACGATCTCAATATTTTAACATATCACAAACTTGAATAAATATAAAGTGTTTAAATGTGACTTCGCTAAACATGTAAGTGTATGCGATGCCTTAATGCCTAATGTACACATTTTATACTAGGATGACACTAATGCATACTTGTTCAGATTCTACGAATCTCATACTACATAGGTCCGAGGGCAAGCACCTACGTACTCCACAATAAAGGGTTCGATCCCTTGCCATGAAACTACCCAGTAATAAGATAAGGTTTAGATCATTCCACAAATATGGATCCCAGCCTCGGAGTCCACCGCTGACTGTTATAACATATCCCTCATCGTGCGAATCATCCCACAAGTGCCCCTCTAGCCCGGTATACGTATATACATTGGAGTATGGCAAACTATCCGCCCGACTACTCAAGATCCCGGAGTCCACCGCTGACCCGTTCTCATAGTCCCAGATTTAAAATAAAAGCCCATTTCCCACGGAGCAACCACAGTCCACCAACTGGGTCTATAGCCATGGAGATCCACCATCGACTATATAGAAGCAACCCACTTACGTTTGCCCAGGTTCACTACATCTTCACTTATGTGCCTAATTATTTAGTTCAAGACATGAATAAATTTCCAAGCCTAGAATTAGTTTTACCTCCTACCGGACTTTATCAATAAATACGAGATAGCTCCACGGCCATATCTCAAAATATAACACAACCTTTTTCATTTCAATAGTGCCTGTAACACCCAGAATTCCAAAACAGACTGAATTTGAAGTTCCACAGGATCTTTACACTTTTTTTCATTCAATTTTACAAGGAAATTTAAAACTTTCATTGCATCAGTGTTACATCTTTAAATTACATTTAAACAGCGGAAGAAAATTACAATAATTACATGAATAAAATGTACAACACTTGAAAAATTCTTTAAGTAGCTTGCATACTTATTCTTGTCAATCTCTTTACCCTGAATAGAAACTGTGGGCTCGTCAGTTCATTCAACTGACGTAAGGATATAAAACATCAATTTTCTCTTACTTAGATTACACACACTTGTCACAAGCAAAACTACGGGGACTATCCTATAGATGTCGTGTTGTGTTGTGCACTTAGTCCTTAATGCAGTTGTTATGTTATATGACACTAATGCGCACTTGTTCGGATTGTATGCATTCCATACTACATAGGTCCGAGGGTAAGCCCTTAATCGTACTTCATCTTATAGGGTTCAATTCTTCGCCATGACTTAAATTACTACGGTAACTACGATAAGTATCCTAGATGTTCTACGATCTACGAGCCCATGTCCAGGCAGTCTGGAGGGGAATCCCACGCACTGACATGACACATTAAGCAGACAAACTATGGACAATTCAACCTCCGCCATGGAACGATGGCACCACCCGTAGTCGCCAAACACCCCACAAGCGTCGCCACCGGGACGATAATTCCGGAGTAGTGCTAATGCCATGCATGACACATCAAGAAGGTAGTCTGTGAATCACTCTCACACTGTCAATCTGATGGCCCTCATACTCTTATTTTTCTCTCACTTTCGTCACATCACCACTTTGTATCTAAATCCTTAGTTTATTTGAATCATGAATAAAATCCACCCTTAAAGTTGTAGCAACCACCCATGAACACAAAAACCACCACTCCACTAATCCACACCCCCACACTCTCTCTCATGCAATTCGGCCAAGAAGGGCGTGCAAAGCACACACGTGCAAGCACGTGTCCCAACTAGTGTCCCCCAATTAAAGTTATACATTATAAATTAATTAATTGTCTATTATTTGAGTCTACACTACAAATTAGACTAAAATAAAAATTAATTAAATTACATGGGCTCACTAATGGGCCAAGAGACTATGGGCTCTACTAATTTAATTTAATTAACTAACTAATGTGGGCTACAAAGGACAAAATTGGCTTAGGATTAAATTAGGCTTTCTAAAAAGAGAAAATAAATGAGGATGAAATATATATTTTTTTAGAAATGCATGCAAAAAAATTTACTTGCACAACACGTAAAACCAAACAACTCCAACTATAAATAAGATTTGAAAATGCAGGGTGTTACAGCACTCCCTCCGTAGAATAGTTCCGTCCTCGGAACTACACTTAAAGTGTGAGAAAACAGAAATACAACAAGAAAAAAAGAAAAGGAAAGAAGATACAAATCAAACAAAGAGCTCAGGATGATCTTTCATCATTCTCTCCTCAGATTCCCAAGTAGTCTCTTCAACCAACAGGTTTCTCCAGACTACTTTGACCATCGGTATCATCATATTCCTCAAGACCTTCTCCCGACAATCGACAATCTCAACCGGAAGCTCAATGTAACTCAGATCCAACTGCAAACCCTCCGGCACTTTGGGAAAATGATGACTCGGATCTGGAATGTAACCTCTCAGCATAGACACGTGGAAAACATTGTGCACCTAAGACAACTCTTCCGACAACTCCAACTGGTAAGTAGTTTTCCCAATCCGCTTCAATATCTTATACATGCCTATGAACCTCAGGGCTAACTTCCCACTCTTGCCAAAGCGAATCACATCTTTGCTAGGTAAAACTTTCAGAAAGACAAAGTCACCAACCTCAAACTCAAGGTCCCTCCTCCAGTTGTCTGCATAGCTCTTCTGCCTACTCTGAGCATCCACCAACCTCTTCCTGATCAGATCAATCTTTCAGAGGTCTGTTTTACGATCTCAGGCCTAAACATCTGCCGCTCCCCAACTTCAGACCAACAAACAGGTGTTCTGCATTTCTTGCCATACAGAGCTCCGTACGGTGCCATCCCGATACTAGTCTGAAAACTGTTGTTGTAGGCAAACTCCACCAGAGCTAAGTGCCTTTCCCAACTATCTCCAAAGTCTAGTACACAACACCAAAGCATATCCTCAAGAATATGGTTGCCTCTCTCGGTCTGCCCATCGGTCTGTGGTTGAAAAGCAGTGCTGAAATCCGTCTTGGTACCCAGGCTGTCTGAAGACTCCTCCAGAAAGGCAAAGTAAACCATGCATCTCGATCAGACACAATGGTTAACGGAACACCATGAAGCCTGACGGTCTCACCAACATACAGCTCAGTCATCTTGTCCATCGAAGCAGTGAGTTTCATCGCCAAGAAATGAGCGGACTTGGTTAGTCGGTCGACTATGACCCAAATTGCATCATTGCCCTTTGAACTCTTGGGCAAGCCCGTGATGAAATCCATACTGATGTTATCCCACTTTCATTCCGGAATAGGTAACGGTTGCAATAGACCTCTGGATTTCTAATTCTCGGATTTAACCTATTGACGGACCTCACACTTCGCCACAAACTCGGCCACATCCCGCTTTAAACCTGACCACCAAAAGTGTTGCTTAATGTCCTTATACATCTTAGTACTCCCAGGATGTATAGACAAAAGAGTAGCATGTGCCTCCTGAAGAATGCTCTCCTGCAATTCTGCTTGATCCGAAACACACAGCCTCTCTCCAAACCATAACACCTCATCCCTGATCTGGAACTCTGACAACTTGCCAGCACTCACCTGCTCGTTCATTTTCTGAATCTCTACATCTTTCTTCTGACTTGCGATAATCCTTTCATTCAGCGTTGGTTGAAGCCTCAACTGAGCTAAAGACGATCCCAAGCCTTGCAGAACAACTTCAATACCAGCCCGATCCAACTCTTCTGCAAGCTGTCTCGTAATCAAACTAGCCAGACTGCTCTTGCGGCTAAGTGCATCAGCAACAACATTAACCTTCCCTGAATGGTACTTAATCTCCGAATGAATGTCCTCAAGCACCTCTAGCCATCTTCTTTGCCCCAGATTAGATCCTTCTGTTGATAAATGTACTTCAAGCTTTTGTGGTCTGTGTACATGTTCAGCTTCTCACCATACACGTAATGTCTCCATTGCTTTAAGACAAAGATAATCGTAGCCAACTCCAGATCATGAGTCGGATAATTCTTTTCAAGCGATCTTAGTTGCCTAGATACATAAGCGATCACTTTTTCTTCTTGCATTAAGACACAACCAAGCCCACGATGTGAAGCATCGCTGTAGACATCATACTCAACACCTGCCATAGGCAAAGCTAAACTAAGAGCAGTAGTCAGCCTCTCTTTCAACTCCTAAAAGCTCTTCTCACACTGCTCGGTCAATTTGAAGTTCACATTCTTCTTGGTCAGACCACTGAGTGGCACGACTATCTGAGCATAGCCCTGAATAAACCTCCTGTAGTATCAAGTTAATCCAAGAAAACTCATGATTTCCTTCACTGTAGTAGGCCTTGTCCAATCTCTCACTGCCTCTATCTTCTGAGGATCAGTTGCCACTCCCTCCTTAGAAAGGAAGTGACCTAGGAATGCCACCTCAGATTTCTAGAAATTGCACTTGGAAAACTTGGCATACAACTCATGCTACTGAAGCTTCCTCAAAACTGCTGCTAGATGCTCCGTGTGCTCCTCCTCCGACTTGGAGTACATAAGAATATCATCGATAAACACCACGACGAAAGAATCAATAAACGGCCTTAGAACTCTGTTCATCATATCCATGAAGATTGCAGGTGCATTCGTCACTCCAAACGGCATAACTAAGAATTCGTAATGCTCGTGTCAAGTTCTGAACGCATTCTTATGCACATCTTCAGCTTTCACTCAAACTTGATGATATCATGATCGAAGATCTATTTTGGAGAAAACTTCTACTCCTTGTAGACGATCAAACAAGTCATCAATTTGCGGAATAGGGTACTTGTTCTGAACAGTGACCTTATTCAGCTCTCGGTAATCAATGCACATCCTCATCGAACCATCCTTCTTCTTTACCAACAGCACCAGTGCTCCCCAAGGTGACGCACTCGGTTGAATAAAACCTTTCTCCATCAGTTTCTCAATTTGCTATTTGATCTCATCCTGCTCCACATGCGCCATTCTATACAGTGCCTTGGAAATAGGTGCACTCCCTGGCTGAATAGTGATGCTGAACTCTACATCACGATGCGGGGGTAACCCAGGCAAATCTTTCAAGAATATCGTCGGATAATCCCGAACCACTGGAATTTGCTGCATCTCTGCAGGAATCCCCTTCTTCTTGCTGATAGCAGCAACCAAGCCTGAACATCTCCTCTTCCCTTGGAAAGTGACTTCAGGTCCACCTGGAGCCTTCATTGTTACTTCTTTGGTCTTGCACTCGATGCTTGCACTGTACACTGACTTCCAATCAATGCCAATGATAACATCGAATTCCAAGACATTCAGCTCGACCAGATCAATCCCAAAGATTCTATCTCCAATCACGATCTCGTAGTCCGCATAGTACCGATCAGTGGTTAAAGTCTCCCTTGATGGAGTAGCTACTGCTAAAACCTTGCCTGGAAAGATTTCCGGTTCAACTCCCAAAACATTAGCAAACTTAGATAACACAAAAGTATGAGAGGACCCAGTATCGACAAAATAACAGCTTTCTTTCCATTCAAATAAAGTTCTCCTATTACATAACACACACTCGTTATATAACAGTTCACTATAAAAGCGGAAAAAAGAAACAACAGAAAACACTCTTAAACATCCTCCCTCGTACCAGTGATGACGTGATCCACCTCATCAGCGTCAGCTTCAGTCAAGGCAAATACTCGCCTCTGCTGGTACGACTTCTTCCCGGCCTGCTGAGTTGGTCCCCTTTGGACAACATCCTGCAACTTAGGGCACTGGGATCGGTAGTGATCTGTCTCCCCACAATTGTAACAAGTCACCACAGGAGGTCTCACCTGTGCATTCCCAAGTCTTCCAGCCACACTGACAGTGTTCATCCCGGTCGGTTTGAATCTTTGGGCCGGCAGCTGTCCTCTGACACTTCCAGCAACTGCGGGCCTCTTCCCCACATTCTAGTTGTTCCTCCTATTTTGAACAGCGTGGAACTGCTCTATGTCCGCCTCTGTAGCTGCAGCTCGTTTGACCAACTTGTCAAACCTTCTGATACCGAAGGGTATCATCCTGGATCTCGGACTTGGCCTCAAACCATGCTCGAACTTTCGAGCCTTCTTTGCCTTGTCCATTACCTATTCGAGAGCATACCTCGAGAGCTGATTGAACCTCCTCTTATACTCTCTAACCGACATGCTGCCCTGCTACAGCACCAGAAATTCCATGGCTTTCTTCTCCTGGACGTCTGATAGAAAATAATGACTGCAGAATTCCTCCAAGAATTCCTCCCAGCCAAGGACAATATCTCCCATCGTCTACTTCATCGACTACCACCACACAGCCGCATCCTTCACGAACTGTAGCGCCACCAACTTCACCTTGCTACCCTCCTGTGTCTCCAAGACTTCGAAGATAGTCTCGATCTGTCGGATCCAATTTTCAGCTGTGTTAGGGTCTGACTTTCCCTCAAACACCAGTGGTTTCATCCATTTGAATGATTCCACAAGTTTGATTTCTTCGGGTACTGGATTCATAGGCACCCTCCCCTGGTTCTGATTCATGGCAACGGCATTGAGTGTTTGATAGACTCTCGCTAATTTTGTTTCCAAGTCCAGACCTTTACCATTTCGAGCTCCTCTTCTAGCCATATTCTGATGCAAAAGATCCATTAAATTCGATGTAGAAAAACATGAATTTTAAATCAACTTTTCATTTTATTGAATTTCAAACTTTATACATTCTAATTTAAAACATTTCTGACATCAAATGAAAGCAATAAGAAGATACAATAGTTTAGTTCCTACGGTTCCTCTTGGCTTCATGAAGCTCTTCCCGTAGTTCCTCCGCTTTCTCCTTCAGTACATCGTACATGTTTTTCCTTTTCTCGAGTTCCCAAACACGATGACTGAGTGTGGCAATGCTCTCCTTGCACTTTGCACACTGCGCCTGCAATAGCTCTGCTCTCTCCCTCTAAGTCTCAACCTGCCTCTGAAGAGACAGTCTGTGAATCACATCAAGGTGATTTTATTCTCTTCGTACAATTTTACAAGGAAATTTAAAACTTTCATTACATCAGAGTTACATCTTTAAATTACATTTAAACAACGGAAGTAAATTACAATAATTACATGAATAAAATGTAAAACACTTGAAACATTCTTTAAGTAGCTTGCATACTTATTCTTGTCAATCTCTTTACCCTGCATAGAAACTGTGGTCTCGTCAGTTCATTCAACTGACGCAAGGATATAAAACATCAATTTTCTCTTACTTAGAAAACACACACTTGTCATAAGCAAAACTACGGGGACTATCCTATAGATGTCGTGTTGTGTTGTGTACTTAGTCCTTAATGCAGTTGTTATGTTATATGACACTAATGCGCACTTGTTCGGATTTTATGCATCCCATACTATATAGGTCCGAGGGCAAGCCCTTAATCGTACTTCATCTTATAGGGTTCAATCCCTCGCCATGACTTAAACTACTACGGTAACTACGGTAAGTATCTTAGATGTTCTACGATCTACGAGCCCATGTCCAGGCAGTCTGGAGGGGAATCCCACGCACTGACATGACGCATCAAGCAGGCAGACTATGAACAATTCAACCTCCGCCATGGAACGATGGCACCACCCGTAGTCGCCAAACACCCCACAAGCGTCGCCACCGGGACGATAATTTCGGAGTAGTGCTCACGCCATGTCATGACGCACAAGCAGTCTGTGAATCACTCTCACACCGCCAATCCGATGGCCCTCATACTCCATTTTTTCTCTCACTTTTGTCATAGTACCACTATGTATCTAAATCCTTAGTTTATTTGAATCATGCATAAAATCCACCCCTAGAGTTAGCTCTTTCCTCTATATCGGTCTTAATCAACAACATGACCAACTTGGTCTTTCATCTCAATAATTCAACTTTACAATTTTAATTCATTCAATTGCTGGTAATAGGATTTTAGCTACCCTTTAGTTCAAAATCTCATTTCATATCCATAGCATTTGTGTATTCATATTCATAAGACTTTTCATAATTCATCAGGATATTTGATTTTACTTTCATGCTTAATTTTATGCATAAGACAAATAAATTCATTTTCTAATTTGTAACATTCATAATTCATTCTTTCCACATCATTCTCTCATTCTCTTTGCCAATACTAAATCAAACATTCATACCTTCAATTTCCTTTTTTATCAAAAATCTCTTTTCGAACTCTTTTAAACAATAAACTTTTCTTTATCCAAAAATACTTTAAACTAATAATTTAGAATAAGTTCTTTCTTGCAATAGTCTCGATTTCTCCTTTACACTAGGCCAAGGGTTATAGAAATTTTTTCTCATGAATTCTGGATATCAATTAAATTGTCAGGACAGTCGACTGTTAAAGCACAGTCGGTCGACTGCTCTGCGAGGATTAAAACTCGAAAATTAAAATAGTCAGGATAGTCGACTGTTAGGACATAGTCGGTCGACTGTTCTGTGATGATTAAAAACTCAAAATTAAAATAGTCAGGACAGTCAACTGTTAGGACATAGTCGGTCGACTGTTCTGTGATGATTTAAAACTCGAAAATAAACAGTTTGGACAGTCGACTGTTAAGACATATACGGTCGACTGTTCAACAACCTAAATCCGAAATTTGGAATTTATACAGTAACTCAAGATTTTTAAAACACCATTTAACTCTCATTTTCCATATAAAGTACCTCTTTTTTTCTACAATTGTACATATAAAAAAAATCGCATAATGTTCTATTAACAATTTCATGTTCATTTCTCTCCACAATTAACATACAACTTTAGAATTATTTAGCATCAATCACACTAATCATGAATAAGCATAATTTACTAACCACTCTTATTTTAATAATGTAGAGATTCTCACAGTTAGCATTTTTCACATACACATATTTTTTTTCAAAATTGCACTTTTTGCCTAAACACAAATATTTCGACATGGAGAAACATTCATTCTAATTTAGCATGCTAATCAATTTTCAAAATATCACAACAACAAACATATCATTCAATCAAATTCACGTGTTCATTTCATGCAATTTCACATATGTTCCATTTTCACCTTAATCATGGTATTATCAAAGAGCAATATTTACACCTATTTAATCTAGCATGATTAGCACACCACCTAGCATGATACTACCTAGAAGTTAGAGAAAATTACCCACCTTATTGGAGAGAAAATAAAAAGAACTCCTAAAAACTCCTAGATTGATCAAAAAAGGCCTTCTCCTCCTAGTTTGCGCCACCACAAAGTCTCCTCCTTCTTGCACTTAGTGAAACCCGAGCCTCCCTTTGGTGAAGTAGCCGGCCTCCAAGGTTGAACACACACAAACTAAATGCTCTCAATCTTTTACTCTCTCTCAATCTTTTTACTCCCCTATATATTTCTTTCTTTCTTTACAAAAAATTTTCTTAGTGTTGTATGCATAAAGGGTGGGGTATTTATACTAGTTTTAGGGTGGAATGGAGGGCTAGGATTGTATTAGATGGTTGTAGATGAATGACTAGGATACAATGAGAAGTTGTAATAACCACCCATGAATACAAAAACCACCACTCTACTAATCCACACCCCGACTCTCTCTCTCATGCAATCTGACCAAGAAGGGTGTGCAAAGCACACACACGTGCAAGCACGTGTCCCAACTAGTGTCACCCAATTAAAGTTGTACATTATAAATTAATTAATTGTCTATTATTTGAGTCTACACTACAAGTTAGACTAAAATAAAGATTAATTAAATTATATGGGCTCACTAATGGGCCAAGAGACTATGGGCTCTACTAATTTAATTTAATTAACTAACTAATGTGGGCTACAAAGGACAAAATAGGCTTAGGATTAAATTAGGCTTTCTAAAAAGAGAAAATAAATGAGGATGAAATATTTTTTTTAGAAATGCATACATAAATTTTTATGTGCACAACACGTAAAATCTAACAACTCCAAATATAAATAAGATTTGAAAATCCAGGGTGTTACAGTGCCGGTACCCGAGGTCTCACTAACTCTAAATCACAACTTTTTCATGTACAAGAAATCATGGGTACACATACCCTTCAATAAATATGTATTAAATTTAGATTATTTTCATCTCAACTTATTCACCAAGATCAAAATCTTATCCACAAAGCAATCTTTTACTTAGTCTTGTCACTATTCATGATCTATTTATTCATTCATAATCTTTATAAGCAAATAATTTCTTTCAAGAACACAACTTTAGCATATGAAATATTACAACAAATTCAAACTCTAACAATCCTTTTCATGAACACCTTTTTATCACTTGAAATCTTATTAACAATTTAAGTTCATACAATGTATCTCAACAATTCTTAAACCAAGTAAGAGTATAATCTTTTCAAAAGAATTCACTTCACACAAACACATTCTTCTTCAAAAATATAAATTTCATACTCTAATTTACTAATTAAATCTTAAGTTACAATTCACTTTCTATTTCAAATCCACTCTAAATTTCTAAAAGTATACTTGAAAAGTTTTGAAACTATTTTTACTAGATTCCATATCAAATTATATGAGTATTAGAATTTACTTCCAAATTTAATTGCATTAGAAATCCCTTTAAAACATTTAAAGCACAAAAAAAAGAATAAGTTGCAGCCACTGGGTTTCAAACCCAAGCCTAACCCAGTCAGTGCCTAAGTCCCGCTCCACTAGCCACTAAGTCCAAATGGACTTGGTGTTCTAATTCCACACCGAAATCCCTAAGTACACAGTCTCGGGTTCGGGTTTAATTTAAAAGAATTAAAAATAAATGTAACTATCACAAGTTTCGAACCCAAGATCTCTCACAAACAGTGCTCTGTGTTGCACTAGCTAACCAGTAAGTCTAAGTGTGATTTCTCATATCAAAATATACTATTATGCTTTTGTTCAACTTTTCTGTCATTCAATTATTTTCATACAACTCTCTTTTTCATTCATTCTAATCTTTCATTAGAATATAATTAGTTCATCTAAACTAAATTTTCATTTAAAAGTAACCCATGAATAAAAAATTAATATATTGACAATATATATAAATTTCAAATCCATCTCTTCTCTTTTATGAATAAGCAATTTATTTCTTCATTTTAGTCAACTAGCAATTTTCAACAACCAAATGAAATTATGAGCACCAAAATACAATTTTTACAAAAATTCATTTGCTTATCAAAAAGGAAAACTCAACAATCATTCACATAATCAAAAATCTCTACATTCAAGTATACTAGTTTATAACAACTAATCAATTATTTCTTTTCACATCTGCAACAACATGGTGATAATTTGTGTATTAATCATAGCAAAATTCTCCATATTTCTTGACACAAATAAAAACATGATCTACATAATCTCATCAAAATTTCTATACTACTCATCTATTATTACTAGCATGCATAGTTCTAAAATTAGAAAGCATGAGAACACCCACCTTAATTGAAGTTTGAACAATAAAAAGAAAGATGGAACACCACTTCTAGCTCCAAAGCAACTCCTTCTCCTCCTAGCAAGACTCCTCCAAGCACAAGAACACTCTTTCTCTCTTTCTTTTTTTTTATTTCTCTTATTTTGATTTTGTTTTTGGTGTGAAAAGAGAAGGAGAAATGGGGTGCTATTTATAGGAAAATGGGAGGGTCTAATTTACAAAATTCTCAACCTAATAAATTGCTCTTTTTAAATTTCAACCCTTCACTTTCTTAACTCACTAAACCTCCAACCTTTCACATTTCTCACTCCTTTTTCACCTCTTCAAAACCCTAACTCCCAAAACTCCCAACTCTTCATGTTTCCACCTCTTCAAAAACCTAACCCCCACCTCTTCATGACAAAACAAGTCAACTCCTAACCCTTCATCTTACACGTGCACGTGTTGTGCACTAGTGCACACACATACACAAAATAAATACAACTCCTATAGTTTAAAAATGTATATTAAAAGTTGTAACATGTCATGTAGTAGTCCATGCACAACTTAAAAATAGGATTTTATTAATGGGCTTGTCCCATGGGCTTTTATTTTAATTAACTAACTTAATTATTCTAGTGGGCTCTCCTTTTAATTAGTCTAATGGGCTAGGATTTAATCTTTAGGTCCAAGGATTAAAATAAAAAGGCTAAATAAGGTTATGCATGCTAAAATTAGTAAATGAGAGTAAGAAAAGAGATGGATAAATTAGCACGTGCATCATACGTGTAAAAATCAAAAAATGCATTTTAATCAAAATAGGGGAAAATAAATTTTTATTTTATAAAACGAGTTCGAATACGTAAAATAAATAATCAATACACATAGAAATATCACACTTAATGATGGAAAAATACGTAATTGATACGTGCATTGAAAATACATAAAAAGTACCTAAAAATACGGAGATTGAAATATTATATTTTTGTTGACTAAAAGTAGGGTAAAAATTAATATGGGAAATGCATAAATAGTCGAAAATCACAATACATAATGAAAACACGTTACAAAATACACGTGCATAGACACACAAGGGCAAAATTATCATTTCCAACAGGGTGTTACAAAACTTGTTTCATGATAAGGGAGGCGATTTAAACCACTCCTTAGAAATAATCATGAATTTGAATTACTCTTTAAATATCTGGGCTAGTTTGAAACGGGTTGTTATTTTTCTACTGATTTTAAAGATAATATTTTGATCCAAAATTATGCTGGTTATAACTAGACTTGATTGGGATTAACCCCTAACTTTTATGGATTTAATTGATAACTTTTACAAACCATTTTGTGCTTGTGAATAATTACTATACATGCAGAATTTTCGTATTGTTCAGTAAAGATACATAATTTCAATCTGATTCTAATTGCTTTCTATAAAAACTTTGTTAATATGAATTATATCCTACTATATCTACTTTATCACCCTTTTGACGGATCTGGATTTCGATTTATATTTTGTGATATATTGCTGCTTTAGTACTGCTGTGTTTAATATTCTAGATTTACAAAACTGCTGCACCTTGTTGCTTACTGATTTTACTTTACTATTCTATCTATGTTGGAAAATTATTAAATTTTATTTCTGTTACTAAACATACTAAGGAATACCCCAGATTTTTCGTAGATTTAATTATTAAGTATTTATGATGTTTTCCTGTTTATGAATACAAACTTCTAATTTCTGGCTGAACATATTTTCTGGATACAAACTTGTTTTGAGTCCTGTTGTTTTGAAATACCATATGACTTATATATATTTGTTAGATTCGGTCGGGAGTCTGTTTTTCAGATTCTCTGACGGATCTAGGTTTGCATGTTTGTAGCAATGGTAATTCTAGATTTAGTGCAGTACAGTCTTACTGTCCTGAACTAGAATTTTTGTTATTCTATCCTTTTATAAGTTATCTTTCATCTGTACATGGTTATCTTTCAATCTGAACCTGTAACCAGATTATGCCATGTCATTCTTGCTCTGTTTTGTGACACATACATTCCTTTCTGATAATAATAACAAATTAACCAAGCCGGTGTTAGGGGAAAGATTTAGTAGTGGATAATATAGAAATGTGTACTTGGAAGGGGGCCCGTGTTTCCCATAGGATTATCTACTACGTGTTCATGAATACATGATACACGACTCTGTCTGTCTGATTACCTGACTACACACTTCCCTATAGGAAGGTGTACTCAGAAGAGAACCCATAGGTTCTATCTATCTGTCTGGAACTGCATCTGATATATGTCTGTCTGATACCTGAGTACACGGCCCTATACAGTCCCCTACGAAATCTAAATATAATTTGTTTGAATGTAGCAACCATGTGGTAAAAGTTTGGGATGCATGAAGTGCTACCTAGATAGTAATCACACAAGACCTGTAATAACCTGACATCTGTTATCTATTTACCTGTATTTGTTATCTGACATCTGCTATCTGTTTGACTGTTACATGCTACTGGATATCTGTTACCTGTCTACCTGTCTGTATAACACTTGACATATGTTATTTGTATATTTGTCTGCATACCATCTGATACTTGACATCTGTTACGTATCACCTGTATCTGTTAGTACACCATGTTACTTGATTATGTTTTTTGATTCATGTTAGACATTCTGTTTTGCTCTGTCATATCTATTCCATGCTATGTTTGTTTCTGCTGTTATTTTATATTTTTTTATCTTTTTCCTGTACTTGTGCCTGCACTACAAGCGGCTAGTAACTTGCATTGACGAGAGTTTGTTTTCTTTTTCCTCTTCCTGCAATTTATTAAATTGCAGATTATGGAGACCAGTTGCCAGATGGAATAGGTGATATGAGATTCTAAAGGCTGAAATTTTGCTATCATTATTTTTTGCTATTATCATTATTTTATGTTGCATAGTCTGAATATTGTATCAGTTATTTGGATGGTTTTGTATTGGGCAATGTGACCCAGGATTATTGACTTGTTCAGATTATGTTTATTTGAGATTAATATATTTGTTTCAAGTAAATTCCTGTTGGTATTTTGATTCATATATAAATGCATGGTTGACTTTTCTTGCTTCCGACTTTGATTTTTCCTGTGAAATGTTGTAAAGATCCTGACAGCTTATGTATGATGAAAATCATTCTCTGGGCTTAGTCACATATCCGTATTCCGTATTCTTTTTTTGGAAAGTGGGGTGTGACAGAATGGTGCAAAATCCTCATGCTGATTCACAGTGCATCGGATCCTCTCCTATGCCATGCTTTCCCTACCACCCTACGTGGTCCGGCTCGAGAATGGTTCTCGAAACTCACCCCCGGCTCGATCTTCTCTTTAGACCAGCTAGAAGCGAGCTTCCAAGCCCACTTCGTGACCAGCCGAAAAGTAGAGAAGACGAGCGTGTCACTTCTGGACCTTAAGCAGAAGGAAGAGGAACCACTCCGTGGGTTCGTTCGGAGGTTCACCACCGAGGCGAGGTCAGTCTCTTCCTTCAACGCGGGCATCGCTTCCGCAACCTTTTGGCACAATGTTCACCACGGACAGCTGAAGGCCTCCTTAGCCATGAAACCACCCTTCGACTTCCCCGACCTCCTCAATAGGGTCGAAAAGTAAATTCGGACAGAAGAGTCTCTAGACCCCGAGGACACCAAAGAAGCCACGGCCAAAGGAAAGCGCAAGGCGGATGACGCCGAGCCCGCCCAAAAATCCACGAAAGACGTAGCTGGTCTGAAGAGGCCTACTCCGGTCCCCCCTTTTGAAAGATATACGCCACTGACCTAAAACATGTTAGCCATCCTCTTGGAGATCGAGGACAAAGGGATCGCCCGACTCCCTCCCCGACCGAGTAATAACAAGAAGCATGACTAGAGATTCTACTACTGTTTCACTGGGACAATGGACATGAGACGGAAAACTGTCGTGCCCTTAGGGATGAGATCGAGGCCCTCATCCAGCGAGGGTACCTAAAAGAATTCACCCGAGCCAACCCAAGAGATCGGATGGATTCAAGGAATCCAAGGCCTTAACCTCCTCCTCGAACGGTCAACTGGCAACCCGAGCAGGACCCCGAACCTGAGGAGACCGGGGGCAGGCCATCCTACACTGTGTCCATGGGGGACCCCTGGGAGGGGAATCCAACACTACCTGTAAGGCCTTTTTACGAGAAGTAAATTCTGTCCACGACCATCCCTCCCTCCAGGTTCAGCAGCAGACAGTCTCCTTCTCCAGAGAAGACCTGGAGGGCGTCGGGCTCCCGCATTGCGATGCCCTCATAATCAGCCTCGTCATGGCAAACTTCAAGGTCCACCAAATTCTCGTGGTCAAAGGAAGCTCGATCAACATCCTCTTCTTGGAAGCATTTGAGAACCTCAAGCTCCCCCGCAAGAAGCGAAAACCGGCCGGATACACTCTTCACGGGTTCTCGGGCATCCCCGTCCAAATCGATGGGATCGTTACACTAGATGTAACCACCGGGACGACCCTTATCACATGGACCGAATCAATGGACTTCATGGTGGTCAACATCAAGACCGCATACAATGCCATTCTCGGCTGACCAGGCCTCTGCTCATTTCAGGCGGTCCCCTCGGCCTACCACTTGAAACTGAAGTTCCCCACCGACCTCGAGGTCGGTGTCATCCGATTAAACCAGGAGTCTGCATGTTCGTGCTACATGATTGCGGTTGGGGGCGGGGTGTTCTCCCTTGATGCAGTCGAGCTTCCACCTGAAAGAAACTAGTCCAAGTTGGAACCCGCGGACGAATTGGAGGAGTTCTCATTCGAGGCAGAATACAAGTCTAAGTGGTTCGGTGTGAGCCGCTCCCTGTCCCCCGATCTGAGACCGACCCTCATCGATTGAATTCACCGCAATATCGACCTCTTTGCTTGGAAACCGTCTGACATGCCCGGGATTTTTGAGGACCTAATCATGCATAAGTTGAGCGTCCACCTGGGTTCCAAGCCGATCCATCATAAGCGACGCAAGTTCGCCCCAGAGAGGCAAAAAGCAGTAAAAGTGGAGGTGGACAAACTGTTGTCCGTCAGGTTCATACAAGAAGTCAGTTATCCCGAATGGCTGTCTAACGTAGTGATGGTAAAGAAGGCAAGAGGGAACTGGAGGATCTGCATAGAATTCACGGACCTTAACAAGGCGTGCCCCAAAGATCCTTTCCCTCTCCCAAGCATTGACGCTCTGATCGACGCAATGTCTGGTCACGAGCTACTGACCTTCATGGATGCCTTTTAAGGATACAACCAAATCCGGATGTTCCCTCCGGACATCGCCAAGATATCCTGCATAACTGACCAAGGTCTATACTATTACCGAGTCATGTCCTTCGGGCTAAAGAACGCCGGTGCCACCTACCAATGACTCATCAACCGGGTCTTCAAAGAACATATCGGTCGTAACATGGAGGTATATGTCGACGACATGCTCGTCAAGAATCGGTGAGGGCAAGATCATGTGACCGACCTCGAGGAAGCTTTTGGCGTCCTCTAGTCCCACAACACGAGGCTCAATCCCGCTAAGTGGGCCTTCGGCATCTCCTTTGAAAAATTTCTCGGGTTCGTCGTAAGCCAGCGCGGCATAGAGGCAAACCCCGAGAATATCCAGACAATAATCAACATGGCCCCTCCTAGAAATATTAAGGAGGTTCAACGACTCACGGGAAGACTGGCGGCCATAGGCCGCTTCCTCTCCAAGTCAGGAGAGAAGTCTCTCCCCTTCTTCAAGGCTCTGCGAGGAGCGAATGACTTTGAATGGGGAGACCCCCAGCAATAGGCATTTGACCAGCTAAATTCCTACCTTTCCAATCCCCCACTTCTGAGCAATACCCGATACGCAAATATGGAGAAGGTTGCATACGCCCTGGTCATGGCCGCACGGAAGCTCCATCCTTATTTCCAGGCTCACTCGATCCAGGTCCCTACAGACCAGCCCCTTAAGGTCATCCTCCACAAACCAAAAAATTACGACCACTTAGTCAAGTGGTCGATCGAGTAGAGCCAGTAAGATATCAACTATCAACCTAGGATAGACATTAAAGGGCAGGCCCTCGTCGAATTTATCGTGGAGTTCACCATCTCCGAACCTTCCGAAATTCAAGAAGGAGATCCGATTTGGGAAGTCTATGTCAATGGTTCGTCTTGCGAAGTCGTAAGCAGCACGGGTGTCATCCTCAGAGGTCCCGACAACTTCATCCTTTAGTATTCCCTACGCCTGAACTTTCTCGCCTCTAATAACGATGCAGAATATGAGGCTATGATCACGGGGCTAACCCTGGCACATAAGGCTGGGGCAAGGTAAATCAGGGCTTTTAGCGACTCCCAGCTTGTGATTAACCAGATCACCGGGGAGTATGAGGCTCGTGACGCTCGGATGGTCTGATACTTGGCGCTAGTCCAGCAACTCCTAACTACCTTTGATTTCACCTCAGTGAAATGAATCCCTAAGGAGAAAAATGCCCAGGATGACTCCTTTTTAAAACTCGCCTCATCATCCTTCGAAGGCCTCGACCATACTGTCCTAATCGAAGTTCTCCTCAAGCCTAGCATCAACTTCCCCGAGGCCCTTTACCTTGCCACCGGGTCTCAACCGGACAACTGGATGTGTAACACCCCGAATTCCAAATAAGACTAAATTCGAAGTTCCACGGGATCTTTACACTTCATTTCGTATAATTTTACAAGGAATTTAAAACTTTTATTACAACAATGATTACATCAGAGTCTTTTACATCAACACGCAGTGGAATAAATAAAATACAATAATAATAAATGTACAACTGTAACAACTTTAGTATTTAAGTAATCATCAGCAACAAATTCATCTGTATATCTTCTTGTAAACTCCAAGTCCTGCATATAAAACTGTGGGCATGTCAGTTGCTTATAACCGACGAAATATTATACACGGCCATCCTCGCTATGCCGAACAGTATAAAAATTCTTAAATACTTTAGCAAACACAAAATTGATCACAAAACAAAGTTACGGGGAATATCCAATTGATGTCGTGGGTGCTGTGCACTTAGTCCTTAATGCAGTTATTTAAATTACATGACACTAATGCGCACTTGTTCGGATTCTATGCATCCCATACTACATAGGTCTGAGGGAAAGCCCTTAATCGTTCTTCATTTTGTAGGGTTCAACCCTAGATGTTACATGACTTAAACTACTACGGTAACTACGATAAGTATCCTAGATGTTCTATGAGTTACAAGCTCATGTCCAGACAGCCTGAAAGGGAATCCCATGTCATGACACGATGCATCGTATAGAACCTATGGACAATTCAGTCTCCATCATAGACATGACACCACCCGTAGTCACCAAACACTCCACAAGCATCGCCTACGATACGGACTCCTGGAGACATACCCACGTCATGACACGACGCATCATGTAGACAGCCTGTGAATACTCTCATGCCGTAGCTCCGAGGACCTATTACTCGTATTTTTCTCTTACTTTCATCATATCTCCACTATGGTGTAGTCCTTACAATTTCAGTTTGTTTTAAAAGAAAATCATCACAATCTAGAGCTAGTTTACCCTACCGGACTTAAATCAAAACAACAGAGACAGTCAGCCTACCTGGCTACTTCTCAAAGACGCTCAACCCACACTGGTTAGCTCTCAAAATCATAAATAAAACTGCCGATCACTAGGGTCTCGCCTAGCCTCTAGATTCTAACAACTATCTCTTTCTAGAGATCCATAATGTTTCATATTCAATCTCAAAATAATCTTTCAATTTCTTTATTCATATCTCTTTCTCAAAAGAATATTTCTTTTATAGTCTCATAATCACAACATAAGTCAATTTAACCTCTTAACCAATTTAATCACTTATAACGTTGTATGCATTTCAAATAATCTCAATCGAGTATAGAAAATCATAAATTCTCATTAAGAGAAAAATCTAATTTCAATCCAAATATTCATCTCTATTTAGTTAAACAATAGTCACACTTTTCGATAAAAATAACTTCTTATTCTTCTAATCGAATAAGCTCAAGTTCTTTAATGTAAAAATCCTCTCTTAATCTTATAAAATATATCCAGATATTGTAGAATTAATTTTCATAAAGTTTACACAATTTTAGAATAATAATAGAAGTTTTTCTGAATTTTTATCTCATTTAAAACCTTAAAAAAAAATTTAAAAAATCAAAAGAAAAAGAAAACGCCACAACCAGGTTTCGAACCCAGGACCTGAGCCCACACGCAGTCATGAATAGTAACCGTCCCCCACGTGCACCCGCTAGCCAAAAGGCCAGAGCGACTAACTGAAATAAAGGGGGATCGAAATATACATAAATATTTACTGTCTGTAATTTGAATTAAATCGAAATTCGTAAAAACAGAGTCTCTAACCAACTCGAACCCGAGACCAATAGGCTCCGCTGAGCTACAGTAACGGTCTTAATTCGCACCCGAAGACCAGTATGGCCAAAGTGGCTAACTGATACGAGATTGGTTAAATAATTTTTGTTTATACCGCACTGTATTTAATTTTCCTTTAATAAACTCAATTCTTCAATTGATTTGTACTCACCCAAAAATCTAGTTCTTTTTCCAGAATATATTTCTATCAAAATATTACAGTATAGAATATTATATTCAAAATTTTATAAAGTTTTCTTTCGACAATATAACAAAGTTTCTCCCCAAAAATGTATTAGAACACATATAATCAAATTTTCCAATTAAAAGGGTTGTCTTTCATCAAAAATTTCTTTATAAAATTTCTATTCTCATAAGATAAATTTTAGTGAGATTAAACCCGCACTTCTCATCACATTAGCATCAAAAGTCATTTTTCACACATATTGCATTATTTGGGACTACTATTATTTTAACATGCACACTTTCTTTTCGTTTCAACAAATGAATATTTTATTTCTAATTAATAAGAGCATGTGACTCACAATAATATTTCTACACATCATAGCACAATTATATCAGGATCATGAAATCTACAAATTAACATACCAATCAACATTGAACAACTAAATTGTATATTATCTAGCATGCAAATCTATCCCTACATTAGAAAGGATTTAAGAAACATCCACCCAAGAAAACTTAATTCCTAGCAATTGCACTCCTAGAATGAGAGCTCCTAGAAACTCTGCTTCGTCTCCTCGAATTCCGTGCACCAAGAGAAAGAACCCAACTCCACTTTTGGCCAAATACAAAACAGCAAGCACTCCTCCTTTTCGGCATAGGCAACAATGAAGGCAACCTCATCTTCATATACATATAGTGTATATGTATACATCTAACTATACACACACACACACACACAAATATATATGTATAATATATATATATATATATATATATATATATATATATATATATATATATATATATATATATATAGGGAAAGCTTCCGTTGTGCACTCCTCTAGTGCACACGGCGTGTGCACTAGGCCTTCGGGCGTTCATATCGGCGATCCGAACCGTTCACATTGATCTACACATCTAAATTAGTCTAAATATGTAAAAGCAAATAATTTGAAATTCATTTACCCATCCATCATGTGACTATAAAAAATAATGATTTTCAGTCATACAATTTTGTAACACTTCAATGGATGAGTAAACGAATTTCAAATGATTTGATTTTACATATTTAGACTAATTTAGATGTGTAGATCAATGTGAATGATTCGGATCGTTGATATGAACGCCTGAAGGCCTAGTATACACACCGTGTGCACTAGAGATAGTGCACAACCGAAGTTTTCCCATATATATGTGTGTGTGTGTGTGTGTGTGTGTGTGTGTGTGTGTGTGTGTGTGTGTGTGTGTACACTCATTGTATGATGGATAAATAGAGAAAGTAAGGCATGTGCTGGATGCTTTGGTGGCTTTTTGGTTTCGGCAGAGGTGTGAAGAAGGAAGGAGAAGGAGGATGAGTGAGGAGAAGTGAAAGAGTAAGGGGTACTTTTATAAAGAAATATAGGAGTAGTTATTAAAACCACCTCCCACGAACACCACTAACTCCACTCTCACATTCAAATTTTGTTCTTTCCCTCCATCCAAAACAGCCGATCCCCCCCCCTTTCATGTATACACACGTGCACGTGCTTGCACTAGCACACACTTCTCAAATTAATTATTTTTTAAAAACATAAATTATATATATACATAATATGTATGTAAAAATTAGTTTAATTAAAATTTATAATGTTTCATGTACAAATAAAATAAGTACACACATTTCAAAATTTATTTTGAAAACAAATACGCTTAAATACGCGCACCAAAAACATGTACTTCGCACGTAAAAATACTAAAATACGGAATTCAGTTTATCAACGGAAAAATGTTAAAGATAATAAAAATACAATATAAAAAAATATATTGATTAATTTTCATATTCCATAAAGTAATCGTTACGTACATAGAAAATACATGCATTACACGTACAATATTATTTTAATCAAAATAAGGAAAAATAAATTTCCGTTTTATAAAATAGATTTGAATACATAAGATTAATAATTGAAATATAGAAATATCATACGTAGTGGTGGAAAAATACGTAATTGATACGTGCATCGAGAACATGTAAAAAGCACGTAAAAATACAGAGATCGGAATTTATATTTGAGTTGACTCAAATAGGATAAAATCGATACAGAAAATGCATAAATAGTCGGAATCCAAAATACGTAGTGAAAACATGTTACAAATATTACTAGTAACGGTACAAAATACACGTGCGTAACACACAAGGGAAAAATTGTCATTTCCAATTTTACGGGGTATTACAGGATGACTCTCATTCGGAAGTTTCTGGCAGAGAGCGAGCTTCCTCAAGAACGGGTCGAGGCGAGAAGGACCAGAATCCGTTCAGAAAGATTCATCATAATCAACGGGACAATCTTCAAGCTCATGTGCACAAGTGTAGGTGAAAAACCTTACCTTCGCTGCCTGGCCCCCGATGAGGCCAAGTACGCACTGAAGGAACTACACGAGGGAATCGGGGGGTGCCACATGGGGAGTAGGTCGCTCGCCAGAAAATTCCTAAATCACGATTACTACTGGCCGACCATGTTGCAAGATGCCCAGGACCTCGTTAGAAGGTGAGGACCTTGCCAAAGATTCTCCTCGGTGAAGCGGCTTCCACAAGCCAACCTCCGCTCTCTGGCCAGTCCTACCCCTTTTCCATGTGGGGGATGGACTTGGTCGGCCCCTTCCCGAAAGCAACGGGCCAAAGAAAATTCCTGGTGGTGGCTATCGACTACTTCACCAAGTGGATCGAGGCAAAACCCCTGGTCACGATCACAGAGCACCAAACTCAACATTTTTTTCTGAAAACACAACATCTATTGGTTCAGGATACCACAGGTACTCATCACCGATAACGGAACTCAATTTGCGGGCAAGAACTTTCAGAAATTCTACGAAGACATCAGAGTTCAGTAGCGCTTCTCATCGATATGTCATCCTCAGTCAAACGGCTAGGTCAAAAATGCGAATATTTAAATCTTCGACGGCCTCAAGAAGCGGTTGGATAATTCACCCAAGCGGCTCTAGGTCGATGTGTTACCGAGCATACTTTGGCCGCACTGGACAACTCAAAGGATCTCCACGGGTGAATCACCATGCAACCTTACCTACGGCACTGAGGCGGTCATCCCATTAGAAATCGGGCTCCCTTCACCCAGGATCATGAGTTTCAACAAAGAGACCAACTCAACAGACCTCAGAGAAAACTTGGATCTGATCGACGAGGTCAGAGAAAAATCTGGCGTGAGAAGAAGCATATACCAATAGCGGATCGAAAGATTTTATAACAAGAATGTCTACCCCACCGACATCAAGTAAGGTAACCTCGTGCTCAGAAAATTGTCGGTATCTGGCCCCGGCAAAAAGAGAAAGCTGGCCCCTAACTGGGAGGGCCCATATAAGGTCTCCGAAGTAATACGCCCCGACACGTACCGACTCGCAGACCTGGGGGCCAGAATAGTGAAGAGGCCGTGGAACGCGGAACACCTCATCAAGCTCCTTAAAGAGGAGGACCAGACTCATTTTATAACCGAGCTTATGAACCGACCCCTTGTAATCGGCAGTACGTGCCACTACTTTTTGTATGAAAAAGAATAAAGTAAATGACCCTATTTCTTTCCTATTTTTCATTCAAATTTTCTATGTAGTCTCACAAAATCTGTGCATTTTCACAAACGGAGCGACGCACTGTGCCGATTCCCCAGCCTCGACGCTCGACAGTGATCTCAAGTACATGGGTAGCTTCCTCAAGACAAGGTACCTTTGCTAAAGGCTCTGTGCCGAATCTCCAGCCTTGACGCTCGACAGTGATCTCGAGCACAGGAGTAGCTTTCTCAAGCTAAGGCACCTGAGCTCGATGCTCTGTGCCGACTCCCCAGCCTTGATACTCGACATTGATCTCAAGCACAGGGATAACTTTCTAAATCACCTGGGCTCGAATGGGAGATTTTTCAATCTCCCAAGCTCTCAACACCCGGCTCGTGTCCCAAGCCGAGCAGAGCCACGAACAGAAGATCTCTCGATCTATTGTCCTTTCCCAAAAAAAGGGAATCAAAAGAGTCACTTTTATTATAAATGCCTTGGGAGGCCATAGTACAATAAAGTTATTACAAACGACCATCACCTCAGCCTAAGCTCTTCTCAGAGGCCCTTCGGGCTAACACAGACTAATTCAAACCCAGCCGAGCGGCTTGGCTCCCCGACCTGGCCACCGGAATCTCTAGGAGCAGCCAGAGTAGATACGCCAGCCATAGAGCTCTGAGCGTCTGGCGGTCTCGCATATTCCAACTGCCGAACCAGTAATGGCGCACTGCTCGAGGGGCGCCCTCCCCCCAGAAGAGACCGATCTGGCCCCCGACAACCCCAACATCATCTTATAACGTTGGATCTCAATCTCTTTCTCCACAACCTCATGAAGAAAAGACTCAGATGAAGGCCGCTGTACTGAGGCACTGGACATCGAAAACCCGAAGCCAGCACTCCCCAGGTCGCAGTCGACTATCGCCTTCTTCAAATGAGCTGCCTCCACACTCAGCTCCTTCGATTTGTTTCGAATGTAGTGGAAAGCCGCATCATGATCCTGAGCTTCCTTCCGATACCGAGCGAGACTGGAATCCAATACTTTAATCTTGCTTCGGAGCCATGTCACCTCGGAGCGTCGAGGATCCGCTTCAAGGAGGGAGGCCGATATCTGACAGAGGTGAAACAAAAATCATTTTGGGGCCAACAGTTCCTAGCTTCTAGTCTCAAAAATACTACAAGTCAGAAGGCTCGGCGGGCAAATAAAATCATTCCAAAATCAAAACGAAAGTCGAAGTTAAAACACTTGGCCAAACAAAAACTCCTCGTTATAAATCAGAGCACTATACAAAATATCGCGGTGGCCAATCCGCCTTTGGCAAATACATTTTCAAAAAAGGAACAAAGAAAAAGCAGCTACTTATTGCTAACCTCTCCCTCGACGTCGACACTGACGACAGGGTCGAAAACCGGATCGGCGATCGGGTCGGCTCCGGCAATTCTGCCCCCAGTTTCCCCTTTGGCTTGAGCATCGCCCCTGGGGGTTTTCGGCAGCTCTGGGATCTCCATATTATAGTCAAAATCCCCCAGGTCCAGGGTCAGGTAGAAGTACTTGACATGGCCCAGCGCCCGGTCGTATACCTCATTTTGAGCCTCGATAACCATGCCTTGAGCCCTAAATGTAAGCACCCCTTTCTCCACCTCAAACACCTTCTTCACCGCGGCCTCCTTCTGTAGCCCTTCATCGACCATCGAGGCCAGGTCGGCCTTCAGGGCTTGCTCTTGCTTTTGAGCAGCCTCCAAAGCCAGCTTAAGATCTTTCATCTCTCGCTGGTAACGAAGGGTACGATTCTCTTGTGCTTCAGCCCTTGGTCATGGAGCCCCATCACCTGAGCCCCGGACAAGAAGGCCTGCAGTCAAAGCAAAATGCTTAGTAAAAGAAACGGCTACATAAATACTTGGGGTTGCCAACGAAGCTTACCTGCACGCTCTCTTAAGCCCACCTTATGTAGACCGACTCAAAGGTATCGGCACTCATGCTCTATCGATCACGTGGCGTGGCCATCCACAAACTGGACAGCCATGGGACCTCCGTCAGGGTGTCCCCCTTCCGAATGGCCCAGTCAAGGGCCCATGGCTAGAGCCCCTCTTCCCCAACCAAATTCTGGGCATCGGTACGAAGAGGGGGAACTCCACTCTGCACGACCTCAGTTACCTTCAGGGTATCGTAGCTTGGTACGACCGAGGTGTTTCAGGTCTGGCTGAACCTCACCCTCGTAGCCCTCGGCTCCGAGTGTCCCTCGGGTGGCGCTTGGGAAGAGGCCTCTGCTTTCTTCCCAGCTCAGCCTACTCCACCTTCTTCCTCTTCAATGCGAGTCTCCTCTCCTTGATCAATGCTGGATCCATCTCTGCACGAACATCAATTAAAAAGCGATGAGCACAAAAGAAAATTACAAAGAAAAAAACAAACGAAAGACATATAGGACGAGGCGGGGCTGAGTCCGACACGGGCCATGTGATGTTCTGTCACCTTCGGCCAACTTATGTTGTTATGCTTGCGAAGACACTTGACATACACCCACTCCTCGGCCGAAAGATCACCCTTCTTAGGGACCTTGAAGTTGGGCTTGTAAAAATTCCATCTAGTCGGGATTTTCCATGGTTCTTTGCTCCTTACAATGAAGTACTTCTTCTTCCACTCCTTTAACGAGTCAGGGTGGCCATGCACGACTTTCCCCCCGCTCCAAGGCAACACATAATAAATTCCCTCAAACTTGCTGGACGAGCTAACACCTAACATGGCTTGGAAGATTTTCGCCCTCAGCGGCACCCTCCTCTCCTCACACAACAGGACGAAGCTCACCATCTGCTTCCACGAGTTGGGACCGTACTGCATCGGGCATAACGAGGCCCAATTCAGTACCTCTCCGATGAATAGATGGATGGACAGCCTCGGTCCCTAGGAAAACACATCCAAAGGTAAGATGCAATACCAGGGGGCTAAGAGATCGGTAGGACGAAGGTCGGCATTGGGAACCATCAACTCGAACTCCCTCCCAATGATGTAGCTCGTGCGAATCAGCGGCAGGTCGTCCTCTATTAACATAGTTGGGGTACTGTCCATCTTGATCCTTACACGACTCGGCAAAGAGGGTTGTTTCCCGTAGAGGACCAAGTCCTTAACATCATCCGGGTACATCCCGATCGATGACGGTTGCAAAAGAAACGGGACCTCCAGCCTTCAAGGAGGGATCGTCTCGTCAGGACTACCAGGCAGGTCCACTTCATCCTCTTCTTCCGAACCTTGGAAGCTTTTTCAGGCGAAGGGGTGGCCAGTGGCTCGAGAACCGAGGCCCTCGAGGAAGAGTCCATCCCCTTAACCTGTTCCTCTTCATCACTGATGCCTTCGGCAGAATACACCACTTCGTCTGAATCACTGGTCTCCACTACAAACAGCTTGCAAGTGCGCAGCGGCTTCACGACATAGACATTCTCATCTCTTTCCTAAGAAGAAGGATCCGACAGGCCTGTATGGGTGCCCCGCCAGGGGTGGAGGCTGAAGAGCCAGACTGAGCCCTCGACATATTAAAAGTACTATCCTGGTTGAAGGCTCAAGGAAGGTTGCCGGAAAGCTAATCACCGGTGACAGAAAATTTATAGAGAGAGAAACTCTGGGGTTTAGAGAGAGAGAGAGAGAGAAAGTAAGAAATGAGGAAGAAGGCATGGGATGTATATATATGGAACTTGCGACTCCTTGATTCTCGCAAAAATGGTTCCTCAAAATATGCAAAACGGCTCCTAGAATTCTGTAAAGATGACGTCAGCAGGACACGCGTCACCCAGAGTGAAGCCCTCGGTGCTCAGCTCGCACGTCAAACTAGCCATTGCACAGGGGTAGCTTCCTCAAAGCTAAGGCGCCTGAGCTCGACGCGCTGTGCCGACCCCCTAAGCCTCGACGCTCGGTAGTGATCTTAAGAACAAGGGTAGCCTCCTCAAAGCTAAGGTGTCTGAGCTCGACGCTCTATGCTGACCCCCGAAGCCTCGACGCTCGGGAGTGATCTCGAGCATAGGGGTAGCTTCCTCAAGCTAAGGCGCCTGAGCTCGACGCTCTATGCCGATCTCCTAAGCCTCGTTGCTCGGCAGTGATCTCAAGCACAGGGATAGCTTCCTCAAATCTAAGGCACCTGAGCACAACGCTCGGTGCCTACCCCCTAAGCCTCGACGCTCGGTAGTGATCCTGAGCACATAGGTAGCTTCCGCAAGCTAAGGCGCCTGAGCTCAACACTGTGTGCCAACTCCCTAAGCCTCGATGCTCGGCAGTGATCTCGAGCACAGGGGTAGCTTACTCAAGCTAAGGTGCATGAGCTCGATGCTCTGTGCTGACCCCCAAAGCCTCGACGCTCAACAGTGATCTCGAGCACAGGGGTAGCTTCCTCAAGATAAGGCACCTAAGCTCGACGCTCTGTACCGAGCCCCTAAGCCTCGATGCTCGACAGTGATCTCGAGCACAGGGGTAGCTTCCTCAAGCTAAGGTGCCTGAGCTCGACGCTCTTTGCTGACCCCCTAAGCCTCGACGCTCGGCAGTGATCTCGAGCACAGGGGTAGCTTCCTCAAGCTAAGGCACCTGAGCTCGACGCTCTGTGCCGACCTCCTAAGCCTCGATGCTCGGCAGTGATCTCGAGCACAGGGGTAGCTTCCTCAAAGCTAAGGTGCCTGAGCTCGATGCTCTGTGCCAACCCCCTAAGCCTCGACGCTTGGCAGTGATCTTGAGCACAGGGGTAGCTTCCACAAGCTAAGGTACCTGAGCTCGACGCTCTGCGTCGACCCCCTAAGCCTCGATGCTCGCAGTAATCTCGAGCACAGGGGTAGCTTCCTCAAGCTAAGGCGCCTGAGCTCTACGCCCTGTGCCGACCCCCTAAGCATCGACGCTCAGCAGTGATCTCGAGCACAGGGATAGCTTCCTCAAGCTAAGGCACCTGAGCACGACGCTCTGTGTCGACCCCCTAAGTCTCAATGCTCAGAAAGTGGTCTCGGGCATAGGGGTAGCTTCCTTAAAGCTAAGGCGCCTGAGCTCGATGCTTTTTTCCGACCCCCGAAGCCTTAACACTCGGCAGTGATCTCGAGAACAGTGGTAGCTTTCTCAAGCTAAGGTGCCTGAGCTCGACCTTCTGTGCCGACCCCCTAAGCCTCGACGCTCGGCAGTGATCTCGAGCACAGGGGTAGCTTCCTCAAAGCTAAGGCACCTGAGCTCGACACTCTGTGCCGACCCCTAGCCTCAACACTCCATGCCAACACCCTAGCCTCGATGTTCGGAGTTAATCTTGAGCACAGGGTAGCCTTCTCAAGATGAAGCACCTGATTTCTGCAAGTCCGAGCCAACCGTACAGCCTCGACGTCCGAGCCAACACCCTAGCCTCGGTGTTCGGAGGCAATCCCGAGCACAGGGTAGCCATCTCAAGCTAAAGCACCTGACCCTTGATGCTCGGCGAAAGTGCCAGGGCTCAGTCGGCGCTCGGTAAGAGCGTCTCGGAGCTCGAAGTAATCACCGAACACCCCTCTCCCGATCTCTCTCACAAGGAGAAAATGCTCGTCCAAGACTCAGTTCGGCTCGGCGCCGACCCAAAAACTCCTTAGGAACTCCACAACTTTTCCTTGCCAAATACTCCCCTCCGCTTTTTCCATAGAGCCAAACTACTTCTCCACGACTGGTTTACACAGCCCTACAGGAGTGGGGGGCTTGTGATGTGGTACAGATGATGTGGCGCAATTAGGACCCTCAGATCTCCTCAGATTTCGCTCTCCTGTGATCATCAGGACAAACAAACTCAACGGGCTTCAACCAGCTCTGGCTCATGGACAAACGGGTCTAACCCGGCCGTTAGGACTTCCCACCCGTTTCTCCTTGCCTATAAATACCAGATCCGCTCCTCACTTTGAGAGGTAATAAAATTTTCTCCCCCCTAAACCCTAGCTACTGTTGATTTCTCAGTGACTGACTAGATCGTTGGAAGGCCTATCACCGGGATCTCTCCCGATGTTTCTAGGCAGTGTGCAGGTACCAAGATCCGAGCCGAGCTACAAAGGTCCGAGCCGAGCACCCAGCCTCTACTTCTCTCCTACTATTCCCGAACCGATCCAACAGCCTAGGATCGGACCATCACTGGTACCACATCTTCCACTACAAATTAAAAGAACTCACACCTGTTGCCCACACACCGAAAAATAAACGGCATCAGTAGCTATGTACTACATTGATGGATTTATAAGAGATCATTCTTTTCTCCTTATCCCACTTCTTTACAAATGCGCCTTATCCTGCATTTGACCTGTTCTGTCTTGTGTACTCTATGTGTTGTGCTGAAATTTTCTAATTTGATTGATTGAAGAAGCCAGAAGTTTCTCCAGACGGTGAAGATGGTGATAACAATAGTGAGAGCGATAACAATAGTGCAAAAGTATGTTGATTTCACATTCTCAAGTGGTGAGAGCAAACTTCCTGCACGTTGAATACCAGGGCTTCTCCTTAGTCACCACCCTTGCTCCTCTTCTCTAGCTTGCTTCTCCACCTTGCTCCTCCTCATTTGCTTCCTCCGGCTGCATCTTGTCTCCACCTTTTTTCCTATCTATCTGCTTCCTCTTCTCCCCTTCCACAAGCCCCGTCGAGTCACCATGCATCAGAACGCCGCTTTGCTAACGGAGGCGGAGTTGAGTGGGTGCGGGCCTAACGAGAGGGCCCGCTACGCCGCCTCAAGCTCCGATCCTTCGGCTCCCCAAATGCCACCCCCTTCGCTGCTTCCTGAGAAGCAGCCGACATATGCCACCATTGTTACCTACCCTACTCACTTCGCTGCACCAAACCAAGCTATGGTTTCTCCCCCCCGGGAAGGTGAAACCTCTGGGCTCAGGCGAGCTCCCTCTCCTAGACGGGCACCCCGTAGGGCACTCCATGGCCATGAGGAGAAGGGCGAGGCTCATCATCGCCGTCATCGAGACTCACCGCCGAGGGGACGGGCCCAGGGAGGGGGCCCTCCTGCTCGCTTCAGTGAGCACAGAAGATCCCCCCCTTGATCCAACGTCATCATCGGAGTCATGAGCAACATAGAGGCAGAGAGGAGAAAACTGTGAGTGTTCACAGTAAGAGTTCTGGGCGACTCATTTCTCAACATCACAGCTACAAAGGCCCTAACAACAATCAACGAAGCACCCTTCAACATCGTAACAACAGCATCAGCTCCACAACTCATGGGTGTCACAACCCCCCTGCCATCCTCTCACTCAATCCCTCCATCCTCTGGCCTGCCCCCTATCCGCCGCGACTCTCGGCTCTTAGAGTTAGCTCCAGACCTACCTAACAGCGACAATGCTTGGGCCCAAAGAGGGGACCAAAGCGTTGAGCCAGTTAGGACGGTGGAACGTACCCCTGTGCCGGAGGTGGCGGATAAGTGGGTGCTGGTGGATAGAAGGGGCAAGAGAAAGCACCAGGCCACTCCCCCTCCCCCGGTTCAACAAGTTAACACAAATCACACCCCCCCCCATCCAACCTAACAGTATTACTGATAGAAAACCAAAGATTAATAGAAAGGGGGAAAAAAAACCAGTGCCGTGCTTCAACTGCGGCGACTTAGGCCACTTCCGCTCGGAGTGTACGAAGGAGGTTCGTTGCTTAAAGTGCCTTAAATGGGTCACATGTCGTATTCGTGTACGAATGTCGTCACCTCAAATGTTGACGAGGATAGGCAGGTGGTTAGAGGGCAATCACCGGAGAGTGCTACTGTGATCAAACTTGCCAATAGCCTAGCCACGATCAAGCAAGAAGAAGCGTGGCTTCGACTTTGGTGTGGGGTGGCTAGGGTCCGATCAGGAAGCCCCTCCGAAGAGCACATTCTTCAAGCCCTCAATCGTCGATGGCCGATGAAAGCCCATCGCGATTGGGTTGTGAAGAAGCTATGCCATCACCAATTCTTGATTTCGTTTCCATCTACTGAGAAGGTCATTAAAGTTACCGGATTGGGGAAGATTGACTTTGGCTTCTTCACGCTGGAGTTAACGCCATGGTCCCCAAACTTCGGAGCTGAACTTCCACAAGGGGAGCGTTACTGGATTTGGCTGCATAATGTTCCATTGCATTTTTGGAAAAAGGAAGCCCTTCAAGAAATTGTTGCAGATTCTGGAACGGTTGAGGCCATCAATGACAAGACTATTCGCCGATCGGAGCTAGTATCTGCGAAGATACTAATCCGTAGCGGAGACATAGACGCCATGCCCAGATTCGCCAAGGTTTACTCTTTCGACGAGGCTTACTTGATTCGTTTTGTTCTCGACAAACGGGCGGAGCCAGAGGTGGTTGACATCACTTCCCCCAATCTTACCCCTCGAACAATAGACGGCAGATCTTACAAGCAGGCGCTCTCAACTCCAGGATGGGAGCTGACGATCGACGGAGCCCATGAAGTCGAACGGGCCCACAGGGAAGTGATCGAAGCAGCAAGAGCCATGGAGGGTCGCCGAGGGGCAGGTTCGGAGGGATCAGAAACCCACAGTCTCTGTGAGGTCCCGGGTGGTCAACGAGGTGGTTTGACCAACAGGGAAGGCTCACATCATCAGCCTTGTCGTCTACCTCTGCATGCAGGAGGAGAGGTACTTGCGGTGGATCTGAGGAAGGCGACAAGCGCTGCAGCACCCAAAACCTACCAACCACCTAAACAGCTTGCCAAGTTCAGAGACGACCGGAGACGGGACCGTCCCGTAAGACCCAGTGGTCAAGAGTCATCAGAGACCCTCAACTCGCTGGATCGAGCGGTGGTCCCAGCCAACAGCCCTCTTTTGGAAACGCATGTACTGACAACGGGGGGTGAGGCAGGGACAGAGCCCATAAATGGCAATACTTCCGTTTGCGGCGACATGCAAGCTATGAACCGGAGGTTAGTGGTCAAGAACACCACTTTGGGGAATGCGACAGAAGAAAGAAGGCTCTCGACCAAGGAATGGGTCCAAAAGAGTTGGTATGCATCAAAAAAGGATCTCTTTCAGGTGTCAGAGGAAGGTTTGGGGAAAGAGGCGAGTACAGGCTTGCACAAAACCAGCAACTACGTCTCAAAAGAGACGAGCGCTGAGAGAGTGGGTGAAGAGGGCATGCTTTTAGAAGTTGGCAAGTTTGGGAAAGAAGACAGGAGAGCTCCAGAGTTGGAGCTTGGCAAAAAGAGGCAAGAAGACGAAGTTGATGAGTCGTCTTCGTTGAGAACGAGTGGGGGGGAGTAGAGACAAAAGCTCTGAACAAAGCGACTGCCGCTGTGACACCCAATGAGAGCGCGCCAGCTCACAGGAGCGGTAAGCTCACCGCTGCACCTGCCGCACTGTCACCCAATGGTGTGGCGACAACTGGCAGGGAGGGTGAGCTCACCGCTCATCGCATTAATACCCCGCACACGTTTTTCGAAGGAGAGGGTAAGTTGTACCGCGGGTACAACTCCGGCTCTAATGTGGGTCAGGCTGAAGTTTTGAGTGTGGTTGGGCCTTTTATAGATATTGATGGGCCCAAGGAGGGGTCCATAGCGCCGTCTATTGTATCAGGACCATCTTACACTACAGTTTCATGCTCTGAGACAATATATCAGACTGGGAACGGGCCCACTGAGGGGACCGTATTGGAGAATGCAGCTATTTTTAATGAAGCACCTAGATGCGGGCTCACTGTGGAGTCCGCACTGAAGGCTACTACAGATAGTGAGGACGACCCAGAAGGGAGACTCAATCTTGATGAAGAATTCTCATTCACAGATGAGGAATCAGAGGATCTTGAGTTCATTGCGAACACCCAGAAGGAGCTTTCCCCAGAGATGGTTCTATCTACATTCCCAGACTCAACTCCAGTAGCCAACTCTGGATTGCCCCTGAGGGCAGGTGGGTTCAGAGTTCACCGATCACCAAAGAGGGCTCATGTGGAGTCCTTGGATGACTACCTTGAAGTGGCAGCGGTAGCCAAAGCCGCCAAATTCGACAATGGAGGTACGACTCACTTTTTAGCATCTATTTTAAACTTCATGTCAGACTCCGATGTTTTTTTACTAGCTGAAACTTATGGGTTAGAGGTTTGGGACACAGACCGTAGCGCGTTACTTCTTAATAAAATCAGGGGTTGGGAACTCGATAGGGTTAAGACTAGCCATGACAATGCCCTTAAGAATTGCACGAGGCCTACAGAAACCCACGAGGATGTGGTCAGCCCCACACCCTCTACAACGATCTCTGTAGATACGGTTCCCCAATGAATACACTATTTTGGAATGTTAGGGGGTTGGGGGATAGGGGTAAGAGGGGTATGGTGCGGGATGTCATTAGCAATTCCAAGGCGGATGTAGTAGGACTGCAGGAGACCAAACTCCAGCATGGGTTCAAGCTCAAAAGAGTGGGTGGTAACAGAATCAAGGAGTGGGTGTTACGCCCCTCTGCCGGTGCCTCAGGGGGGATTGCTATAGGGTTTAATTCTGATCTTCTTTCATGTGAAGAGGAGCATCGTGGAACGTTCTGTAGCGCCCCGAATTTCTAAATGTAAAACTTAGAAAATACGTGGCACTTTCCCAGCGATCCACTTCAATGTAACAATATACATAGACCAAAACTCAAATCATTTTATTCCAAATCTTTATTACAATTATCTTTTTACAATTGCAGCGGAAATACAAAACACCTTAGAATGCAATAATTCTTTTACAACACTTTCTCTTTACAAAATTACCCAAGGCTCTATTATATCACTCTCTAAAATCCAAAGCTAACCCAAGCCTCCAAGCCTCCAACTCTAAGCAACCTGCATCATATGAGGCTACAGTTGAACCCTAACCCCCAAAACTACGGGGTCAGCCATAACTGGTGTGAGTGATATAAACAACAAACATAAATACCAAATGAACATAAATTCTCAAACAACATGTACTGAACAAAAATACATAAACTGAACATGTAATCTGAAACGAGAAACGATAGGCCAGTACATGAGTGAAGCCGAGTCAAGAAACAATACCAACGATCAAGTATCAATCAATCAATCTCTCTCAAAAATATGTACAGCTTAACTGTACGGTACAGTCGACTGTCTTAGGAACCAGTCGACTGATCCGAACAAACAATAATCCTCACATTTCTGAACATGCCCAACTATCAATAAATCTCAATACCACAATGTATGTCCAACAATCGATCACCAATAATGCCATAGATCGGATAGCAATATATCCATCTACAAAACTAAAGATAATATAGATCGAATACGAACCCGGCATGACATTACACCGACGAACATATCCATCTACAAATAAACTAAGAAGGTATAGATCGAATACGAACCCGGCATGACATTACACCGACGAACATATCCATCTACAAATAAACTAAGAAGGTATAGATCGAATACGAACCCGGCATGACATTACACCGACGAACATATCCATCTACAAATAAACTAAGAAGGTATAGATCGAATACGAACCCGGCATGACATTACACCGACGAACATATCCATCTACAAATAAACTAAGAAGGTATAGATCGAATACGAACTCGGCATGACATTACACCGACGAACATATTCATCTACAAATAAACTAAGAAGGTATAGATCGAATACGAACCCGGCATGACATTACACCGACGAACATATCCATCTACAAATAAACTAAGAAGGTATAGATCGAATACGAACCCGGCATGACATTACACCGACGAACATATCCATCTACAAAGAACTGAAGATAACAAGGAACACTCAAGGTCATGAAAAATATTCAGCACCAGTCGACTTATACTATAATAAGTCGACTGCCCCGAGAACAAATATCCAAGATTTTAACAAGTGCAGTAAGTCGACCTAATCAACCATCAGTCGATTAACCCGAAACAATTACCAATAACTTCCCAAGAAATAATCCAAGTGCTAACAGTCGACTCATAGGGGTCATAGTCGACTGTCCCGAAAAGACTGAACAAAACTTACTCAGCATACCAGTCGACTGATAATAGTACCAGTCGACTGTCCCGAACAATTTCTCAAAAGACTGAATGTACAAAAGTAGAGTCGTACCAGTCGACTGATACATAGTCTCAGTCGACTGTCGACCTACAGATCTCACAAATTAGGTCTGTAACCAATAATCGATTAACTCTTCCTCAACTCAAATCTAATCCAATTTGTAATAACAAGGTCCAGAGATTCATCCATCCAATTTCTTATTTTCAAAATCATAATCAAATCTTAACATGTTTCAAGCATTTAAGAATTGTCAATCGAGATCTACTAATCTTTCATGGATCTCACATACATACTACGAATAACAACCATGGCATCGATTTCATACAAAATATGAAAATATCAAACAAAACAGCATGCAACATACACATACACAAAACAAGTCCATATCACTCACCTTTTAGAATCAAGAAGAATCCACAAAAAGCCTTCCTTTGCTAGATCCAAGAACTTCTTCTCCAATCACCAAGAAAATAGTAATATATTAAATCTGGAGTTGTGCAGCGAATGACGGCTGCACACCCTCTTTTATACAGGCCGAGATTGAAAGAAATTAGGGTTTTGAAGTACTTTTGCAAAATAGTCCCTTTTCCAATTTATTACTTCACATATACAACCTTCCTTAGTCAAAATAGGTTAAATAAATCAAAACTAAATAAAATCCTTTTACCACAAAGTTTTCCAACAATCCAGCACGGTCCAGAGATAAGAAAATCCTGGATTTACACTCAGGGTGGCGATTTTGCACAAAAGCCCTCCCTTTTGTAATATTTGCAAATACATCATAAAATACTTATAAAAATCTAGAAAAATCAGAAATAATATCTAGTAATACATATTCTATTTTCCAATCAAAATATTTGACCTTTACCTTCCAGAAAAACATTTGCACTAGATTCTACATAAATTCCATATTTGCAAAAACACCCTTTTTGTTTAAATCTTCACCAAATCGACTTTAAATGAAATCTAAATATATTTAAATTTAAATGCTAACCATGGGAAACCAAAATATCAGTAAAAACAAATTTTCATAGTTTATTTAAGATCCAAACGACTTTTTACATAAAAGCCCATCTCTTTCGAGATATTTGTAAAAATAGTTTCTTTATTCAGAAAAATCCCAAAATTTAGAATAAACTCCATAATAAGTATGAGAACTCATCAGAAATATCAAATTATATATTTACACCAAAATTATTTGCACGTGTTTCACACGTGTAAAAGGATAAATCTTTAGAAAATATTTTATTAAATTTCCAGTAAATCATTTTAATTCATTTTCAAATATAAAATTAATATTTGAAAATACGGGGTTCTACACGTTCTCTTTGACTGCCCGACTTAAGCGACGGTCCGATGATTGGATGCAGACGGTGACTGTTGTCTACGGGCCGAACGTGGCCACAGAAAGGGAGGCCTTCTGGCATGAACTGGCCGACATCCGTCAGCGCTGGTCGGGACCTTGGATTGTGGGTGGGGATTTCAACATTACTAGATTTGCTTTTGAGCACAAGGGAAGAGGCGCTAGCGACAGGCACCGAGAGAAATTCAATAGAGTAATCACGGAACTTGAACTGATTGATATCCCAATCAATGATAGACTTTTTACTTGGTCTAATCTGCAAGCGGTTCCGGTTATGGCCAAGATGGACAGGATCCTAGTCTCTATGGATTGGGAAGCTTTATTTCCTCTCGCATCGGCCAGATCGATTCCTAGACCAACTTCAGATCACACCCCGATCCTACTCGATGTGGGGAATCGGGGTCCCCGCAAGCCTAGGAAATTCAGATTTGAGAAGGCCTGGCTGGAAATTCAGGGATTCCACCATATGGTTATGGAGAACTGGGCACTCCCATTGCCCGGTCGGGACGCGGCATCTCGATGGTGTGGAAAAATCCGCAGACTTAGAAGGAGGCTCTGTAGATGGAATCGGTCTAGATTCTCGAACATCTGGCGCGATAAAGAGTCCTACGTGGAAGAAATTGATGAGCTTGAGAGGGTGGAAGAGACTAGAGTCCTTTCGCAGGAAGAGCGAAATAGGCTATTAGAACTCCGTGATAACACTGCCAATCTGTATAGACTAGAAGAGATCAAATGGCAACAGAGGTCCAGGATTTCGTGGCTCGAAGAGGGAGACGTGAATACGGCCTACTTCCATCGGGTTGCAAGTGCTAGAAGGAGATCCAATCTTATACTATCTATTCAGACAGATACTGGAACATCGCAGGATGATAAGGTGATTTCCTCTACCTTCCAGTCTTTCTATAAGGGTCTCTTTGGGAAGAAGAATGACTTTAGGATCCCTATGGATGAGGTCTTCTGGCTAAAGTATCAGATTGATCCAGGTCAAAATGCTTCCTCCTTGGAGGAACCTTTCACGGAGTCAGAGGTCAAAACGGCCATTGACCAGATGGGAGCTGACAAATCGCCTGGGCCAGATGGTTTCCCTATGATGTTCTTCCAAGTGTTCTGGGAAGAAATTAAGGGAGAATTTATGTATGTAATGATGGAATTTTTTCACAATAACCTGAGGTTGGGGATGTTCAACTTTGCAGAAGTTGTGTTGATCCCCAAACGGGAGGATTCCAAGTGCGTTGGGGATTTTAGACCAATTAGCCAGATAAACTGCTCGGCTAAGATCATCACTAAGGTCCTAGCTATCCGATTGGGTGGCATCATGGACAGTATTATCAGTAGAACACAGACGGGATTCATTAAGGACAGATGTATCCTAGACTGCGTGGCTACTGCTGAACAAGTTATACACCACTGCCACAAGAGCAACTCCAAGAACTTCCTCCTCAAGCTGGATTTTGAGAAGGCATATGACTCTGTGGACTGGGAATGTTTGCTAGAGGCTCTCAAGGGGAGAGGCTTTGGGGATAAATGGATTAGATGGATCAAACAATATTTACATTCTAGCAAAACGGCAATTTCAGTGAATGGGAGACCCGGTCCTTCGTTCCCATGCAAGAAGGGACTCCGTCAGGGGGATCCGCTGTCCCCACTTCTATTCACTATTGTAGCAGATGTGCTCAGGGGAATGCTAGAAAACTGTCAAGAAAAAGGGTGGATATCACCTGTGGCCAGCAGCACTGCTAATCAGGGATGCACGATCCGTCAATATGCCGACGACACCCTAATCTTTGGAAATGGGTCTAGAACGGAAACTATTTGCTTTAAAGGGGTCCTTTACTGCTTTGAGGCCTGGTCAGGCCTTAGAATTAACTTCCATAAGAGTGCGCTGATCCCTATCTCACTATCAGAAGCTGAAACTCGGGAGCATGCCACCACTCTCAACTGTGCGATAGAAGAATTCCCAATCAAATATCTCGGGCTTCCGCTCCGTCCAGGGAGGCTTACTAAAGCTGACTGGTTGCCTATTATTGACAGGGTGGAGGACAGACTGTCCGGTTGGAAAGGCAAATCACTTTCTCTTGGGGGCAGAGTGGTACTCATCAACTCTGTGTTATCCAATCTGCCCATATATTACATGTCCTTTTTTGAACTCCCAAAGTGGGTGATCCAAAGAATTGACCGTATCAGGAAGAGATTCCTTTGGAAAGGTGCAGACCCAAATAAGGGAGGCTACCACCTTATTAAATGGAATATCGCTTGCATGAAAAAGAGGCACGGAGGGTTAGGAATCATTGACCTCAGAGATATGAACTTGGCACTCCTGGGAAAGTGGTGGTGGAAAGTGTTTCATCACGGCGGGGAAGGATGGCAGGACTTTATCCAACCTTACCTTCGAGGGAAAGGGACAAGAAGCTTAGGCTTTCGCGTGGGATCCAAAGTCTCCCGTTTCTGGAAAGGAGTAGCTAAAGCCAGCGGACCTTTCAACTCTGCCACTACATCTTTGATCGGCAATGGTCGAACCACCAGATTTTGGTGGGACAAGTGGTGCGGTCCTCATACTCTTAAGGAAGATTTCCCAGAGTTGTTTGCTATAACGAATCGACCGAATATCTCGGTGGCGGAAACATGGAAAAGTGGGTCTTGGAGACCGTCGTTCCAAAGAACTCTTTCTCCAAGTTTGCTACAGCAACTGCATGAACTACAAATGCGCATAGTCCAATCCGGGGTGATATGTGCCCAAGGCCCAGATCACATGCGTTGGGGTCTCGAGAACAAAGGAGTGTTCTCGGTTAGATCGCTTTACCACCGGATTCACTACCGAGGATGCAGGCCGAGCTGGGCAGCGGTTCTATGGAAGACCAAAGCACCTCTGAAAATTAGAGTCTTCCTCTGGCTTGTGCTCAACAATGCCATACTCACTAGAGAGAACCTTGCCAAGAGGCAACCTCACATTGCGACCAATTGCGGGTTCTGCAACGTTCACATGGAAGATTTGAATCATCTGTTTCTTCACTGCACCAGAAGCAAGGCCATAATGATAGAGGTGCAGAGAGCACTAGGAACAAGTGACTATCCAAGAGACTATGAGGAACTGTGGGTCGGCTCCAGATTTGCCTCATCCCGTCACGATATGAAAGATGCATGGTTTATTGCCATTGCGGCAACCACATGGGTGTTATGGCTAGATAGGAACAATTTTTATTTTCGTGCTTCATGTAATTCAATTTCTAGTAATCTTACTCATATCATGCATCTTATTTCCTTTTGGGCTACAGCTGCTGCTTCAGGAGCAAGAGGGAGAATTGCAAGGGTTTTCCAGGTGGATGATTTTGACGACGAGGAGATAGAGATCGGGCCCACTCTGGACTGATGAGTGGACAGCCGCCTCACTACTACTATTTTGTATCAGGCCTTAGTAGTTTGTATTTGTGTTTTGGTTGCCGTTAGGCTGGATGATGTAACCCAACCCCCAGAATTTTGTTGGGGGCTATGTTTTATTTTCTGTACTGCACTTTTATTTTCCCGAGACTTCGAGGTTGTTTATTAATCACTTATTAATGAAACAGGGTGGCATTATTCCACCTTTTCTTCAAAAAAAAACAATAGTGAGAGCGATAGCAAGAGTCCTAGTCAGAGTCCAGATAGTGATTGCAATAGTGAGAGGGATTACAAGAGTCCAATTCGGAGTCCAGACGAGCTACTAATTCACCATGAAGGTGATGATAAAGCATGACAATTGAACAGGAAGTTTTGAAACTATCGCAAAACGTGCAAAGATGGCTGTCTTTATACCATTTCGTATCTTCTCGAGAATCAAAGTTAGCAGAAGTTATGGCTGGCTTTTCAAGGACTGGCAACTCTTTCTAGAGAGCTGGATTGGTATTCTACTATTTTTTTTTGCCGAGGCTATTCTTGGAATTTCTCTGTGAATTTCCTTCATCATTCTTCTTCTTCTTCCTGAGATGGAATCCTGAGCGTAACATGTTCTCAAACCTGAAATCTTTCTTAAACAATTTCAAATCCTTACCATCTAAGCTATAACTCAGTGTTATGTGAGTGATGTAAACTTAATCCTAAATAGAGAATTCTCAAGAATATTTAAAGATTAAGTTTACCAACACGTAATGCAGATTAAGTTAAAAATTATAACTATTAATTGGTTTAATGGATTTTCAAGAATTGAATTAAGTTTAACAAGACAATTAACGATTTAGTTCTAACAATCAATAATAATATACCTACTCGTTCTTAGCAAGTATAAGATGCAATAATAATGTATACTCTAATATGCAAGTAGAAATGCTCACTCTCAATATTTGTGGACGACAGAAAAATCAAATAATATAATAGAGATAATAAGACAGTAACACAAATATTTGAGAAATGGAAAGAGTTTACCGGGATTCGAAGCCAATCGCGTAAAAGATCCCACGGTCATTCAGGATCAAGAATCAAATCTGGGGCAAATAGTGGCTGCAGCATTGGTTCCCAGGTGGTGGCTACGTTGGCCGCTTGAGCTCGGGGAGAGGGAGCAGCGACGAGGTGTAGGGTTGGTGGAGGTGTCGGGGAAACAGAGGCGACGGGAAGGGGTTGGGGATGGCAGCGCTGGGGTTTTCCGATGACGACGAAGGCTTCGTCGACCATGGGAAAGGAGGATGATGGGGGTCGCTGGCGATGGAGGGGTGGAGAGTGGCTGGTGGTCGGGGGTTGTTGGTCGGGCGTGGTGGGTAATAGTGGCGTCAGGGAAGGTCGGAGAAGAAGTGAGGGAGAAGATGAAGGGAGGGATGATTAGAGTAGGATTTAATTAATTAGGGTTATGATTTTTCTTATTTTGGGGATTTGGGGGGTAGTTTAGAGTTTATCATAAACCCTAAAATTTTATTAGGACTTCTCAGAAATCCTAATAATTCTCTCAGTTATCTCACACAAAAAATATGGATGAAGAGCAATAACTCAACACAATAATTTTGTTAATCAAGAATAGCATATTTTTTTATTATTCTCAAGGTCTATATATAGACTCAAAACAAATCGAAAACAAATCGAAAACAAATCTCTCAAATATATCTCTCAAATAAACTACATATTGCTAAATCTTAAAATAAAATAAAACAGATTTGCAGTCCTTATCATTCTCTCCGGGTGGGAGAGGGCTCGACCCAGTCGAGTTAAAACCAGTAATCCTGTCATGGTGCTTCAAAAGATCTAGATCCAAGCGTGGAAGCTTCTTACGATCACTCCAAGTGTCATCCGACTTCAGCTTTTTCTTCCACCTCACTAAATACCTATGAATACCACCATCCTTGGTAGAGATTATCTGATCATCTAAAATATTATTCAATTTGTCTGTCGGAGGGTAAGTAGTATCATTTAAAGGGAGAATGTGGAAATCTCACCATTAGGCTGCATGGTAGGCTCATCTATAAGAGAATTTCTAGGGTTAACATTTTTGCCTTCATAGAGTACTAGATCCTCAATATTGAAAGTCTTATGCCAAAACCTTCAGGAAGGTCAACAACATAGGCATTATCATTGATTTTATACAGAATTTTAAATGGGCCTGCAGCACGTATGTTCAAGTTCTTAACAAATTCAGGTAGAAACCATTCCGGGCGAATCCGAACCATCTCTTCGTCACCAACATCAAGAGTTCTAAATTTTCTTCTAGTATCTGCTATTAACTTTTAGTTAAAATTATTCTCATTAATTTCCTTGAAAATTTCTGTATGCAAGTCATGAATGCGATATGCAAATATGGATGCAGACTCTGTGACTCTAGGATGTTCTAACGCATGGATAAAATCTATAGCCTGCCAAGTGACTTGAGAATGAATTAGTGACTCAGGTATATTCAATGCAGGTGATTGGATCAACCGAATACAGTGGAGAGGCTGGTCATCCTCTCCTTCATCAAAGTCATCACTTACATGAGGTTCATAGGTAAACTCATTGTCAGACTCATCAGCGATGACAGCAGTACTCTCTATTATATTGATCCTACTTGGTCTGGACAGTTGCCGGCAACATTGTCGTATCCCTTGCAATTATAGTACTTAATGAGAGGATCAATCTTAGAATAGTCTCTTTCATTATTCTTACATGTGTTGTCATTTCTAAGTGAATAGGGATTTGAAGTAGGCTTTCTTGGGTAAGACTTGATGGGGTACGGAGGAGAGGAGTGGTTAGGTCTAGAGGTATCAGGAGGGGTCATTCTAGAGGAATGATCCATTGAATCGCTGGACTTGTAATGGAAACTTGCTTTAAGGAAATCCATATCGAGGACAAAGGTATAAGATGCCGCCAATGAGTCCACATTTCTATGAATTAGCCCATTCCTAAGATCAGCTCGTAGTCCAACCCTGAACCTAGAAAGAATTTTTTCTTCACTCTCCTTACCTAAGGCATTGCATCGAGTAAGGAAGTCATCAAACTTATCAACATACTCTTGGGTGGATTTGCTTCCTTGATAGAGTTGGTTCTACAAATCTATCAATCGGGTGTGGAACAATACATATCTCTCAGTGAGCTTCTCTTTCATAGCTTCCCAAGTGGCTATGGGTGCCAGGCATCAGTCTCTACAGGCATATTCAAAATTGGTCGAGTGTTGTTGAAATTTACCAGTCAATTTCATTGTGGCAAATTTAATCTTCAAGGCTTCACTCATGTCAAACCACATGAAGTAGTGGTCCATGGCATGGATCCAATTGAGATAAACTTGGAGTTCCATATGGCCTTCAAAGTGGAGAACATCAGCCTTAACGTTCTTTTTGTATTGTTCGTCAGGGTCACGATCTTGATGTCGATCGTCACGATCATTCTCTTGATTTATCTGACAATTAGCATGAAGCTCAGGGACAACAGTTTGATTTAATTCCACTTTCTCAAGCCTCTGATTGATATTGGCAAGAGTTGCTTGAATTGCAACTAGGGTAGTGGAAATATCATAGTTTTCCATCTCAGTTCGAGGAGGGGCTCGCAGAAGTCTAGGGTTCCTAATTGGGTGGTTTGGGAGGAACAAGAAAGGCTCTTCTGGATTTGTGATGGTGCTGCGAAGATGCATTCACCAACAGTGAAAAACTAGGGATCGTGTGTTTGCTGAAATTTGGAAAAACGTGTCCTAAATGCACCTAAATTTTTTATTTTGTTTTTTTATAATCTGGAATGATCTAAAACGAAAGAAAAATGAAAGACACTAAAATGATCCTAAATGAATGCAAAAATTATGCCTAAATGATGCAAGAACTAGGATTTTAAGAACCTTCACTCTGATACCGAAATGATGTAAACTAAACCCTAAATAGAGAATTTCCAAGAATATATTTAAAAAAATAAGTTTACCAACAAGTAATGCAGATTAAGTTAGAAATTATAACTATTAATTGGTTTGCTAGATTTTCAAGAATTGAATTAAGATTAACAAGCCTAATTAACGATTCAGTTCCAACATTCAATAATTATATACCTGTGTGTTCTTAGCAAGTAAAAGATGCAATAGTGATGTGTAATCTAATATGCAAATAGAAACGCCCACTCTCAATATTTGTGGATGATAGATAAATCAAATAATATAATAGAGATAATAAGGTAGTGACACAGATATTTGAGAAGTGGAAAAAGTTTATCGGGATTCGAAGCCAATCGCATAAGAGATCCCTAGCCAATCAGGATCAAGAAACTGAATCGGATCTGGGGCGAATAGTGGCTGCAGCAATGGTTCCCGGGTGGTGGCGATGTTGGCCGCTGGAGCTCAGGGAGAGGGAGCAACGATGAGGTGTAGGGTTGGTGGAGGTGTCGGGGAAACAGAGGCGACGGGAAGGGGGTTGGGGATGGCGGTGCTAGGGTTTTCCGATGACGGCGATGGCTTCGTCGACCGGGGGAAAAGAGGACGATGGAGGGGTGAAAAGTGGCTGGTGGTCGGGGGTTGTTGGTCGGTGGTGGTGGGTAACAGTGGCGTCGGAGAAGGCTGGAGAAGAAGAGAAGGAGAAGACGAAGGGAGGGATGATTAGAGTAGGATTTAATTAATTAGGGTTAAGATTTTTTTAATTTGGGGATTTGGGGATAGTTTAGAGTTTATTACGAACCCTAAAATTTTATTAGGAATTCTCACAAACTCTAATAATTCTCTCAGTTGTCTTTCACAAAAAAGATGGATGGAGAGCAATAACTCAACACAATAATTCTGGTAATCAAGAATAGCATATTTTCTCATTATTTTCAAGGCCTATATATAGGCTCAAAACAAATCCAAATAAAATCTCAAACAAATCTCTCAAATTTAAAACAAATATCTCAAATAAATCTCTCAAATAAACTACATATTGTTAAATCTTAAAATAAAATAAAACAGATTTGATGTCCTCATCAGTGGGTATATTGTTATCATTTTTTTGCACTCTTGTTGCATAAATTATGAAATGAAAATTAGTAACATGTACAGTTGTACATGTGCATCAATCAGAAAGGAGAGTGTGTTAAAAAGTTTGAGGAATTAGTTAGGATCATTGATCAACATGGGTTGGGAAAAAGCATTATGCTGGTAGCTAGAGAGCCAAACATGAATGTTTCTTTGTCCACCACCTTGAATGGGATGAGAGAGACCACTAATACCGAGGCGAAAGAATTATAGAGGTCCTATGAAAAGAGATACAAAAGGATCATTAACTTCGACATCTTTTAATCGAAAACTTCAGTAATCCAACAATGCATCGATATATTAAGGTTCATACTCTTTTCAACAATATCTTGACGGATAGGTAAACAAAAATTACAAATAACTTTTTATTCCAGTGTAATTAAGGTTCATACTGTAGGATAATGGCTCGATTCTGGTTCAGCTTGTTTATATCCGTCGTATCTGCAGCGATCGAAAGTTCCAGTACATCAGTCGACTGAATAGGGGTCTCAGTCGACTGCCCCGAGAGAATTTTCAAAGGCTAAGGATACAGCAGCAGAGTATACCAGTCGACTGCATATGGGTCTCAGTCGACTGTCCAGAACTAATTACCAGTCGACTGATAAGGAGACCAGTCGACTGTAGGCGGGTTTGTAAACTAGAATAGGCCCATTTTGAAAGGCCCAGTAGTTTCCCTATAAATACACCCGTTAGGATTTTGTAAGGAGAGACACCTCTATTCGAATTTTGCAGCCGTCATCTCTGTAAGGGTTTGTTTTCGCCTATTGGTGAATATAGTGGAAGAAACCCCAACCGCCCTGTGGATGTAGGCACTTGTTTTGCCGAACCACGTAAATCGTTGTGTTCTTGTGTTTGCTTGTTTCTGGTTTTCGCTATTTCTCTCTTTGATTGGTGGTTAATTCGTATTCCGCACAACAAGTGGTATCAGAGCACCGGGTTTCGACCTAGAGGGAGATGGCGAATGAAGCAGATGCAACCAAGGATGTTGCGGGATCAAGTTCGTCCAGAACAACGATTCACAACGCAAAATTTGAAGTTGAAAAATTTGATGGAACAAACAATTTCGGGATGTGGCAGTGTGAGGTGTTGGATGTTCTGGTTCAACAAGAACAGGATGTTGCTTTGGAGGAAGAAAAACCAAAGAATATGTCCGAAGTAGATTGGAAGAAGTTGAACCGAGTTGCGTGTGGGACTATTCGGCTCTTTATCGCAAAGGCTCAGAAGTACGATTTGATGAGGGATACCATTGCTGCGGTGTTGTGGAAGAAACTCGAAGACAAATACATGAGAAAAAGTTTGGAGAATCGGCTGTATTTGAAGAAGAGACTTTTTCGCTTCACCTATACTGAAGGTATGTCTATGAACGCTCATGTTGAATCATTTAATAAATTATTGGTTGATTTGTTAAATTTGGATGAGCAAATTAAAGATGAAGACAAAGCCCTAATTCTGTTGAATTCATTACCCGAATGTTATGATCATTTAAAAACTACTTTAATATATGGAAAAGACACTGTTAAATATGAAGATGTTGCAAATGCTCTGTTGAATAATGAAACTAGGAGAAGGGATAAAATGGGTGATAGAGAAACTTCTGAAGCATTGATTGTAAGGGGCAGAACTGAGACCAGATCTGAGTCCAAATCTGGGAGTAAAGGAAACAAATCTCATTTCAAATCGAGAGGAGTTTCAATGGACAGAGAAGTTTCAAAGGACAGAAAAATACCGGCCAGAGATGAATGTGCTTTCTGTCATGAAAAGGGGCATTGGAAAAAGGATTGTCCGAAGCTACGAAATAAGGGAAATTCGACTGCAAATGTGACTGTTGATAATTTAGATAGTGACGATGATTTTTCCTTTGCACTTGCTACTAGTCCCTCACTTTATCAAGAAGTATGGTTTCTTGATACAGCAGCCTCCTATCATATGTCTTGGAAAAAGGAGTGGTTTACTTCCTTAGAGTATATGGATGGTGGGGTAGTTTTGATGGGAAATGATGCGCCTTGTAAGAAGGTAGGAATCGGGAAGATTGAATTGTTAATGCACGATGGTCTTATTAGGGAGCTTTCAGATGTATGGTATGTTCCAGATTTGAAAAAGAATTTGATTTCACTTGGTGTTTTGGAGGCCAGTGGAATGAGATTTGCTAGTGAAGGTGGCATTCTGAAGGTGACTAACGGATCACTCGTGGTGATGAAAGGGCAAAGATAAAGGAACTTGTTTTTCTTGCAGGGAAAAACGTATTTGAGTCAGGTGGCCAGTGTAACTGAAAAGCCTAAACAGGTTGTTCCCGACTCTACAAGGTTGTGGCATATGCGACTCGGGCATGCAGGAGAAAAGGCCTTGCAGGGGCTTGTGAAGCAAGGGTTGCTTAAAGATGCTAAAGGTTGCAAACTGGAATTTTGTGAACATTGTGTGTTAGGTAAGCAAACCAGGGTGAGATTTGGTACAGCTGTACATCAGACAAAGGGTATCCTCGATTATGTGCACACAGATGTTTGGGGCCCTACTCAGACACCTTCTATGAGTGGTAGACACTGGTTTGTTACATTTGTTGATGACTACTCCAGACGAGTTTGGGTATATACCATGAAACACAAAGATGAAGTTTTGACATTGTTCACAAGCTGGAAGAAGAAAGTTGAAAACCAGACTGGAAGGAAGATTAAGGTTCTGAGGTCAGATAATGGAGGGGAATACAAGAACGATCCGTTTCTGAAATTGTGTGAAGATGAAGGGATCCAGAGGCACTTCACAGTTAGGAAGACTCCACAGCTGGGGTTGCAGAAAGGATGAACAGAACCTTACTTGAGAAGGTGAGATGTATGCTAGCACAGTCTGGATTGAAGAAGACATTTTGGGCAGAAGCTGTTATATATGCAAGCCACATTATCAACCGTTTACCATCTGCAGCACTTGAAGGCAAAACGCCTATTGAGGTATGGAGTGGTAAACCTGCATCTGATTATAGTTTTTTGCATATATTTGGTTGTCCTGCTTATTTTCATGTAACTGAAACTAAACTTGATGCAAGAGCCAAAAAGGCTATATTTGTTGGTTTTAGTACTGGTGTCAAAGGTTACAGGTTGTGGTGTCCAGAACAGAAAAAGTTAGTAATCAGCAGGGATGTTACCTTTGATAAGACCAGCATGATTAGCTCGGGACAGTCGACTGTTCCGCATAGCCAGTCGACTGGTGATCCCGAATAGCAGAAGAGTGGGAGAGTTCTCCAACAGGTGGAGTTAGAAAAGCTTTCAGTTGAAAATCCTGCTCCTGCCCAAAATGAAGATGATGTGGTTGATACTGAGGATGAGGAAGAAGTTCCTATCCAAGACCCTCCCCAGCAGGAAGAATCAATTGCAGCAAGAAGGCAAAGAAGAGATATCAAACGACCATCTCTCTTTACAGAAACAGTTGCATTTGCTCTTCCCATTGTTGATGATGAAGTTCCCTCCAACTTCAAAGAAGCCACTAGAAGTTCTGAAAATGCAGATTGGAAAGTTGCTATGGATGAAGAGATGAACTCTCTTCATAAGAACAAGACTTGGGATCTAGTGCAATTACCAAAGGGGAAGAAAGCCATCGGTTGCAAGTGGGTGTATACGAAGAAAGAAGGTCTAAAAGGCAGTGTTCGGTTCAAGGCTAGACTAGTTGCAAAGGGGTATGCTCAATAGGAAGGAGTTAACTATAATGAAGTGTTCTCTCCGGTTGTGAAGCATCCTTCTATTCTGATTTTGTTGGCATTGGTAGCACAGTTCGATCTTGAATTGACACAGATGGATGTGAAGACTGCATTCTTACATGGGGACCTAGATGAAGAAATTTATATGTTGCAGCCAGATGGGTTTAAGGCTGCTGGGAAGGAAAGTTCTGTTTGCAGGTTGAAAAAGTCTCTCTATGGGTTGAAGCAATCTCCAAGGCAGTGGTATTTGAGGTTTGATCAGTTTATGAAAGTGCAGAGATATTCCAGAAGTGAGTATAATCATTGTGTCTACTTCAGAAAATTGCAGGATAGCTCTTTCATATATCTGTTATTATATGTGGATGACATGTTGATTGCCTCTAAAAATGCTAAGGAGATTCAAAATTTGAAGAATCAGCTGAGTTCTGAATTCGAGATGAAGGATCTTGGTGAAGCCAAGAAGATACTTGGGATGGAGATAGCTAGAGACAGAGCAAAGGGCATAGTGAGTTTGACACAGAAGCAATATCTCTTGAAGGTGCTGAAACGGTTTGGTATAGATGAGAAAACTAAACCAGTCAGTACACCCTTAGCCACTCATTTCAGAATTAGTGCTTCTCAGTCTCCAAGTACAGATGAAGAGAGACAGTATATGGCTAATGCACCTTACACTAGTGTGGTTGGCAGTTTGATGTATGCCATGGTTTGTACTCAACCAGACATCTCTCAGGCGGTGAGTATGGTTAGTCGATATATGCATGATCCAGGCAGAGAGCATTGGCAAGCGGCTAAGTGGATTTTGAGGTACATAAGTGGCACCACAGATGTGGGTTTGAAGTTTGAGAGGGATAACAATATTAGCAGACTATTGGTGGGTTATGTTGATTCTGACTATGCAGGTGATCTAGATAAGAGGCGGTCTACTACAGGCTATTTTTTTACTATGGCTAGAGCACCTATAAGTTGGAGGTCCAATTTGCAGTCCACTGTAGCATTGTCTACTACTGAGGCTGAATACATGGCAGTTGCTGAGGCCATGAAAGAAGCCATTTGGATTCAGGGACTTTTGAAGAGCTTGGGAATTCATCGGGAGAAGGTGGAGGTACACTGTGACAGTCAGAGTGCTATCCATTTAGTGAAGAACCAAGTTCATCATTCGAGGACCAAACATATTGATGTCCGTTATCATTTTGTGCGTGATTTGATAAAGGATGGTGATATTCTTCTGGTGAAGATTGGGACAGCTGGTGAAGATTGTGACAACTGATAATCCTGCTGATATGTTGACCAAAATTGTTGGGGCAGCCAAGTTCAAGCATTGCATGAACCTGGCTAATATTTTGCATGCTTGATGATTTGGAATGGGCGGTTGGGATGGTGCTTTGCTATTTGTTTGGTTAGTATGTGATATCATACTAAGGTGGAGTTTGTTTTTGTTGCGTTTGATGATGAGCATTTGTTTTGGAGTATTTTTTGGAGATTGCTTGGGCTACTTGGAAGATCTCGCCAAGGTGGAGATTGTAAGATAATGGCTCGATTCTGGTTCAGCTTGTTTATATCCGTCGTATCTGCAGCAATCGAAAGTTCCAGTACATCAGTCGACTGAATAGGGGTCTCAGTCGACTGCCCCGAGAGAATTTTCAAAGGCTAAGGATACAGCAGCAGAGTATACCAGTCGACTGCATATGGGTCTCAGTCGACTGTCCAGAACTAATTACCAGTCGACTGATAAGGAGACCAGTCGACTGTAGGCGGGTTTGTAAACTAGAATAGGCCCATTTCGAAAGGCCCAGTAGTTTCCCTATAAATACACCCGTTAGGGTTTTGTAAGGAGAGACACCTCTATTCGAATTTTGCAGCCGTCATCTCTGTAAGGGTTTGTTTTCGCCTATTGGTGAATATAGTGGAAGAAACCCCAACCGCCCTGTGGATGTAGGCACTTGTTTTGCCGAACCACGTAAATCGTTGTGTTCTTGTGTTTGCTTGTTTCTGATTTTCGCTATTTCTCTCTTTGATTGGTGGTTAATTCGTATTCCGCACAACACATACTCTTTTCAACAATATCTTGACGGATAGGTAAACAAAAATTACAAATAACTTTTTATTCCAGTGTAATTAAAGAAAGGGTCAAGATGTGTCATCACTATTTACTTTTCTCACTTTCCATTTGGCTGAACTTTGTCACCTTGAAGTAACAGTTATCGATACATGTTGAACATATCAGTCATGAACTTATATACAAGTTATCTTTGGTATTCATAAAGCATACAACAAGGTTAAAGGAAGCCATAGAGGATAGCATTAGAAGTTGGATGTTGGAAACAAAGTAGTAATAGCCAAAAAGGATAAGGGAAAGAAAAATAATGAAGATGGAGGGCCACAATAGAGATGCAAAGTAGCAAAAGGAGAAGCAGCCCAAGGTTGAGGTGTTCCCCGTTTGTGGTGTCATGCCAGAACCACTTTAACACCGCTGTCCCCGCTCATGCCTTGGGCCAAAATATTGTTAATCATCATCTTAGATTATCTTAATTATTTAACAAATTAATTTATTGCAGTGATTACTCATAAAACAAAAAAATATATTTCGGAGACCAGTACTTAAGGAATTTGTTTTTAGGTGAATATATTGTTGGAATTGAGTATACATTCAAAACATTTCTTTTGTTAGCAACAATGTCTTATGGTTCAATAGATAAAGTTTTGACTTCACATGAGGTTGGAGGTTTAATTCTTACATTCCATATATATATAAATATATTCCATATACATTCCATATATATATAAACCAAAAAAAACACAATATTTTTTTGGTTTTAAATAAAAAAAACGTTTCCTTTCTTACTATCTAGTTTTTTGACCAGTAAAATCATTAAAACAATTTTTATGGCACTTTATGGTCTGGTTGTTATGACATTAATTAGAAAGATGTGTACTTTGGATATAAATATTTGGGTAATGTCACATAGATGAGACGGAGAAGAAAAAAAACAAATTCTTGATCTTCTAAAATATTTTCTCCAAATTATTGAGCAAATTTTACTCAGTGTGGTGTAAGTTGGTACGTGCTGCTATTGGAGCATTAGGCAGAACTGTAGACAGATGCTCGTTGTATCCGGGGAAAAGTGTTTGGTGACCAACGATTCATCTACAGAATCGGCCAAATAGTTTCTCAAAGAAAGTGAAACCCATGCCTCGAGCCGCTTTTCATCTTCTTCCTGTTACAGATCAACTCCAGAGCCATTCTCAGAAGGTTCATGTAACCCCTGTTCCCGTTAATATGTATTTTTTTCAAGTATTTCTCCGTATTTTAAATTCTTAATATCTTGTAACTAATTTCTTAATTGATTATATTATACAACTATTTTATAAAACCTAATTGTTCTTATTAGCCCAACTTCTTATTTTATTTTATTATTTATTAATCTGAGCCAAATTTTTATTATAAGCCCAATAATTTAATTATTCACTGTTTTAATATTTAAATGATTTGAAGCCCAAGCCAATTGTTTAAATTAAACCCAATGGTCTAATTATTTAGTATGAGCCCAATTCTATATTTAAATTATTAAATTATTCTGAGCCCAACCCAAACCCATTAACCCACCTCCTATTGGGTCTTGACCCACTAGCCCAAACCCAAACTCTCTTTGTTGACCAGATCAACAAATCTCCATAGATCTCTCCTAATCACTCACACATCCTGTAATCCCCAAAATCCCTCCTCATTTATATGGCTGTTATAACCATTTTATTGCCTTTTAATCTCCTCCACATAATCAGCCTTTTGTTTCCCCCTCATTATGTAATCCCATAACCCCCTCCTCCCTATAATCTCTCCACTCTTTATTTTTATATTATTATTATACTTAAGCTCTCTCTCTCACCGCACCCTCTCTCTTCCTCATCTGTTCAAAACTGAAACCAGAGAAAACCTACCCACACATCGTCTTCCACCTCCTCCTTCCCCATCTCGTCGCCCAGTCGCATGACCCCCGACCTCGAAGCCTCCTCCCCCTCGTCTTCAACCTCCGCAGCCGCTTCACAATCACCAACGACTGCGACCCCGCTCAAGCCCAACATCGCGTTGCTTCTCCCCCTCGTCTTCCCCACTCGAGCCTACCGCTTGCCTCGTCACCCGCTCGAGCACCAGCAACCACCACAGTTGAGCCCTCCACCATTGTTTCCCCCGAGCTCCTCGTCTCCCTCCTTCGAGCGCTTCCCGCTCGAACTTCGCCATTACTCTACCTCGCACCTCACAAACCCCTAGCATTGCCGTTTGAACCCCCGAGGTCACCGCCGCCGTCGTCTCACTGTTTTTGACCGAAAACAGAGCCTCGCCGTCGTCGGAGTTCTCACCGCTGCCATCACTTCCCGACCGTAGCGTTGACTCTGTCGCCGTCGTCCTGAGCCCTTGCCGCCAGCATCGCAGATGCACCATGGTCGTCGCAACTCTCCCGCTCTCTCTCTCTCTCTCTCTCTCTCTCTCTCTGTCGAAGGGAAGGAGACACAGTGTGAGTGGCTGATTTTGCCATTCCGTGTTTTGGTGTAGCGAATCCAGACCCGGTCTCCCTTGTTTTGCTGTTCTGGGTGAAGGGCAGTGAAGTTGTGGCTGTTGTGTACTCTGCTGTTTGGCGTTTTGGCTTAGGAGAACCGCTCTCGGTGTTTGGTGTTCCACCTTCAAATCCGGTGTGTGGGACCTGCTGAGTTGTTGTGATTGCTTTGTTTGCTGATTGTTTCTTCACCGCTCTTCGCACGTGTTTCTTTGGGAGTTCATCCAGGATTCTAATCTAGTCATTCTCTCGTTCACCTCAGAATCGTCAAATCAGGCAAGTATCTCCTATACAATTCGTTTGTTCTAGTACAAGCTTCTTTACATAAATACCGCAAGTATATTCTTTGACTCTAATTCGCATTCATTAGTCGAATTAAAATCTGTTGCTTTACATAACTCGTTGATCCCGTATTCGCACACGATTGCGAATACCTTGTTGCCACATGCATTACTTGAACACAGTTAATAGACACATATGTACTCTTAGGATTATACATGATTATGTGCACGATTGTCTTACCCGTGTTAGTAGTTTAAACAAGATATCTCGTTATTGTTGAATAAAAATTAATAAAAGTAACAAGCCGGGGTATAAGGAAAGAGATTTAAGTAGTGAGCAATATAGAAGAGCGTACTCGGACGGGAGCTCGTGGTTTCCTGATGCAAGTTCCAAGTTTACAAGTTGCAAGTTTGTAAATTATATGTTTATATGTTTCGCGCTACAAGTTTACACTATGTTTGATTCGATATGTTTCACGTTGTATGTTTGCACGTATCTCGATACAAGATACAATTGATATGTTTTTCCCGAGTACGTGACCTATAGAATCCACCACTAAATCTAAACGTAACTAATTGTAAGTAGCAACCATGTAGTAAAAAGATGGATGCATGAAGTGGTACCTAGATAGAATTAAATAAAAGACATAAGATTAACACGTGCACTTGCATGATCCAATTACATGTTACATGTTCATGCTCACTTGATATTTGTTTACTTGATTACTTGTTTACATGCCATTTGTTCCATAATGCCTTGTTCATAATCATGTTTACATATCGCATTTCTCCTATTTCATGACTCTCGATTTCTTGCTCTTTTCCTATTTTTCTTTTGTTTAGTTTTGTACATGTCCCCTTAGCTTGTACCACTTGCGGCCCGTGACTTGTATTAACGGGCGTCTTCTTGTTTTCTTTTCTTTTCCTTTTGTAATAATGTACTTGCAGGCCCGAATGGAGAGTTAGTAGAAGGTGTTGCTGATCAAGTGTTTTAGCCTTGTTGTTTTTCATGTTGCTTTAGTTTATGTTTTTATTCATATTATTCTTTGTTGTATTCCGGACTTGTTTGACCCGTAACTACTTGTATTTCCCAGTTGTTGGTTATGTTATGGACTATGTCATGAATTTTCATTATCATATTGTGATTTTTACATGTCTGCGTGGTTTATTTTGTTATCTTGTTGTTGAGTTTACCTGTACAGCTTATGAATGGTGTATTCGCATCATTCGCTGGGCCTTATGTCAAGAAAATGTGGGTGGGGGTCAAAAATTGTATGCCACCAGACCCCCCCCCACCAAATCTCTCTCTCACCTACCATCTACCCCCACCTACCAATTTTGAGATGCTATTTAAACATCTCAATCCCTCCCGTTTCAAGATCATCCTCATCCTCACTCCAATAAGAGAAGAATAGAAAGAGAGTGAATTGAAAAAAAAAATGGTTTGGGTTTTTTTTGAGTGTGTAAACACTTTGTAGAGAGAGAATTTTTGTGAGATAAATTCTTGGGGTTTTGGGTTGTGAGTATTTTTTGAGTGTTTTGTGAAGAAAAATAATTTGTACAATTTTTTTCCCTAAAGAAAAGATCTGCAGCAGCTCCGGAGACGTGGGCACCAAATTGTGCCGAACTCCTTATCAATTTTTTGTGTGTGCTATTTTCGCTTACATTTTGCATTCTCGCTAATCTGGTGAAAGGGAAAAGTTGTGTTTTTTCCCAACAACTGGTATCAGAGCTCTGGTTGTGATTTCTGTCAAAGAATAGCCAGAAACGATCCAGGAGAAGCCAGATTCGAGTGGGAGCGATGGCCGCAGACGAAGGGAAGGTGAAAATTGAAAAGTTCGATGGTGCGGACTTTGGCTTTTGGAAGATGCAGATTGAAGATTATCTGTATCAGAAAAAACTGTATCAACCTCTCTCGGGAAAAAAACCAAAAGACATGGAGGAGGACGACTGGGCTCTTCGCGACCGACAAGCCCTTGGAGTTATCCGATTGACGCTCTTCCGTAATGTTGCTTTCAACATCGCAAAGAAAAAGACCACGGCGGGTCTTATGGCGGCTCTCTCCAGCATGTACGAAAAGCCATCGGCCTCAAACAAAGTTCACTTGATGAGGCGGCTATTCAACTTGCGGATGACGGAAGGCACATCGGTGGCTCAACATCTGAACGAACTCAACACAATCACAACCCAGTTGAGTTCCGTAGAAATTGAGTTTGATGATGAAGTTCGAGCTTTGATTCTCTTATCTTCTCTACCAGACAGTTGGAATGCTACTGTTACAGCAGTGAGTAGTTCGTCAGGAAATAGTAAATTGAAGTTTGACGATGTTCAGGATCTGGTATTGAGTGAAGAAATTTGGCGGAGAGAATCAGGTGAAGCATCAACCTCCTCCTCAGCTTTGCACACGGAGTCAAGAGGAAGAACTTCAGAAAGAAACTCTAATCGCACCAGATTGCAATCTAGACGAGGTAAATCTAGATCGGGAGAGAAAGCTTTCAACTGCTACAATTGTGGCAAGAGGGGTCACTTTCAACGAGATTGTTGAGCACCGAAGAAAGCTACCGACGCACAGGAATCTGCCAACGTGACCGAGGAAGCAGGCGATGTAATGATTCTAAGCGTCAACAGTCCGATTGAATCATGGATCTTGGATTCAGGGGCATCTTTCCACTCCACCCCATGCAGAGAAATCATGGAGAACTACGTAGTGGTGATTTCGGGAAGGTTCATCTAGCCGATGATGAGACCTTGAAGATCGTGGGAAAGGGAGACATTCGAATAAAGTTGCCGAACCGGACTACATGGAAGCTGCAAGGAGTGAGACATATTCCTGGCCTCAAAATGAATTTGATCTCAGTGGGACAGCTGGATGGAGAAGGTTATGGTACAAATTTTTCAGGCTGTGAATGGAAGATTACCAAAGGAGCACTTGTCATTGCTCATGGTAAGAAGACTGGTACTCTCTATGTAACCTCAAACTTGGAGAGTATCATTGCAAGTGCAGATGCTGATGGAAAATCAAATCTATGGCACCAAGGGTTTAGTCATATGAGCGAGAAAGGGATGAAGACACTCATGTCAATGGGGAAGCTGCCAGATCTGAAGAGCGTGGATGTTAGCCTATGCGAGGATTGTATCTTCGGCAAACAGAAGAAGGTCAGCTTTGCAAAGATTGGCAAGGCACCCAAGGCAGAAAAGTTAGAGTTGGTTCATACTGATGTATGGGGACCATCTCCGGTTCATTCTCTAGCAGGCTCATTGTATTATGCTACCTTCATTGATGATTCTACAAGGAAGGTGTGGGTATATTTTCTGAAGAAGAAATCAGAAGTCTTTGATACCTTCAGAAAATAGAAAGCCATGGTGGAAAATGAAACTGGTTTGAAAGTCAAGCGTCTGAGGTCTGACAATGGTGGAGAGTACACAGATCATAGATTCAGAGAATTCTGCGCGAACAATGGCATCAAGATGGAGAAAACGATTCCCATGACACCGCAGCAGAATGGCGTAGCAGATTACATGAACAGAACTCTGAATGAACGTGCCAGAAGCATGAGGATACACGCCGGCTTACCCAAGATGTTCTGGGCTGAAGCCGTCAACACTGCTGCCTACTTGATCAACCGTGGGTCATCAGTACCTTTGGATGGTGAAATACCAGAGGAAGTTTGGAGCAAAAAAGAGGTAAACCTTTCACACTTGAAAGTGTTTGGTTGTATTTCTTATGTGTATATTGATTCTGCTGAAAGAAGTAAATTAGATCCGAAATCTAATAAATGTGTTTTTATTGGATATGGTGGTGACGAGTTCGGCTACTGATTTTAGGATTATGAAAATCGGAAGATCATCAGAAGCCGAGATGTCATATTCAATGAGAATGTGATGAACAAAGACAGATCAACTACAGAATCAAGTAGCTCCAGTACACATGCTGAAACGAAGGAATTCGTAGAGTTCGAGGAGATATCTGGAAGTGATGTCCAGATTAGTCCTGAAGCAGTTCATGAAGAACCAAGCACGCCAGAAGTGAGACGCTCCTCCAGAATTCCTAAACCAATCCAGCGCTATTCGCCTTCTTTGCACTATTTGTTGCTAACCGACAGTGGAGAACCAGAATGTTATGATGAAGCAATGCAAGTGGAGGATTCATTCAAGTGGGAGTCTGCCATGAAAGATGAGATGAACTTGCTCATGTCAAATCAGACGTGGGAATTAGCTGAACTACCACCAGACAAGAAAGGTCTTCATAACAAGTGGATTTTCAGGATCAAAGAAGAGCACGATGGAAGCAAGCGCTACAAAGCAAGATTGGTAGTCAAAGGCTTTCAGCAAAAAGAAGGTGTTGATTACAACGAAATTTTTTCTCCAGTCGTGAAGCTGACTACAATCAGACTGGTATTGAAATTGTAGCTGCAGAAAATTAACATCTTGAACAGTTATATGTAAAGACAGCTTTCCTTCATGGTGATTTGGAGGAGGAGAATTATATGAAGCAACCAAAAGGCTTCATACAGGCGAACAAGAAGAACCTCGTATGCAGACTGAAGAAGAGCTTGTATGGCTTAAAACAAGCTCCCAGACAGTGGTAGATGAAATTTGATTGCTTCATGAGCAGCAGCGGTTTCACAAGATGCCATGCAGATCATTATTGCTACATCAAGAAGTTCGATAATAGCTTCATTATTCTATTATTGTATGTAGATGATATGCTTGTTGCAGGTCCTGACATGCAAGAGATTATTTATCTGAAGCAGGAATTGTCGAAGTAATTCGCAATGAAAGATCTAGGCACTGCAAAGCAGATTCTTGGAATGAGGATCAAGAGGGACACGAAGTCGAGGACTTTTATGTTATCGCAGGCTGAGTACAATTATAGAGTACTCTCCAGGTTCAACATGCAGGATGCTAAGCCAGTGAGCACACCTTTGGGTGTTCATTTTAGACTTTCTAAAGAACAATCACCGAAGACAGAAGAAGAGCGTGCACACATGGAGAAGGTTCCGTACGCCTCAGCAATTGGAAGTCTGATGTATGCTATGGTTTGTACCATACCAGATATTGCTCAAGCAGTGGGAGCTGTTAGTAGGTACATAAATAATCCAGGCAAAGCACACTGGGAAGCAGTTAAATGGATCCTCAGATATCTGCGAGGTACCACTGATAAAGCACTTTGTTTCAAAGGTAGAGATACGACACTCACAGGCTATGTGGATGCTGATTTAGCCGGAAATGTCAATATCAGAAAGAGCACTACAGGGTATGTCTATACTCTAGGAGGTACAGCCGTGAGTTGGGTCTCTCAGCTACAGAAGATAGTTGCTCTCTCTACAACTGAAGCAGAATATGTCGTTGTTACAGAAGCCAGTAAGGAAATGGTTTGGCTACAAAGTTTCTTGGAAGAACTGGGCCAGAAACAAGAAGACAATGTCTTGTATTGAGACAGTCAGAGTGCTATCCATCTGGCAAAAAATCTGTCTTTTCATTCCAGAACAAAATATATACAAGTGCGATATCATTTCATCCAGTCTCTTCTAGAAGATGGGATTTTGAAGTTAGAAAAGATTAGTGGAAGTCAAAATCCGGCGGACATGCTAACAAAGACGGTGACTATTGACAAACTGAAGCTATGCTCAGCTTCAGTTGGCCTACACGAATGATGAGACCAGAACGAGCTGCTGCATTGATCGAGGTGTGAAGACTAATTGAAATCAGTCTTCAAGTGGGAGATTGTCAAGGAAATGTGGGTGGGGGTCAAAAATTGTATACCACCAGACCCCCTCCCCCCCCCCCCCCCCCCACCAAATCTCTCTCTCACCTACCATCTACCCCCACCTACCAATTTTGAGATGCTATTTAAACATCTCAATCCCTCCCGTTTCAAGATCATCCCCATCCTCACTCCAATAAGAGAAGAACAGAAAGAGAGTGAATTGAAAGAAATTTGGGTTTTGGTTTTTTTTTGAGTGTGTAAACACTTTGTAGAGAGAGAATTTTTGTGAGAGGTAGGCACCAAATTGTACCGAACTCCTTATCAATTTTTTTGTGTGTGCTATTTTTGCTTACATTTTGCATTCTCGCAAATCTGGTGAAAGTGAAAAATTGTATTTTTCCTAACACTTTAGTCATGAACTCGTATTCCCGTATTTTAGAAAGCGGGGCGTGCCAGTTCATTTAGTGCACTCAGGTTTAACCATCTTTTATTAATATATATATATCCGAAAAACTTCTTTCTAGGCACACACATTCTGCGATCCTGCTCCCAATGCCCAATGCAAACAAGATATTCTCTCATTTCCCTTTAGTACACCTTTTAATTTTGTTCTAACTCCTATATTTGTTTATTGTAAATATTCTAATATTGGAGAGAAATGAGTCGATACCCAACTTCTTCTGTACATGACTTTTTATTATATCTGCAATGAAATAGAATGTCTAATAGTATCACTTGGTCCAAAATGCAACATTTGTTAATCTAGATCTTTGCTTGCTCTATAATGTGTTACATTTTTTTTTTCTAACTTAAACAAATGAGAGAAACAATTAACGAAAATAAAATGAGAGCAAAACAAAGGTTGATACTCGATACCTAACTTTTGTTTTCTTTTGTTAACTTTTCATTAATAAAACTGGTGACCGATGGTTAACATTATTTAAATTAAAAAAAAACAGAAAAAATGCATAGGAAGAGTTCATCATGACAATCTATTTAGTTAAATAAAAGTTGAAAGAAAGAGACAAATAGGTACTAATTAGTAAACTAAATGGAAACTTAAGAGAATTCAAATGTAATGCAATACAAAATTTATAAATCAATCAGACTATAAAATTGAGGCATACGAATGATATATAAATTCATGCATAGCACATGTTAGTTACTAGAATGCCTAATTTAGCTAACAATTTTCAATATTTTTGCTATTTATTCAAGGTAATAGCATTTTGTATACCTACAATAGAATCTGTATAAAACTTATTTTTTTAAAATGAAAGATACGTTTAAGATTATACAATTATAGTATTAACTTCATGATATATATCTTTTCGAACTTAGGGAATATAAATTAATTAGTTTAAGATATCACGATATCGAGGTAAATTTCCTTTATAAAAATAAGAGTAAAAAATGTGTGTAAGTTTTGTTAAGTATATGATTTATGAGTGTAATATTATTGTTGGAGGTCTATTTTGTAAGTTGTAATAGGCTTTACCTATTTATATGAGTCTGTTGTGCATTTGTTGTATTTTTAATCTATACAATCAGTATCTCATTTTCTAACCTGGTATTAGAGCCACTTTGCTTTAATAATAATAATAATAATAATAATAATAATAAACATTGATCTAGATTTGCAGCAATGAAGAAAATGAAAATAAATAAATAAATCTGGATCCAAATCCAAAATCAAATCCAGTTCCAAATCCAACCCCATCCTTCGTCATCTCTATTGGAATCTCAATTCCAGATCCAAATCAAATCCCAAATCCAAAATCAAATCCTAAAAGAAGGGGAGTTGTTCTAGTTCTTGAACTCTGGTTTATTAATGGCGAAAGAAAAGAATCAAAGTCAAACCAATGTTGGTTTCGACGATGCAAAACATGATGCGTACTCAACACTCGTCGGAACCCTAATCGGCCTCCTTGCGTGTGCAACAACCTGCGCCGCCCTCCAGCCCTACGAACTCCTCAGTGGGGATCATCGCAGTCATCGACCACCTGCCCAGCACCTTGCGCTGCCCCGGTCCCTTTCCGCCGTGTGCAAACTCCCTTATTCTTCTTCTCGATCGACTTTTTCGATTCCTTGCACCTCACCGTCAACCTCCTCTGTCACCCCCATGCGCCGCCTACTTCGCTAGGGTTTGGTACATATCTTAGCTGCCAACATCTTCTTATGTTTGTTTGTTTGGGTTTGTTTGCTGGACTCGACCCGAAAACCCGAACAGAATCGATCAAGCATCCAACCCGACCTGACCCGCCTCCGACCCAAACTAGTCCAACCGAATCTGACCGAACCAAACAAGTCCAACCGAACCCAGTCTGACCGAACAGAACTAGGATCGACCCGGTTCAACCAACTCGTGTATATTTCTGCACCCGCCTAAACCAAACTGAACCTGATCCATTTCATATTTCAGATCTGAACCAACCTCGACTTGGATCATCTTCAATAAGATTCCATCCGAACTAAAAGTTGCTTCTACTTCATCTAAGGATTCATATACTGATCTGAGAAGACGTTTTTCATCTCCTTTCAGACTAGAAGTTGCTTCTTCATCTATGGATCCATATCTTGATCTGATAAACCGCTTCTCATCTCCTTTAAGAGCCTTTTGGATATCTGAACTAGAAGTTACTTCTTCATCTACGGATCTATTCTTGATCGGATAAGTTGATTCTCATTTTCTTTCAAAGCCTTTCAGATACCCGAACTAGAAGTTGCTTCTTCATCTACAGATACATATCTTGATCTGATAAGCTGCTTTCCATTTCCTTTCGGAGCCTTTAGAAGTTACTTCTCCATCTATGGATCCATATCTTGATCCGATGAGCCGCTTCTTATATCTTTTTGGAGCCTTTTAGATATGCTTGTTTGATTGGATTCAATCTTCAGGTCTAATCGGCAGCTTTTAACTCAATTGGCTTAGTTCATCTATATCCAAAATTATGTTGGTTGATCAACTTTGAGTTTGAAAGGGGATGTCTGTTGAATTCTAACTGCGGAATAAACTCAACAACGACGACGAGATGTAAGAACTATAGAATCAAAACAAGAGAACAAAGAACAACTAAAAGCAACACACAAGAACACAAAAGATTTTTATCGAGGTTCACCCAAACAATGGCTACTTCCTTGCGCAGAGGCACTTCTGCGATTTCCACTAGAAATATGAAGATTAGGTTTACAAATCTCTCAAGAACTCACCACCAAGGTATAGGGTTTCTCTCTATCTCCCTCTCACTTAATGACGGCTGTAGATATCTCTTTTCTTTTCTCTTAGTTTCAGTTAACCCTAAAATTGTACACAATACAATATATATAGGATTCCACATCTCTAATCTCAGCTGTTCATCTATTCAGTGTCGGGACGGTCGACCGCACCATCTTGACGGTCGACCGGTCTTCCCCTTTGACTGCACAGGTTCCAACAGAGAGCGGGACAGTCGACTGTGCGGTTGACCGATCATTCCTTCAAGGTACATAGTTGAGTCAGAGAGCGGGAAGGTCGACTGTGCGGTCGATCGGTCATCTTGCTTGGGCGGTCGGGGGGTGCGATCGACCGCAACTCTGTTGTAGCCACTTGCTACTCTTGACCTGTTGCTCCCACTTCTACTCTCCTTTCTATCTATCTTCTTCAACTCATTATCGTGTATTGGATCCACAAACCCCAACAATCTCCCACTTGGAGACATATACACGAAGTCTCTAACCTGTTCTTCATTTTTCCACTGGCCTAGTCTAGGCCTGTGCCTCTGCGAGTCTCCTCAACAATTAACCTGGAGGCAATCCGATAGCGGTATAGCAAAACTGATGTTTCTTGCTATCCACCACCTTAGTGAGCGTGTCCGCCGGATTCTTAGTACCAAGAATCTTAGTTAGCTTCAACCATTTCTTCTCAACCGCCATTCTGACAAAATGATACCTCATTTGAATGTGCCGAGTCCTAAAGTGATATGCCGAGTTTTTTGCCAAGAAAACTGCACTTTGTCTGTCACGCCATAGTTCACCTATGGGTTGCTTCCTGCCCAACTATTTCATAAGCTCCGAAATCCACAACATGTCTTTCATCACTTTTGTAAGTGCCATATACCCTGACTCCGTGGTTGACTGTGCTACAACCTTTTGTAACTGTGAAGCCCAACTAACAGCTGTTCCACCAACTGTAAATGCATACCCTGTAGTACTTCTGCAACCATCATGATCACCCAAAATATCTACATCCACATAACCATGTATATGCAAAGAATCTCCCCCAAAACAAAGAGAGTGATCTGAAGTACCTGCTATATATCTAAGAATCCACTTTACTGAATCCCAATGCTGTTTACCTGGATTCTTCATGTAACGGCTGACAACTCCCACTGCTTGTGCGTTGTCTGGTCTTGTAGACACCATCGCATACATCAAACTCCCAACGGCTAAGACATAAGGAATAGCACCCATTTCCTCCATCTCTGCCTCTGTCTTAGGACACAAGTTCATTGATAACTTGAAGTGAGCAGCCAAGGAACAAGTGATTGGCCTCGCGTCATCCATATTGAATCTCTTCAACACCTTCTTCACATAGTCTGTTTGAAATAACCAAAGCTTCTTGATTCTCCTGTCTCTACTGATCTTCATGCCGAGGATTTGTTTTGCTTCACCCAAGTCCTTCATTGAAAACTCTGAAGCTAGCGCCTTTTTCACTTCCTTGATCTTTTCCATACATGAACCTGCCAACAACATGTTTTCCATGTACAACGCCAAGGTAACTATATCATTGTCCTCATATCTACGAACATACACACAATGATCTGTTTCGCATCTATTGAAATCTTTTTCTCTCATGAAGCAATCAAACTTCAAGTACCATTGCCGCGGTGCTTGTTTGAGCCCATAAAGACTCTTCTTCAATCGACATGCCATGTCTTCCTTTCCTTTAGCTTCAAAACCTGTGGGTTGTTTCATGTACAGCTCTTCTTCGACATCACCATGCAGAAATGTTGTCTTCACATCCAACTGCTCTAAGTGCAAGTCTTTAACTGCCACAATACTGAGCAAAACCCTAATAGAAGCCATCTTCACAACTGGTGCAAAGATCTCACTATAATCGATACCTTATTTTTGAGAGAATCCTTTCACCACAAGCCTTACCTTGTACCTCTTACTGCCATCTGTCTCATCTTTGACTTTGAAAACTCATTTGTTCATAAGAGCACACTTCCCTGCGGGTAACTTGGTCAACTCCAAGTTTGGTTCTGTTCCAAGGAGCTCATCTCGTCCTTCATGGCTGACTCCCACTAAATTCGAGCCTCATCCCTCAAAGCCTCCTCATGAGTCTCTCGCTCCCCCAAATCCGTGTACAGAACATGCTCGTGAACAACACTAGCTGATGGATCAAATATCCTGGTTGGCCTCCTCTCTCGTGTCGATCTCCTCAACGTAGGTACCGGTTCACCGACCGGTTCAGGTTCTCTGAACTGTTCTGGCTGTACCTGTTCGTCTTGGATAACCTGCTCATTTTCAATAGGCTCACCATGAGCCTTCTGTGCTACCTGTGGTACCTGTACCTGCTACTGCACTGTAGGACCCCCACCACTAGGGCCACCTTCAGAATCTGAATCGGAGTCTAAGTCTGAACCCTAATCTGATTCTGAACTGGTTGTACTGTCTTGATCTGTGTGCCTGTCCTTGTATAGGACCTCTTCATTGAAAACTACATTCCTGCTGCGAATGACTTTGTTATCCACAAAATCCCAAAGCCTGTAACCATACTCATCGCCGCCGTAGCCAATAAACACACACTTCCTGGACTTAGAGTCCAACTTTTTTCTTTCTTCCCTGTCAATTAGTGCATATGTCATACAACCATAAACTTTCAAATGCGAATAATTAACAGTTTTACTTGACCATAGTTCTTCTGGAATGACCCAATCAAGGGCACTTGACGGGCAACGGTTAATCAAGTACACTACTGTATCAACTGTAGCAGCCCAAAGATGGACCAGAAGACCAGCATGAAGTCTCATGCATCTCGCCCTTTCGAGTATCGTGCGGTTCATCCTTTCTGCTACACCATTCTCCTGTGGAGTCTTAGGAACTGTCTTGATTCCTCTGATACCTTCCTTAGCCAGATAGTTAACAAACTCTTTGCTTGTGTTATCACCTCCGTTGTCTGACTTTATTGCCTTCACCTTACATCCCGTCTCATTCTCTACCCTGGCCTTCCAAGCTCTAAATGCCTTAAATACATCTGATTTCTCGCGAATTGCATAAACCCAAACCTTTCTAGTAGCATCATCTATGAATGTGACGAAGTATCTCTTACCACCATAAGAGAATTCCTGAGCTGGACCCCACACATCTGTATGTACCAACTATAGCTTTGCAAGCTTCTTCTCATGCCCACCCAACTAAAAGCTAACTGACTTCTGTTTGCCCATCACGCAATTCTCACAAAAATCCATCTCAACCTTCTTTAGCCCCGGTAGAAGATTCCTAGAACAAAGCTGCTTGACACCCTTTTCACCAAGGTGCCCCAACCTAACATGTCATGGAATCGACGGGGAACTACCTACTGATACTGTAGCAATGATATCACCTGAATCACCTTCCTTGAGTAAGTACAACGTGTCACCACGCTTTTCTTTTGCCACCAACCTGGTACCTGTAGTCACCTTCCATTCTCCATGCCCAAAGGTTGTTGTAAATCCTTCTTTGTCTAGTTTGCTAGTCAAGATCAATTTTTTCTTCAAGCTCGGAATTTTTCTTGTATCATACAAAACCAATTGCCCACCATTGCGAGCCTTCACTCTCACAGTGCCTCTACCTACAACTGGACGTGTTCATTACCAACTGAAACTGCACCAAAATCACCTATCCTGTAATCCTCAAAAACATTCCTCATGGGGGTACAATGATAAGAAGCACCTGAGTCTACACATAAATCATCTTGCAAAATATTAAATCCAGCAAATAAACATAATTCATCTAGACGGGGTTCAATACTTACCACATTGGCTACCTGAGACCCTGCTTGTGCTTTCTTATACTCCTCGCATCGGTCTCTCTTGTGTCCTGGCTTTTTACAGTACCAACACTCACCTTTGCGATGTCCTGTTCTTGACTTGGACCTGTGATTCCTGCTTTGCGACCTTCCTCTGTAGTTACTTCTACCACGGTTATCAACTGACAGCGCAGTATTGCTAGGATATGACACCGAAGTCTCTCCATGCCTTTTCCTCCTTGCATCCTCGTTCATAATGTTGCTTATAACATCCTTTAGGGTTGTCGTATCAGTCATGGTGCTAGTAACAGTCTGCTCTACTGTATCGTAACTATCGGAAAAACTGGATAGCAACAACAATGATTGTGCCCTCTCCAAAAACTTTAAACCCGACGATTCCATCTGATTGTAAATCATACAGAAATTGTTGATGTGCTCAGTAACAGAACCCCATTCTGACAGACTGATTTCTTGTGCCCAACTCTCTCACAAAGATTGCATACTACAACCATGGTGGTCTCCGGGATTTGCTCCCATTCATGTTGTTGTCGTGCCAATCTGGAATCAAAGTATTCCTGCTCCTCTGCTAGGCTTGCTAATATAGTTCTGCAAGCATTTTTCAGTTACTTAGCTTGACGATTTTTCCTGGTCCTGTGCTTCCTCAGCTTCTTCATTTTCTGTCGTATGCTGGTTGCCGCCGCTGTGCATTGATCCATACTTAGTCCTTGCGGTGGTGAAGGCGAGTCCGTCTTGAGGTTAGCTTGTAGTGAAATCTCTTTTGGCTCCTCGCTCGAGATCATCGGATCATCCATTGAAATCGGCTCACTCTCTTCTATCAATACATCCTCGGTTAGGATATCCTCGAATACCATTCATGTATTTTAAGGATGGTAACATATATACTGGAATTAGTCCAGATATAGAAAAATTATAAAACATAAGTTGAAAGAAACAACAATATGAATTATAATTGTCTACAACCAGCTAAAACCCAACTCCTAAAAGGCATCCAAGTTTAATTTTCCTACTGTGTTGGACTGTAAATTGAAGTCGGCTCTGATACCACTCTGTAACGCCCCAATTTTCGGTAACTGGAAAACTGTGACATAAGCCAGAATCTTTCCTTCAATTAGCCACAGTACACAGAAAAATAAGAAAATTTAAAACCTTTTATTCAACACAAATGTATTACAAGTCTGAATGTTATAAAACTGTAATACATTACATCAGTGTTACAATAATACCTTTACAAGCCCAAGTGTTACAACTTTCAACAAGTTACATCAGAGTACAATGAATAAAGAACAACACTTGGTACTTCACTTGGATACTTTTCAAAAAAATAAGTTTCAATAATTGTTACAAATGGAACAATAGTAAACAACATATAATACAGCGGAACTTAATTAAAGTTGACTCCTTGCTTCTCTAGTCTCGAGTCCTCCTGAAACCTGTATCTGTACTTCTAGAATCCAGTACATGTAATCTTGCAATCTAGTACCTATAGAAGTGGGGACATCAGTACATATACTGACGCATTAAGGTTGATAACTAGTAGCGGATCTCAACTATAGCAAACAAATTGATGAAAAGAGAAACGTGTATATACAGTTGATGTGTTAGTCTATGCTATGACTTAGACTCTAATGCAAGATTAACCAACGCAATGATGCACTTATTCCAATGTAAGCAAGATTCTGGAACAGTATGCAGCTCATACTACATACGCCCCATATCAAGCCGTTTCTCCATATATAAAGATTTGAACCCACGCCATGAATTCTACTTTTGTACCCATCCTGTTCTTGACATAATACTACATGACTGGTGACTATTGTCCGGCGTACCGGACCTCACCCAAAAGCCAACACGAACTATAAGATACTTGTCAACCTTCTTCCATGCCCTCAACTGGTCATGAGAAGGCATAGAACCTGCCAGGATCGTAGGGTCTATTTCTCTAGGAAACCCTCTCGTTCTTATCATGGAACATTGGGGAATTAACAATCAAGATACGGAACCCGTGCTCCCAACCTGTCATGAAAAAGTACCGCCCGTATCCCTTTGACAGGGGAATACATCTCAATAATACTACCTAGTGTCAGCCTATAGGAGATGTTGGATTATAGGGTATCACCCCTAACTCCAACTCTCACCCTTTGGCAATTTATAGATAAAAATGGTTAAGTAACTGTTACTACACTAATGATGTCACTAACCCTAACCAAACAAGCGAGACATGCCACCGTGCTTCCAACTAGACATGAAAAAGTACCGTACGTGTCCCTCTTCTAACCAACAAGCGAGACATGCCACTGTGCTTCCAACTTGACATGAAAAAACACCGTACATGTCCCTCTTCTAACCAAACAAGCGAAACATGCACTGTGCTTCCAACTTGACATAAAAAGCATCGTACGTGTTCCTCTTCTAAGCAAACAAGCAAGACATGCACTGTGCTTCCAACTTGACATGAAAAGCACCGTACGTGTCCCTCTTCTAACCAAACAAGCGAGACATGCACTGTGCTTCCAACTTGACATGAAAAAAAAGCGTACGTGTCCCTCTTCTAACCAAACAAGCGAGACATGCACTGTGCTTCTAACTAGACATGAATAAGCACCGTACGTGTCCCTCTTCTAGAGAGTGTAAAAAAATTTTGACACAATTAACCAAGTCTTAATCTAGACTTCTCAAGATCTCCTCGGATCCACTCATAGCCTACCTATTCAAGACAATACCTACATACGAGCCCAATGAGCTTCATACGAGACAATAGCATACATACGTGCCAAATAAGCTACGTATGAGACCAACAGCTACATACGAGCCAGTCGAGCCACGTATGAGACGACAACCTACATATTAAAACAACCATATAGGTAATTATCTTAGAAGCAACCAAACGTGCTTACTAGCAAAACTTGATCTTCTATAATTAGAAACAACAGAAGAATTTTCTAACCGTCTAATACAGACATACTACTAAAGAAAAGCCTGAAAGCGACATAGAAACCTTCCGACAGCCTAGAAGTAACCAATGTTACACTTATCGAAATTTAACATAAATATACTTTTTAGAAAGTAAGAACATCTGCCACAACTCTCTAGTGGAACATTATTTCAGATTCTGTAAGGAATCCAAAATCCAGTCCATCGAATACATGTAAACAGTTTAACCCAACTGTAGATTTTCAACAAAAAGTTAAAACTTCACAAGTTGGTAACTTTTGCTCCACTCGTTGGAATCTAACGAAACTGGACAATTTAAAAATGTGGGAACACCTATTAAAACATTCCAGTTCACCAGTTGCTCAGATTCCGGAAGGAAATCCAAATTCCTACCCATCGAACATACGCAAACAGTTATCAAACTACTGATTTTCATTGTAACTCCTGTTCCCCGTATTTGTATTGTTATACTGTATTTTGCTCCCTTATACTCTTTTATCAATTTGTGATCCAGTATTTTGTTTCTATTCGAATAAAATCATCAATTTGTTTTCGACTCAATTTTTGGTCCTTTTATCTAATTCAATTGTATGTGCTTTGTGTCGTTCTTCATGAAGAATCGACTATTTCTTCTCATTTGTCTCTTTATTCCCCATTTTATTATATTTTGACCAATTCTCCAGTTGGATCCTACTCAATTTGGGTATCCTAAGACCCATAAACCCAAACCCACACTATTTAAACCCTAACCCTAACCCCTATCCATACTGTTCTACCCTAACAACCAGCCGCTCTCTCCTTCCCTTCCGTTTCCTTCATCTTCTACATTCATTCGAACCCAATCTCCCCTCACCATCGCCACTTCCCTGTCACCTTCGAACCGCCTCACCATCCCCATCACAGCCGCAACCAATCCCCTCGCCTGCATCCCCTCACTTTCTCCCCGTCATCGCCATCACCGTTACCACTGCCATCGCCATTATCAACCGAACCCATTATCTCGCTCCCGAATCGCCTCATCGTCCTGCTCTCCGATCGCCCCCATCATCCATTGCCATCGCCTCCGTTCGCGCCACCAACACCCCGAACCCATCTCCTCTGCTCTCCTCCCCTATTTTCGAATTCGAGAGCAGAGTGCCGCTCCTCCGCACCACAGTCACATCGCCATCGCTGCCTAGCGCGCCTTGCCGTCAGCGTCGTGTCGCCGTCGAAGCCATCGCTTTCCGCTGCCGGTCGCCGCCGCTCCCTTCCTCTCCCTCTCGCTCTTTGTTTCGACGAAGAAGAAGAAGGCAGGATTGGGCGGGACTGAATCTCGGCCTTTGGATCGCGCCAAGTTCGTGCCACTCTGATCGCTGTTCGCTGTTTTGCCACAGCAGATCCTCACTCGCTGTTCCGCTGTTAGGCCAAATCCGCTGTGCGGAAGGGATCTGATTAGCTTCGCTCGCTGTCCTGTGTTTTGGCACAGTAAATCCGATCCCGCTGTACGCTGTTTTGACAGATCTGGTGTGGGGAAATTTTCACTCTGCAGTTGATTTTCGCACGTGCTTCACACGTGCTTTTGGGAGACTTTGCCTGGGATTTTTCGATCCCATTTTCTTCAACAATTGGATCTAATCGTCGTCAATCAAGGCAAGTATTCATCTTGTACATATTTTTGTTCTAGTACAAGCATTTCTTGAAAATACTACAAATAGTTAGAAATTGTGACTCCTTGACTGTCGTTGTTGATCAAATTTTACACCTACTCAATTTCATAATCTTAAGAGTCACAATAATTTCATTGTATTATATTACAACTACTTGGACTCGTTTTACCCCCTGAATACATGGACACATGAAATTAAGGAGCCCTAGATTTGTAGACATATGTTATATCTTGTTTTTGATGAACTTGCACCCATTTGACTTGAAAAACAATTATTACTTGCTATTTTGACAACCATTACCCCGTATTTACATCACACATTAACCTAGATGCCTAATAACAAAATTTCATGTAACCTATACTAGTATGATATTCCCACATATTGCTGTCCTGAATCTTGTTTTGCTGTTTTGACCCCTTTAACATCAGAATCTGAACCCGAGCCCTGAATAGAAAATGTAGCTCTAGATGTCTAAATGTCGATAGCCTCCGGAATTTCTGAATTAGGAGTTGCAGTATAAGAGTTATTGCAGTTTTACTGCAGCTGTGTCGGTAAACGCAGATTCGCAAAACTGCTGCACATCTTTACTTTGCGAATTAATTTAACCATGTTAATAGTAAGCGTTTAACTCGAAATTTTACATGTTGTTTCTGGACACCCTAGAGTACCTTCCCAAATTTTCTTAGAATTAATTAGCATTATTTAAATACTATTTCACATGTGTAAATACAAATACACAATTTTGCCTGAACACTTCAGCCGTGAAATTCGCTGTTTTGACACATGTTCCCACCACTTTCTCGTACCTTGTTTCGCACACTTGTATGCTTGCTTGATAAAAATTCATAAATGTAATAAGCCGGGGTTAAGGGAAGGACCATAGTAGTGGACAATATAGGTAAGTGTACTCGGAAGGGGACCCGTGTTTTCCATAATTTTTTGTTAAATGGAACTAAGTGCCACGTAGAACTAAGTGCCACGTAGAACTAAGTGCCACGTCATGGTGACAGGGGCCACCTCTAGAGCCTACGGGGGCCACCTCTAGAGCCCATTATATGATTACATGATATATATTTGAGATCACATGGAACTAAGTGCCACATAGAACTAAGTGTCACGTCATGGTGACGGGGACCACCTCTAGAGCCTACGGGGGCCACCTCTAGAGCCCATGGTTGACCACTTGCTTGATACTTGATACCTGAGTACACCGCCCTATAGACTCCATTACTAGACCTAAACAAAATTGCATTGTCTGTAGCAACCATGTAGTAAAAAGATGGATGCATGAAGTGCTACCTAGATAGTAATCACCACCAGACTTGAACATGATACTTGCTTGCTCGATACATGAAACTTGATACATGAAACTCGAACTTGATACACATTTACTTGAAGCTTGATGACTTGTTACATGAGACTTGATACTTGAATAATAACACTTGACATTTATAACTTGATATTTGAGACCTGACAACTTGATCCTAGACTTGAGACTTGTTACCTGACACTTATACTTGATGCCAGTAACTTGAGGTTAGATATCCCTACAGGTTCACTTGTCACTTGTTTCGTCATTAGTATTTGTTATCCAGCCTGGTTACTTGAGTTGTCCTTCTTGCTAGCTAGTTCTCGGATTTCCACTACTTGTTGTATCCCTGTTACGTTCTTGATTCCAATTCTTGTTCTCCATTACTTGTACTCGTTTTTACTATTTGTGGCCCTAGCTTGCACTAAGGGCATTTCCTCTTGTTTTTTTTTTGTTTTTTTCCTTTTTATATTTATTAAGCAGACTTGGGAGACGTGCTACCTGCTGGAATTGGTGAGTAGACGTTCTAGGCCTTGCTTGGGAAAATCCTTCTTTAATTATTTCATTTTGTAATTGAGTTATTTCATTTGTTGTTGCTTAAGACTTGTAACGGGCTCATGTTCCAAAGTTTTACATTTGATCCAGACTTGAAAACTATTTGGACATTATTATTTGTTTCAATTGTTTTCTGTTGTTTAATAAATTATTCATACATGCTTGGTTATATATATATATCTTGTTATATTCTTGTTATGATGATGAGTCGATCCTACAGCTTATGGGTGATGTCAAAATCATTCGCTGGGCTTCGTCACGTGCTCGTAATCCATATTTTTGGGAAGCGGGGCGTGACATTCATAAAAAAGTCGAAACTTCCGTAGCTTGTAACTTTTGCTCCACTTATCGGAATCTAACAAAACTGGACAATTTGAAAAGGTAGGAACATCTACTAAAACTTCCCAGTTGACCAGTCTCGCAGATTCCGTAAGGAATTCCAAATTCCTAACCCTCGAACATACACAAATAGTAACCAAAAACACCAGACTTTACCCAGAAAAGCTGAAACTTTGGGAGCCTATAACTTCTACTTCGATTATCAGAATTTAACCCGAAAGGTCAATTCGGAAAGTGGGGAACGTCTACTATAACTCTTTTATTGGTCCGAACCTCAGATTCAACCACTAAGGCACTCTAAAATCTCAAAGAAGCAAAACAGCAAGAGTCCGGTAAAGACAGCCAGTTGCTGTACTTTGTAAATGGCATAACTCTTACTCCGCTTATCAGAATTTAATCCGAGAAGTCAATTCGGAAAGGGAAGAGTCTCTACTACAACTCCCTAGTTGGTCCGAACCTCAGATTCATCAAGTAAAACTCTCAAAAATGACAAAGAAATGAAAAAGTAAGCATTCAGTCAGACAGCTATTTGCTGTATTTTGCAAGGACCATAACTCTTATTCCGCTTATCTTAATTTAACCCGAAAGGTCAATTCAAAAAGGGGAAGATGTCTACTACAACTCCCTAGTTGGTCTGAGCCTTAGATTCATCCGGTAAGAGGCTCAAAACTGACAACCAAACAAAAAGTGAGCTTCTTAGCCAAACTCGCTGTCCTGATTTGTAATGGCCATAACTTTTGCGTCTCTTATCAAAATTTAACCCGAGAGGTCATTTCGGAAAGAGAAAGATGTCTTCTACAACTTCCTTGTTGGCCTGAACCTCAAATTATGCAAGGAAGACCACTTCCCAGCTTCCCGAACACACTGCGACACAATCCCAAAACAGTGAGTCCATTGTTTCTGCTCAAATCTCGCTGTTTTGGGGAAACGGCTTGTTTCACCCACCAAAACTACTCCGAAAAATCCCCAAAAATTCTAGCATACTAATAACACCCCTAACAAAATCTCCAATATGTTTCGGGTTGAGATTCTATCGTTTACATGGTTATTTAAAATCAACCCTACAATCCTAAAAATCGGTTCTTTATGCCTCTAATTTGTGTTCTACCACTTCAAATTTTACATAAACTTCACTCTAGCCCATATGCACATGAAATCACTTCAATACAACAACATACAACCAAAATAAACCTGATAATACCTAAAATGAACATGAGATGAGAAACCCCCACCTTTGAAGACTAGTAGGAAGGACTTGCTCTTCCTTCTCCTTCCTTGTTTGCTCCTTGTTCTTGCTCCCCTTCAAGAGCTCAAGAACCCCATGAAACCCATGAAACCCTAACTCTCTTTTCCTTGATTGATCCCTCTTTCTTTTCTTTCTTTTCATTTTTTTCTAAAATAATCAAAGTAGAAGAAGTAGAAGAGGTGAAATGAGATTGGGATGAGATGAAATGGAGATTGGAACACACAAATGAGGGTTTCTAACCCTAGAGTAAGTTGGGGCTGGCCAAAATGGAAGGGGGAAGGGTTGGGGGTGTTTTATAAGGAAATGAAGGGTTTTTTGTGGTGGAAAATGAGTCCAAGTGTCATATACACTTGTGGCTCAAAACAAATGATGATTTATTTGCAAATAACCCTTACAATCAAGCCCTAATCCAATACGAACCCTCCATCTCATTATGATCGATCTAAAACAAAATTAAATTTCCCAAAATCACATACTACACGATTTGTTCAAATGCCCGAAATCGACACAGTTCGATTTCATACGTATATCTAATTATACTGATAATTTTCGTTCGTGAAAACGAATAAATCAGTACAAAAATAATTTAATTCTGAGAAATAAAATAAAATAATTTTATTACTGGCTCGAAAGATTCCAGTATCAATTTTGGTACAAAACATATATATACAGACTAGTATCTGTATGTATATAATGCTTATTAGCAAAATCGGGTGATATCCACAAAAAATATTTCAATTCTGGAGATATAAATAAAATAATAATAAAATAATTATTTTTAATACCAGCCCGGGATTTTCCAGATGTTTTTCTCAAAAATGCGTTTTTTCAAGTTTTTGTACAAGTGTACCAAACTGATACAATACCTGTATATACTTGCTAGTATATATGTCCAGGTGACTTTTTATGAGTAAAACCAAGAAATCCCCTTTAAAAATATTTTAATATAAAAAAAATAATTTATTCAATATAATATCCGTCCGAGATATTACAATACTCCCTTTTTAGAATAGTTCTGTCCTCAGAACTACGTTAAGTCAGGAAAACAGATAAACATTCATACCCAAAATAACTCGGGGAAAGAAGCTTTTATGGCTTTCCGGCTCCCAAGTGATTCATCCACGAACTGGTTCTCCAAAGAACCCGACCTCAATCCCAAAGTTGCCTGAAGAATCTGCCATAGTCGAGACGTAACTCTTGAATCTTGGTCAAAACTACTGACGCTGGCACTCCATGTCACTTCCTTACGCCTTCAATGTGGACTTCCGCTAATTTCTCTAGCGACTAAGTCATCTTCATTGGAGAAAATGTGTAGACTTGTCAATCGGATACCTAATATCCCAACTTGAGTCATACATTTCTGAACTCCTGGGTAATCCTATGATGAAGTCCATATTGATATTCTGATGTTTTCCTTCATCAACTTGCCAGTTCAGTGCTTCAATCCCTGCATCTTCTGCCTAAGCCTTCTGACTTGCTCACTTAGACTCGGTTGCAGCTTCAATCATGCCAAAATTGAGCTCCAATCTAGAGTAATCACTCCAATACTGGCTTGCCTGATCTCATCATTTAGCTTCTTACTTCCTTCGTGGTCTTTCGCTGAGGCTAATTCTTCATCTATCTCGATCTTTTCCAGTTCGGTAGCCACTCCCTCCTTAGAATAGGACATGGCCTACGAACATCACTTCTGACTTCCAGGATTCTCTCCTATAATTTGCTCAAAGCTGACGCTCCAGATGGTGTAATTAGCAAAACCACATCTAGAGTCGCTTCCCGCACACATCTCAATTCTTGAAAAATAATTTAGACAAAAGATTATGATGAACCATGATTGAACAAATGGTTGCCTGGATTTCATATATATACAAATCTAACTGGCTACAAAAAGTGTTACATCATATCTTACTCCTTAGTCCAAAAATAAATTTCAAAAATACAACTTTTGACTTAGTTGCAGTTCCATGTGCACATACTGGCACTAGCACTCCTGCCTTCTACAGCTTGCTGGTGGTAAGTGCGAACTCTACCTTTGGTGAACATGCTCATTTCCCTTATTGTTCATCTTCGGTACTTATCTGCCATCATTCCTGTGAAGCTGGGGACAGTTCGGCCGAATATGACCCATCTTCCCACAATTGTAACATATACAGGTCTCCTCCTGAGGGTCCTTCCTCGGGCACTGGCTCATGAAATGGCCTTGCTCTCCGCATATAAAACATCTTCTTGGTTTGGCGGCCCCATGTTTGCCCTCCATCTTCTAAGTCTTTTGCTCCTGACCTCGGTCATCGAACCCTGATGTTGGGGCCGATCTTTTCCCTTGTAGTCGTGGACAAACTGATTACTTGTGCCCAACTCTCTCACAAAGATTGCATACAACAACATTGGTGGTCTCCGGGATTTGCTCCCATTCATGTTGTAGTCGTGCCATTCTGGAATCAAAGTATTCCTGCTCCTCTACCAGACTTGCTAATATAGTTCTGCAAGCATTTCCCAGTTGCTTAGCTTGGCGATTTTTCCTGGTCCTGTGCTTCCTCAGCTTCTTCATTTTCTGTCGTATGCTGGCTGCCACCACTGTGCGTTGATCCATACTTAGTCCTTGCGGTGGTGAAGGCGAGTCCGTCTTGAGATTAGCTTGTAGTGAAATCTCCTTAGGCTCCTCGCTCGAGATCATCGGATCATCCCTTGAAATCGGCTCACTCTCTTCTATCAATACATCCTCGGTTAGGATATCCTCGAATACCATTCATGTATTTTAAGGATGGTAACATATATACTGGAATTAGTCCAGATATAGAAAAATTATAAAACATAAGTTGAAAGAAACAACAATATGAATTATAATTGTCTACAACTAGCTAAAACCCAACTCCTAAAAGGCACCCAAGTTTAATTTTCCTACTGTGTTGGACTGTAAATTGAAGTCGGCTCTGATACCACTCTGTAACGCCCCAATTTTCGGTAACTGGAAAACTGTGACATAAGCCAGAATCTTTCCTTCAATTAGCCACAGTACACAGAAAAATAAGAAAATTTAAAACCTTTTATTCAACACAAATGTATTACAAGTCTGAATGTTATAAAACTGTAATACATTACATCAGTGTTACAATAATACCTTTACAAGCCCAAGTGTTACAACTTTCAACAAGTTACATCAGATTACAATGAATAAAGAACAACACTTGGTACTTCACTTGGATACTTTTCCAAAAAAATAAGTTACAATAATTGTTACAAATGGAACAATAGTAAACAACATATAATACAGCGAAACTTAATTAAAGTTGACTCCTTGCTTCTCTAGCCTCGAGTCCTCCTGAAACCTGTATCTGTACTTCTGCATTCCAGTACCTGTAATCTTGCAATCTAGTACCTATAGAAGTGGGGACGTTAGTACATATACTGACGCATTAAGGTTGATAACTAGCAGCGGATCTCAACTATAGCAAACAAATTGATGAAAAGAGAAACGTGTATATACAGTTGATGTGTCAGTGTATGCTATAACTTGGACACTAATGCAAGATTAACCAACACAATGATGCACTTATTCTAATGCAAGCAAGATTCTGGAACAGTATGCAGCTCATACTACATACGCCCCATATCAAGCCGTTTCTCCATATATAGGGATTTGAACCCACGCCATGAATTATACTTTTGTATCCATCCTGTTCTTGACATAATACTACATGACTGACGACTATTGCCCGGCGTACTGGACCTCAATCAAAAGCCAACACAAACTACAAGATACTGGTCAACCTTCTTCGTTGCCCTCAACTGGTCATGAGAAGGCATAGAACCTGCCGGGATCGTAAGGTCTATTTCCCTAGGAAACCCTCTCGTTCTTATCATGGCACATTCGGGAATTAACAATCAAGATACGGAACCCGTGCTCCCAACCTGTCATGAAAAAGTACCGCCCGCATCCCTTTGACAGGGGAATACATCTCAATAACACTACCTAGTGTCAGCCTATAGGAGATGTTGGATTATAAGGTATCACCCTTAACACCAACTCTCACCCTTTGGTAATTTATAGATAAAAATGGTTAAGTAACTGTTACTACCCTAACAATGTCACTAACCCTAACCAAACAAGCGAGACATGCCACTGTGCTTCTAACTAGACATGAAAAAGCACCGTACGTATCCCTCTTCTAACCAACAAGCGAGACATGCCACTGTGCTTCCAACTTGACATGAAAAAGCATTGTACGTGTTCAGCTTCTAACCAAACAAGCGAGACATGTACTGTGTTTCCAACTTGACATAAAAACCACCGTACGTGTCCCTCTTCTAACCATCAAGCAAGACATGCGCTGTGCTTCCAACTTGATATGAAAAGCACCGTACGTGTCCCTCTTCTAACCAAACAAGCGAGACATGCACTGTGCTTCCAACTTGATATGAAAAAAACAGCGTACGTGTCCCTCTTCTAACCAAACAAGCGAGACATGCACTGTGATTCCAACTAGACATGAAAAAGCGCCGTACGTGTCCCTCTTCTAGAGAGTGTAACAATTTTTTGACACAATTAACCAAGTCTTAATCTAGACTTCTCAAGATCTCCTCGGATCCACTCGCAGCCTACCTATTCAAGACCATACTACATACGAGCCCAATGAGCTTCGTACGAGACAATAACATACATACGTGCTAAATAAGCTACGTATGAGGCCAACAGGTACATACGGGCCAGTCAAGCCATGTATGAGACGACAACCTACATATGAAAACAACCACACAGGTAATTAGCCTAGAAGCAACCAAACGTGCTTACTAGCAAAACTTGATCTTCTATAATTAGAAGCAACAAAAGAATTTTCTAACCGTTTAATACAGACATACTACTAAAGAAAAGCCTGAAAGCGACATAGAAACCTTCCGACATCCTAGAAGTAACCAGTGTCACACTTATCGAAATTTAACAGAAATATACTTTTTAGAAAGTAAGAACATCTACCACAACTCTCTAATGGAACATTATTTCAGATTCTGTAAGGAATCCAAAATCCGGTCCATCGAACACATTCAAACAGTTTAACCCAACTGCAGATTTTCAACAAAAAGTTGAAACTTCACAAGCTGTTAACTTTTGCTCCACTCGTTGGAATCTAACGAAACTGAACAATTTAAAAAGGTGGGAACACCGACTAAAACTTCTCAGTTGACCAGTTGCTCAGATTTCGCAAGGAAATCCAAATTCCTATCCGTCGAACATACGCAAACAGTTACCAAACTACCGATTTTCATAAAAAGGTCGAAACTTCCGTAGCTTTTAACTTTTGCTCCACTTATCGGAATCTAACAAAACTGGACAATTTGAAAAGGTGGGAACATCTACTAAAACTTTCCAGTTGACCATTCGCTCAGATTCCGTAAGGAATTCCAAATTCCTAACCCTCGAACATACACAAACAGTAACCAAAAACACCAGACTTAACCCAGAAAAGCTGAAACTTTGGGAGCCTATAACTTCTACTCCGATTATCAGAATTTAATTCGAGAGGTCATTTCGAAAAGGAAAGAACGTCTACTATAACTCTTTAGTTGGTCCGAACCTCAGATTCAACCACTAAGGCACTCTAAAATCTCAAAGAAGAAAAACAGCAAGAGTCTGGTAAAGACAGCCAGTTGTTGTACTTTACAAACGGCATAACTCTTACTTCACTTATAGGAATTTAACTTGAGAGGTCAATTCGGAAAGGGGAGAGTCTCTGCTACAACTCCCTAGTTGGTCCGAACCTCTGATTCATCAAGTAAAACTCTCAAAAATGACAAAGAAGTGAAACAGTAAGCATTCAGTCAGACAGCTATTTGCTGTATTTTGCAAAGACCATAACTCTTATTCTGCTTATCTTAATTTAACACGAGAGGTCAATTCGGAAAAGAAAAGATGTCTACTACAACTTCCTAGTTGGTCCGAACCTCAGATTCATCTAGTAAGAGTCTCAAAAATGACAACCAAACAGAACAGTGAGCTTCTCAGCCGAACTCGCTGTCCTAATTTGTAATGGCCATAACTTTTGCGTCTCTTATCAGAATTTAAGCCGAGAGGTCAATTCGAAAAGGAAAAGATGTCTACTACAACTTCCTTGTTGGTCTGAACCTCAAATTCCGCAAGGAAGACCACTTCCCAACTTCTCGAACACATTGTGGCACAATCCCAAAACAGTGAGTCCACTGTTCTGGCTCAAATCTCGCTGTTTTGAGGACACGGCTTGTTTCACCCACCAAAACTACTCCGAAAAATCCCCAAAAATTCTAGCATACTAATAACACCACTAAAAAAATCTTCAATAAGTTTCGGGTCGAGATTCTATCGTTTACGTGGTTAATTAAAATCAACCCTACAACCCTAAAAATCGGTTCTTTATACCTCTAATTTGTGTTCTACCACTTCAAATTTTACATAGACTTTACTCTAGCCCATATGCACATGAAATCACTTCAATACAAAAACATACAACAAAAATAAACCTAATAATTCCTAAAATGAACATGAGATGAGAAATCCCCACCTTTGAAGACTGGTAGGAAGGACTTGCTCTTCCTTCTCCTTCCTTGTTTGCTCCTTGTTCTTGCTCCCCTTCAAGAGCTCAAGAACCCCATGAAACCCATGAAACCCTAACTCTCTTTTCCTTGATTGATCCCTCTTTCTTTTCTTTCTTTTCATTTTTTTCTAAAACAATCAAAGTAGAAGAAGTAGAAGAGGTGAAATGAGATTGGGATGAGATGAAATGGAGATTGGAACACACAAATGAGGGTTTCTAATCCTAGAGTGAGTTGGGGCCGGCCAAAATGGATGGGGGAAGGGTTAGGGGTGTTTTATAAGGAAATGAAGGGTTTTTTGTGGTGGAAAATGAGTCCAAGTGTCATATACACTTGTGGCTCAAAACAAATGATGATTTATTTGCAAATAACCCTTACAATCAAACCCTAATCCAATACAAACCCTCCATCTCATCATGATGGATCTAAAATATAATAAAATTTTCCAAAATCACATACTATACGATTTGTTCAAACGCCCGAAATCGACACAGTTCGATTTCGTACGTATATCTGATTATACGGATAATTTTCGTTCGTGAAAACGAACAAATCAATACAAAAATAATTTAATTTCGAGAAATAAAATAAAATAATTTTATTATTGGCTCGGAAGATTTCAGTGTCAATTTTTGTACAAAAAATATATATACAGACTAGTATCTGTATATATATAATGCTTATTAGCAAAACCGGGTGATATCCACAAAAAATATTTCAATTCTGGAGATATAAATAAAATAATAATAAAATAATTATTTTTAATACCAGCCCGGGATTTTCCATACGTTTTTTTTCTCAAATACGCGTTTTTTCATGTTTTTGTGCAAGTGCACCAAACTGATACAATACCTGTATATACTTACTAGTATATATGTCCCGGTGAATTTTTATGAGAAAAACCAGGAAATCCCCTTTAAAAATATTTAAATTTAAAAATAATAATTCATTCAATATAATATCCGTCCGGGATATTACAACTGTAGCCACTAGCTACTCTTGACCTGTTGCTCCCACTTCGACTCTCCTTCCCATCTATCTTCTTCAACTCATTATCGTGTATTGGATCCACAAACCCCAACAATGTCAAGTGTATAATGTATGAGTATACTATTGGAATTATTGAGGGTCTATATTAATGTAAGTTGTTATAGACTTTGCCTATTTATATGAGGTTATTGCTCTCAATATATTTTCTACATTTCTAATCTATACAATTAGTTTCTTATTTTCAAAAGGTGAGGTTCGGTGTTACTGGAGTACAGAATAAATCGAAGGTGGTGCATGCCCATTGTGCAAAGAGATGATGAGTTGAAACTATGAAAGTGGATTAAAAAATTGATTTGAGTTTCCCCCTTTCTTTCCTTCATGGTTTTGTTTTAGGGCGCGGCGCAGCGACAAGATCAAGCATGAGCTATAGCCACTCACTAAAGGAGACTCTTTGATCTTTCTCTCTCATCATTCACCTCACCTTCTCGTCTTTGATAACCCCTCACATCTTCTTCTCCTTTCATCTCTCTCTCTCTCTCCCCTTCTCCTCTCTCTCTCTCTCCCCTCACATCTCTCTCTCTCTCTCTCTCTCTCTCTCTCCCCATTTTCCCTTCAACCCTACATGTTCTTGTTACATCTCTCTCCCATCATGAACTTCAATGCTATATATAGCTAGGGTTAATAAGGTCACATACCTTCATCTGTGTAAGCAAAAATAATTGTTAGATAACTATAGATATATCTTGCTATATGTATCTTGCTTCTTATTGTGGGTTCAAACTCACTAGCTATGTGCTTGTGAATCACTTAGATGTGGACCACACATGCACCACCACTTTATTAGTGCTACCATATACCTTTTCCTAGCTCTTGATCGATCATAGCTAGAAATGATATTATTCATTCAGTTTTTCATTATCTTGAACAATATATGATGATGTCTCCTAGCGATTGTTGATCGAGGTTGATGATGATGATAATGTTGATATATTCAGTTAGGCGATGAATGAATGGAAAAGCTTGCCATCACATCTTTCACTGCAGGAAAAGAAGGCATCTGTGAAGATTCTTTAGTGAGTAAATGAGCGATATTGGTGAGGTTCAATCCGATGATTGAATTTACAAAATACTCGTAAACAGTCTTCTCAGATTGAGCCGCGCCAATATCACTCTCCATAATTCTGCTTATTTTCCATTTTGTCCAGCCTAACTCCCATATATATGTAAGCCCTTACCTCTTTATCGGAACTTTATACTTGATCACCATATTCATAACTATCATATTTCTTACAAGTAATTAAATCATAGTAGGTTAGCAGAATTAGTGAATTATGTATGAAAAAATTACATAATGTATACCTAATTTTTCTGTTTTTCTTTTTGCAAAGCATAATGAATTCTTATGTGATGCTAAAGTGAGATCGAACACTTAATTGATACATAGTAATCATTTCATATATATTATTTCTCTTTAATGTAACATATGGCGGAATTTTCTTCACGGTTTTAGAGTTTTACTAAAAGAAAAAATACAGATATGTCTGCATCTCTTTGTTAATTTGTTTTCGTTTTGAAGGTTTTCCCGAAGATTTTGTTTCTGATGCTTTGTTTTCAGAAGACCACATTTTGAATTAAATATACATAATGCACATAATGCATCATTTATTTCATTGTATATTCCTTGGCAAAGTAAGGGCCGGCCCTGAGTTCCCGGAGCCCAATGCGAAAGACCCAAATAATTATTTTTGGGACCCCTAATTACAATATATATTTTTTACACACAAATTGCGCACCTATATTTACAAGGGGAATAGAAATTTGGGAACCGTAAAATTGCAAAAAAATCGGGAGCCTGAGGTGGCCGCCTCACCTGCTTCAACATGAGAGCCGGCCCTGGCGATGTATTCCATATGAAGAACTGATCAGGGCAAGCAAAAATTTGAAACCAGTAATGTATAAAGTTTCCTTTTTTAAAAAATTTTGTATCTCTAATAATATATCTATATAATAAAACACAAAGAAAGCTATCAAGTGGCTCTCCTTCAATCCCCCCCCCCCCCCCCCCCCCCCCCCCCCCCCCCCCCCAAAATGTTTCCCCCAAAACTCAAATTCAAATCCCCCACCCAAAACAACTCCTTTATTTATTTAATTATTCTATGTCTCTCTCTCTCTCTTCTATTCAAATAATTAAGAAAATAAAAATTTAAAAAATTTAAAAAAAACCTAAAAAACTAAAAAATTTAAAACTTTAAAAACTTTAAAAATAATTCAAAAAATCGAAAAATTATAAAAAAAAAAATTAAATTTAAAAATTAAAAAAAATTAATTTTTTTAAATATTTAAAATTTTAAAAATTCAAAAAAATTAAAATATTTTAAACTTTTTAAAAATTTTCAAATTTTAGAAATTTTAGAAATTTTGAAAATTAAAAAAATTTTAAATTTTTTTTAAAAAAATTAAATTTTTTTTAAAAAATTTTAAATTTAAGAATTTTAAAAAATTTAAAAATTTTCAATTTTAAATTTAAAAAAAAAAATTTAAAATTTGGAAATTAGATAAATTTTGAAATTTTGAAAAATTTTAAATTTTGGAAATTTGAAAATTTGAAAATCTCAAAACAAATCCAAATCCAAATCCAATGTCGAACCCCAATCAAGAAGTCGTCGCCGATATCTGATCCACTACTGATTCCATATCGGTGATTCCCTTCCACCAAATCCAGTGCGAATATCAAGCGACTCTGTATCGGTGACTCTCTTTCACCGAATCGAGAGCCTCTATATGCGATGTAACGGCTCTAATTTCATCTCATTAAATGAATTCACATTCTAATTTTTAATTTTTGGTGTGCAGGGGATTACTCAGTTTTTTGCTAACTCGAATTTTGTGTGTGCATGGTATTTAAGTTCAGAGAGATATGATTGTTTTATTTTTTGGTTTAAAAAATTTTAATTTGGTGATTTCTTTGATGAGGTTTTTATTGGTTTTGATTTAAGGTGTACGCAAGTGAGAGATGGATTATTTGGTGACCTTAATTTGGGCTTCCAAACCATAGCAGGAAAGGAATGCTGACTAGCAATCTAAAATAACTTGGCAAATATGCAACATTAAATTCTTTACTACAAGCGAAAATACTATCGTGAAGTGTTCCCTTTACTGGTTATTAGAAACCATAGATAACATAACATATAAGAACTTTTAGTGTATATTTGGATATATATGTTTGGGATGACTGGAGTTTACCAGTGAAGGGTGCAAACTCTCCACTCAAGAAAGACAGCTAAAGTAAATTTGTTATTTATCCATTTTGATTTTTTTTTATATAAGTGCAATGGGCAGACAAAATGGAGATAAAAAAAATGTTTAGCTTGGCTTAGAGTTTTGAGAACTTTATGTATTTTATTTTGGTTGAAATAATAATAAGAGGTATTTCAATTGCAAACTGAGTCTCAGACAAACAAATATTTAGATTATTGGTATGGTAGATACCTTCACACCTGCACTTCAGTTACCATTGTATTTAGACATGCTCATAGTGGTTATGGGATTACAGTAATTAAGCTCTATAAAACCTATATGATAATGTCCTTGCATAACTATTACAAGCATCTAAAATTGATGCTGAAGTTAAAAAACTCTATGTAGTTTTTCTAAGAAACTATATGCATTCCAGGTAAGTTCAAGCTAATGATCAAAAAGGCGATGGTTGAGCTTAAAGGTAGATATACTGCTTTCTCATATAATATGTTTGCTACTTCAATTAATTTGCTGGACCTCCAAAACTATTTTATATAATCAAACCAGTTGTACCATTCCGAAGACGTGCCGTAGGCACGTGTCAACGGGAAAACCTAGTTAGTATATATAATGAGAGAAATGGAGTTGTAATTTGTCAACATACAAACCCGTGCATTGTACGTGACCAAACATTCAAAACGTGCATCGCACGTGAAAAATACTATAATATTATAATGCGATAATTAGGATTATGTCATTTGTAGACAAACTAATTTGATTGATCTAATCTCAACCATAAATTTTAATGTGGGAGTGATATTAATCATTTATTTCTAATTAATTAGTCAGTTACCATAATGTCATCAAACTTCATATTTATTTACGGCATAATTATTTACGAAAATGTCATTTATATAAAATAAAATTTGGTGCCACTACGTGTAACTAAAAACCTGCACGTGCAATGCACGTCCTAATATTTTTATTTTTTTTAAAGATAAAGACTACGACGAGTTTGGCCTCGAACCTGGGACATCTGTTTACCTATCTCAAACCCTTACCATACTCTTACCAAATTACCCTTTTTATATGACATTTTTGTAAATAATTACATCGTAAATAAATTTGAACTTTGAGGGGGTGTTTGGTAGGGGGATTATTTTTTGTTTCCTGAGAATCTTAACTTAAAATTTTAGTTTCTCATGTTTGGTATGTTAATTTTTAAATTCAAATTCGCATGAAACTAAGATTCCTAGAAAAAAAATTTGCCACAGTTCCCACAAAAAATTTCCTATGGGGAGGGGTGGGATTCTTAGATTCCCAAGTATTTGGGAAAGTATTAGTTCCTTGAAAAGACAAGTATGCCCCGCTGTTCCTCGCCTCTCCTCCCTCCTCGTCGACAGCACCGCGAAGGACCTGGTCAATGATGCCAACTTCGACTGCTCGTCCTTGGGATTCTCGCTCCAAGCCATGGATTCCGGCCACGTGGTGCTCGTCGCTCTCCTTCTCCGATTCGAGGGCTTCGAGCACTACCACTGTGACCACAATATCTTGATGGGTTTGAACCTCGGCAACATGGCCAAGATTCTCAAGTGCGCTGGCAATGTGACATCATCACTATCAAGGCCGACGACGGCAACGATACTGTCACCTTCAAGTTCGAAAGCCCCAGTAACAAACTTCTTTCAGCCCGTCAAAAAAGTTTCCATTCTTTTTTAGTATTGGTGGAGATTTGAGGTTTTTGCATGCTAGGTGTTTGATTAATTGTCTTTTTGTAATTTGGTCTAATCTGATAACAATTGTTAATGGACATATCAACATTAGATTATTCTTTGAACCCTTTGATAAAAAAAAATTGATTTTTTTTTGAATAAATGTCTTGTGATCATTTGGGGGGTTTGTGTTATGGTTTTGATATGTTTTGGTGTTGGGTGGTTGCTTACGTTGGTTGGAATTGGTGATGAGAAGATCAGGATAAGATTGTTGATTTTGAAATGAAGCTTATGGACATTAATAATGAGCATGGGATACCGGATGCAATTGTGAGGATGCCTTCTGTGGAGTTTGTGAGGATTTGCAAGGATGTCAGCAGCATTGGAGACACTGGTAATATTCAGTGTGGTTGATAAATTTCACTGAATTCTTTTGTACTATAACTATTGTAGATAACCACTCTTGTCCTCTATGCTAACAAATATGGTTCATGAAATCTCACTACTTCCTCATTGTTACCTTCTTGATGTATATGCATTTATTTTATAATTGGAAAACACTCAATGTATACAACTGCTTAGATCAAACATAGGAAATTGTTGGTTTAGGATTTGCAGAGTTTGTTTTGTTATTTGAGGATGAGAGGAGTATTTTGGATAATAAAATTAATATTCCCAGAAAAAATGTAGTTCAACCAAACATAGAAAATTAAGTTTCCAACTAACATTTCCCAGATGTTTAAGACCTATCAAACATGTTTTAAACATTCATTGGAATCATAAATCCTAGAAAACATAAATCCCAGGATTTATGATTACTGGAAGCCAAAAAAAATCCTTGTACCAAACACCCCCTGGAGTATTTTGGTAACTGGCAACATTTGAGTAAATGGATGGTTAATATAAGTCCCACTTAGATAGAAGTGGTTGAGATTAGATAATTGGTTGTCTACAAATTACAGTTTGTATGCAAATTACACAACCTCAACTCTCGCATTATAGTATTAGAGATTTGTAAAGAGCATGGTAAGAGTTTGGAATGAATAAAAGGATGTTTCATGTATGATATCAGACTACATTGTAGTCTTCACTTTTTAAATAAAAAATATATTGTTAGGGTGTGCGTCGCACGTGCAGATTGTTCTTTAAGGTTGTATCATAAATAATTAATTTCAATGAATAAGCTTGCCAAATTATATCTGACAACCAACGATTACATTTTAACTCCTGTGCATATATATCTATATGATAAAATACAAAGAAAGCTATCAAGTGGCTCTACTTCAATCCCCCCCTCCCCCCCACCCAAAAAAAAGTTTCCCCCCAAAACAACTCCTTTATTTATTTAACTCTCTCTCTCTCTCTCTCTCTCTCTCTCTCTCTCTCTCTTTATATATATATATATATATATATATATATATATATATATATATATATATATATATATATATATATATGAAAATCTTCCATTGTGCACCACCCCTCCGTATGCACTCGGCCTTCCCTTCTTCGTATCGACGATCCGAACCGTTCACATTGATCTACACATCTAAATTAGTCTAAATATTTAAAATCAAATCATTTGAAATTCATTTGCCCATCCATCATTGTGAACGTAAAAAACAGTGATTTTCAGCCATACAATTTTGTAACACTTCAATGGATGGGGAAAAGAATTTCAAATGATTTGATTTTACATATTTACACTAATTTAGATGTGTAGAGATCATTATGAATGGTTCGGATCGTTGATACGAAGGCGGGAAGGCCACATGCACACGCCGTGTGCACCATAGGGGGTGCACAACGAAAGACTTCCATATATATATATATATATATATATATATATATATATATATATATATATATATTTATATATATATATATATTCTATTATAAAAGCCATAATAAATCTGTCCAGAGCAGATCTGGACCATAGATCTCATATTTTTAGATCAAATCTCAACCATTCAAAATAAATTTGTTCAAAGCAGATCTGAACCATATATCTTATATTTCTAGGTCAAATCTCAGCCATCCAAAATACTCATATATTTTTCTAACTAAAATTACTGATAGCTATCCCCTCCATCTGTTCTCTTTTGAAATTTTCTCCTCCCCCCCCTAAATCTCGAACTCTATCAAAACCCAAACCCTAACCTCTTTAAATTCTTCTCTCTCGATCTCTCCCTAATCAAACCCTAACCCTAACACCAAAATTCACAATCTCTGTCAATAAAGAGAATCTTCGACTCAATTAGGATTTGAAAGATGCACCATCTGAAGCACAATGCGAAGGATCTGGGGCTCTTGATTCGAACCAGTCGTCCTGTTCTTCCATTGGAGCCACCATCTCGGATTCGGGTCTGTTGGTTTCTCATCTTTGGCCATTGCTGATCAAGCCCTATCAACAAGGTCCTTTTTGCATATAAACCTCTATATTCTATTAATTTTGTAGATTTTGTACTGATAATGATTTTGTTATTTGTAGTTCTAGATATGGGCTTTTGGTAATTTTGAAACATTTGGAGAGTAGGTTTCTGCTGTATTTTGTAGATTGGTGCTGGGAAGCTGGGCTCCTTATCGGGAGCTGGAGATCTCAGCCATCTAATCGATCTTGGTCGCGATCGGACGGCTGAGATCTATTGCCGCTTATCTTCAGATAAGGTGAGGGGTAAAAGTGGTATAATCGATTATACCCCTTGTCTCTTATCTTCGAGAGCTCTCTTCTCTCCCGCTCTCTATCGTTCCAAACCCTAATAAGACTGCCTCTTATCTTCTCCCGCTCTCTCTCCCGCTCTCGAAGATCGCCCCGCTCTCTTCACAACCCTAATCCCTATCTCTTCTCTTCTCACGCTCTCAGTCCCGATCTCCATCTTCGAAACCCTAATCCACCTCTCTTCGAAACCCTAATCGAAGATAGCGAAGTCGAGCTCTTCTCTCCCGCTCTCTTTCTTCGTCACCTATGTAAACCCAACTCTACGATCGATCGGATCTCCAGTCGCTTATCTTCAGATCTGTCGAGGGGTAAAAGGGGTATAATCGATCTGCCCCCATCGGCCTTGTCGTCGCAGCACCAAAGAAGAGATCTTACAAGTTCGTTCTCTCTCTCCGATGGAAAACCGAAACTGCGACAAGGGTTTCAATTTCTCGGCTCATTTTCAAATTTTATTTCCTTTATAAATGCTTCTAGTTTGTTGTTATATTTTTAGCACTTAAATTATGCTTTGATAATATTTGCACTAGTATTCGTACTAGTACATTTAGAATAGCAAATAATATTCGTACTAGTATATGGAATTTTAAGATGTGGACATGACACATGCATATAAGCACACAAAATCCATGTAATATGCAGTCTAGTTTTTGTTTCTTTCGAGATTTGCTTCAATCACTGCTAATAGGACATGACACATGCATATAAGCACCCAAATTCCATGTAAAATCCATGTAAGAAGCTGAAGGTTGCTTTCCATTTAACTATGGATGTTTCTCCCCAAAAAGAAAAAAATTTAACTGTCTAAAATCTGTACATACTTAAATTCTTCAAATACTAAGTTTCATATTCCCTCAGTATGAACACTTTATTACTTGTAGATCAAGAATGTAGTCTGTTAGACTTTTTCGTTTGTGTTAATTTAAAGTTGTAGCTTTTTTTAATGTTTGTTGTCTCATTCTCCTATGAAGGATGGAGGTTGAAAATGAAGAATTACTAAGCCAAGATGTTCAGTCCAGTTGGAGGGACGTTGATGATGCTTCTAAACCATTTGTTGGTTTAGTATTTGCAACATTAGACGACGGATATGAATTTTATAAAATATATGCAAAATTAGTTGGTTTTTCAGTACGCAAGTTTGCAACGATGGTTGACACTACCACAAAGGAGAGATATTCACAACAATTTGTTTGCTCAAAGCATGGCAAGCCAGTTGATACAACTGTTGTGAATGTTGCCAATAATGAAGAATCGTCTTCTTCAAATTTGATCAAAAGAAGGAGAAGGGCTGTGACGAAAGAAGGGTGTATGGCTCAAATACCAATGCAAAGGGATGATGACGGGAGATGGTCAATCCGTAGGTTTGTTGAAGAGCACACCCATATTTGTGTCACACCTAGAAAGCAACAATTTTTAAGATGTAATAGAACTGTCTCTGAAGCGCAAAAAAGTTTACTTAGTTCTTTCAAAGAGGCTAACATAAGAACTTCAGAGTTTATGTCCTTCATGGAAATAGAAAATGAAGGTTTCAGTAATATTAATTGTACTGAAAAAGACATTAGAAATTCGTTGCAAAGAGAGAAGGATGGTATGAGAGCTTATGATGTTGATATATTGCTGGAGCACTTGCAAAAGGAAAAAGAGATGAATCATTCTTTCTGTTTTCATTACAAGGTTGATGAAGACAACAAATTAACTCATGTGTTATGGGTTGATGCTATTGCCAGGAAGGCTTACAAGCATTTTGGTGAAGTGCTAATTTTTGATACCACATATGATACCAATGAATACAAGTTGGTTTTTGCTCCATTTACTGGAGTTAATCATCATGGCCAATCTGTCAATTTTGGTGCGGCTTTTATAAATAAAGAGACCACCGACTCTTTTGTTTGGTTGTTTCAAAAATGGGGTGAAACAATGGGTGGGTCTCCACCAAAAGTGATCATCACAGATCAAGATCCTGCAATGGATAATGCAATTCGCATGTGTTTTCCTGGTTCGAGCCACAGGCTTTGCATGTGGCACATTCTTAAAAAGCTTCCCGATAAGCTTGGTGGCCCGGGCCTGAATAGTGATTTTAGCATTCCATTCCATAGTTGCATCTGGGAATCAGAGACCCCGGAAGAGTTTGAGATGAGATGGAATGACGTAATGAACGCTAATGTGCAAATTGCAGGTATTACTTGTTTCAATAAATTATAGTTATGTTTGAACATTTTTTTGTACTATTAGTACTTGATACATATTACAATAACAGGTAATCCTTGGCTTTCTGACATTTATTTGCTTCGTGAGAAGTGGATACCAGCTTATGCTAAGCATATTTTTACTGCTGGAATTCGCACAACTCAGAGATCAGAAAGCATGAATGCTTTTGTAGATAAGTATGTTAATAGCAAAAATTCTTTACATGAATTTATGATGAGGTTTGAAAGGGCAATAAGGAAACAAAGAAAAAATCAGTTAGCAGCTGACTACACCACTCTGCATACAAAACCAAAGCTGCAAACAGATTTTGAAATTGAGTCCCAAATGTCTGAACTGTACACTAGAGCGAAATTTCATGTATTCCAAGCTGAACTAGTTGAAAGCTTGAATTATGCCTCTTTAATGAAAGTTGACGATGGTAGTGTGCGACACTATATTGTCAGGAGAATGGAAAAGTCGGTACAATCTGATAAAACAAGAGATGTGTTCTACAAGGGAATGGATAATGCTGGAACTTGCACTTGTAGTAAATTTGAAGTGGAGGGAATTCCTTGTAGACACATCCTTGTGGTATTGAGGAATGAGTTTGTTGATTTCCTGCCTCAATCTTATATTTTAAAGAGGTAGACCGCTTCGGTAACTACCGAGATTGTATATGATGATGCTGGTGAAGAAATCATCAGTAGCTACGTTAGTCCACAAGATTTGGACATGGTGAAATTGTCAAATGAAATCAACAAAGTGATGAGGATCGCTCGCTCATCAAAGGAGATGCGCCAGAAGGCTAAAACATTACTAGTTGGTGTTGTTGCAGAATTGCAACAAGATATGCCCCAAGAATTACAACAAGCAACAACTACTTCACTACCTAGAACAGTCCATATTCATGTACCGGATATTGCAAAAACCAAAGGTAGTGGGAAGCGCATTAAAGGGGATAAGGAGAAAGCATTGGAGAAGGCTGCGAAACCACTAAGAAAGTGTCATTTGTGCAAGAAGCTTGTTAATCATGACAGTCGTACCTGTCCTTTAAAGGAAAGGTTAGTAATTAAATACAAAGTTTATAGTTTATTTTCTTTATATATAGTATAATCTTAATTTCATTTTGTGAATATTAATCGTGTAGCTCTACTATAAATGAGTCACAAGCTTCTACTACATTTTCAACAATGGAACCTATAACAGAGGAGGCTCCGAATATTGCATGAACTTTGTTGGTTTATTTCTGTGGATTTTGCAAGGTACGTGTCATACATGAATTAAAATAATTTCTGACCCATATCTGCCGTTGTTGTTCTTTAATCCATTACAGCACATTTATTAAATTAACCCTTACTTCATGCTTTGTGTGCAGGTAAAATATTGATGGAAAAAAATGATGCTCGATAAGAAATTTAGTTCCCGAAAAGTTGGTAAAAAAATTGGGTTTATAGTTTATAATTCCAAGTTAGTAGGCAATGATGAAAAGTTTATGCAGCTTGAATTTTGTTCTTGACCACTAGTCAGTGTGGCTTATTAAAGCAGCCCTAGTGACAAATTCAAAATTCCACATTTGACTCAGTTATACTTGATTTAATATGCGGCAGTGATGAAAAGTTTATGCATGATTTGATACTTCATGATTATTGGATGGTGTTCAACTTCATGTTCATTTTGGGTTTGTTTTGAGCCGGGAAGCTGAAATTATTTGACACTTCATCCTTTTGTTCAAACTAAGTTCTTCTGAGCGTACCCATTTTGAAATTCATTTTGAAAATGCATTTGTAACAATGGTTTTACAAATTATTGAGGTTGATGGTGGTGTTTTTCTGAGCCGGCATGATTTTTTCATCCGAGTCTACTGTTTTATGTTTTCTGTTGCACTTGTTCTGAGCCTACAAGTTTTAACCATGTTCAACATACACTCTACAGGAACATGCCACATACGTGCTTGCATTTTTTTCTATTTGATGAATCATTTTGTGCAGGAATTCAAGAGAAAGAACAAGAAGGTCGTTAGCGAAGAACCGGAGATACCTTTCGTGTAGCTCTCCAACAAATGGAAGTGGCTTATTGTGTAACCACTGTAGCTTAGGCAATGATGAAAATAGTTGAAACAGATGTTGATGTGTCATACGCTGTCTCTATTTGTATCATGCTTTTTTGTTAATTCTGGGCTTACAAAATTTGATACTTCATGAGTTGTTTGTGTTAGTTCTGAGCTTACAAATTTTGCATACTTCATGCTCTGTTTGTGTTGGTTCTGAGCTTACAAAATTTGTATACTTCATGCTCTGTTTGTGTTGGTTCTGGACTGGCAAAATTTGATTCTTCATGTTCTGTTTGTGTTATTTCTGAGCTTACAAATTTTTCATACTTCATGCTCAGTTTGTGTTGGTTCTGGACTGGCAAAATTTGTATATTTCATGCTTTGTTTGTGTTAGCTCTGGACTGGCAAAATTTGATACTTCATGTTCTGTTTGTGTTAGTTTTGAGCTTACAAATTTTGCATACTTCAGGCTCTATTTGTGTTGGTTCTGAGCTTACAAAATTTGTACACTTCATGCTCTGTTTGTGTTGGCTCTGGACTGGCAAAATTTGATTCTTCATGTTCTGTTTATGTTATTTCTGAGCTTACAAATTTTTCATACTTCATGCTCTGTTTGTGTTGGTTCTGGACTGGCAAAATTTGTATACTTCATGCTCTGTTTGTGTTAGCTCTGGACTGGCAAAATTTGATACTTCATGTTCTGTTTGTGATATTTCTGAGCTTACAAATTTTTCATACTTCATGCTCTGTTTGTGTTGGTTCTGAGCTTACAAAATTTGTATACTTCATGCTATGTTTGTGTTAGTTCTGAGCTGGCAAAATTTGATACTTCATGATCTGTTTGTGTTAGTTCTGAGCTTACAAATTTTGATTGTTTTATTTATGAGCTTACAAAATTTTCATAGTTCATGCTCTGATTGCGTTGGTTCTGAGCGAGGGCAAAATTTGGCACTTCGTGATCTGTTAGTGTTAGTTCTGAGCTGGCAAAATTTTCATACTTCATGATCTGTTTGTGTTAGTTCTGAGCTTACAAAATTTTGATACTACATGATCTGTTTGTGTTAGTTCTGAGCGCTTGACAAAATTTGATACTTCATGATCTGTTTGTGTTAGTTCTGCGCTTACAAAATTTGATACTTCTTGGTCTGTTTGTGTTAGTTCTGAGCTTACAAATTTGATGCTTCTTGGTCTGTATACTACATGCTCTGTGTGTGTTAGTTCTGGACGGTCAAAATTTGATACTTCATGATCTGTTTGTGTTAGTTCCGAGCTTACATGTTTTTCATACTCCATGCCCTGTTTGTGTTGGTTCTATGCATACAAAATTTTCATACTTCATGCTGTGTTTGTGTTAGTTCTGAGCTTACAAAATTTGTTACTTCATGCTCTGTTTGTGTTAGTTCAGAGCTTACAAAATTTTGGTACTTCATGCTTGGTTTGTGTTAGTTCTGAGCATGGAAATAAATTGGGAGCGCCATGCTGCGTAATACACCAAAACAATCACAGAATTTCAATCATGACACCAAAACAATAATGAACTGAATATGTGGAAGAAATTCGATCTTCATAGAATTGCAAGGTAATACTTTACAAAAACTTTACAGCGTAACAAATGTACTTGACATCTGACACTTTACAAAGAACTAAAACTTAACAAATACTTTACAGCGTAGTACAATGTTTAATAACGTACAGGTACATGAAAAAATTTACAAATACTGAAAGTATACAACTTATTGTTGCTCCTAATACATATTTTGTTTTGTATAGTGTCAACAAAAACACAATTTAAGTTTGCTCCATATATCAACTTTTCGCGTAGTCCAGTATTCAATAGCTCCAAGAAGCACTTCATGCTGAAATCAACCTGAAATCAAAATTAAACATTGCTCATTAAACCTGGAAAATACAAAATAATTACAAAATATAGTCGGCTCAGAACACAAAAAATCATGAAATAAATATGGTAGGCTCAGAAAAACAGCGGCTGAACATGACAAATTCAAAATTTGTTGGCTCAGCAAAAAAAGAAACTGAGAAACAAGTAGCTTGGGAGAAAATAGAAACAGATAGTGAAGTATCAAATGTTTGTAAGCTCGTAACAAACAGAGACAGAGAATGAATTGTCAAAGTTTGTAAGCTCAGAACTAACACAAACAGATCATGAAGTGTTAAATTTTGCCCTCACTCAGAACCAACACAAAAATAGCATGAAGTATCAAATTTTGCCAGCTCAGAACTAACACTAACTGATCATGAAGTATCAAATTTTGTCAAGCGCTCAGAACTAACACAAACAGATCATGTAGTATCAAAATTTTGTAAGCTCAGAACTAACACTAACAGATCATGAAGTATGAAAATTTTGCCAGCTCAGAACTAACACTAACAGATCACGAAGTGCCAAATTTTGCCCTCGCTCAGAACCAACGCAATCAGAGCATGAACTATGAAAATTTTGTAAGCTCATAAATAACACAAACAGAGTCTGAAGTATCAAATTTTGTAAGCTCATAACAAACACAAACAGAGCATGTTGTATCAAGTTTGGTAAACCGAGAACAAACAGAAACATATTGATGAAGTATCAAATTTTGTTCACTCAGAACAAACAGAAAATGAACTCTTTGAACCTGGACATGAAGTATCAAATTGTGTATGCTCAAGACAAACAGAAGCTTGGCATGAAGTTTGAAATTTGGTATAGTGTCAGAACAACAGACACTGAACATGTGGTTTAAATAAAACCAGTAGGCTCAGAACACACTATTCATAACTAGGGCTGCATTAGGGTGCCGCGCCAACTAGGATATGATAGATATATAATCAAGAATAAATACAATAAGCTTGAAATAATTATTCAGATCATAAAGTGTTTTGCATCACGGCCTACACCAACAAACAGTTGGAGAGAATCAAAGACCAAAAGGCTTAGATGAGTACCCAACACATACGCATCCAACGTCAGTTACTATAAAATCTAGTTTTCTGTTGTTTGGAGCTTACAAATTTTGATACTTCATGCTCTGTTTCTGTTGTTTTGAGCTTATTATCAACTGTCTTATATAAATAGAGTAAGTCTGTTAAGATATCCTTATCATGAGCCGGGGTTTTAAACCATTAGGCTCAGAACACACTATTCATAACTAGGGATGCATTGGGGTGCCGTGCCAACTAGGATATGATAGATATATAATCAAGAATAAATACAACAAATTGAAATAATTATTCAGATCATAAAGTGTTTTGCATCACTGCCTAATATATAGTTTTTTGTATAGTGTCATGATCTATTTGTGTTTGTTCTGAGCTGACAAAATTTGATACTTCATGTTCTGTTTGTGTTGTTCGGAGCTTATCATCAACTGTGTTATATATATAGAGTAAGTCTATTAAGAGCTTGGGACCTGAAATCCTTATCCAGAGCGGGGGTTTTTAGCCATTCGTTCGCGATTGATCGCGATGGAACGACTCATATTTGATATCGCTTATCTTCAGAATGTTTGGGGGTAAAAGGGGTAAAATCAAAAACCCCTATCTCTTATCTTCTCACACTCAATCGAGCAAGCACACATAATAGACTTACTCATGAATATATATAGACTAAAAAAAACCAGTAGGCTCAGAAAACACTATTCATAAGTAGGGCTGCATTGGAGTGCCGTGCCAACTAGGATATGATAGATATATAATCAAGAATACTTAAAACAGAATTGAAATAATTATTCAGATCATAAAGTGTTTTGCATCACTGCCTAAACCATTGTGAGTCATCGGTGCCCAAAAATTTGGTGAATTGAGCTTGTCTCAAATCTCATAAATGTAAGGTAAGTGTTGAGGGCATTGGACATTCAAACACCATACTTTCATTTCTTCACCATCTACTCTCCCGCTCATACCCCAGATGTGTATTCAACTTTGAATAATTATCATGGCACACAACCAAATACCCTTGAAAACAATAATTTCAATGCCCAAAAATTTTGTAACCAACTTAGATCAAAATCAATCTCATCATTGCCTACAAACAAAACCGAATGAAAATGCAAGAAATTAAACAGAAATCATAAAAGCATTTATGAGAGTCAAACACTTCCCTCCGGAATCTGAGAGAGGCAGAACCCAATGAGCCGAGAAATCGAAACCCTTATCGCCGATGGGGGCTGATCGATTATACCCCTTTTACCCCTCGACAGATTTGAAGATAAGCGACTGGAGATCCGATCGATCGTGGAGTTGGTTTACACAGGTGACGAAGAAAGAGAGCGGAAGAGAAGAGCTCGACTTCGCTATCTTAGATTAGGGTTTCGAAGAGAGGTGGATTAGGGTTTCGAAGATGGAGATCGGGACTGAGAGCGTGAGAAGAGAAGAGATAGGGATTAGGGTTGTGAAGAGAGCAGGGCGATCTTCGAGAGCGGGAGAGAGAGCGAGAGAAGATAATAGGCAGTCTTATTAGGGTTTGGAACGATAGAGAGCGGGAGAGAAGAGAGCTCTCGAAGATAAGATATAAGGGGTATAATCGATTATACCACTTTTACCCCTCACCTTATCTGAAGATAAGCGGCAATAGATCTCAGCCGTCCGATCGCGATCGAGATCGATCGGATGGCTGAGATCTTCAGCTCCCGATAAGGAGCCCAGCTTCCTAGCTCTTAATAGACTTACTCTCTCTCTCTCTCTCTCTCTCTCTCTCTCTCTATATATATATATATATATATATATATATATATATATATATATATATATATTTATATATATATATATTCTATTATAAAAGCCATAATAAATCTGTCCAGAGCAGATCTGGACCATAGATCTCATATTTTTAGATCAAATCTCAACCATTCAAAATAAATTTGTTCAAAGCAGATCTGAACCATATATCTTATATTTCTAGGTCAAATCTCAGCCATCCAAAATACTCATATATTTTTCTAACTAAAATTACTAATAGCTATCCCCTCCATCTGTTCTCTTTTGAAATTTTCTCCTCCCCCCCCCTAAATCTCGAACTCTATCAAAACCCAAACCCTAACCTCTTTAAATTCTTCTCTCTCGATCTCTCCCTAATCAAACCCTAACCCTAACACCAAAATTCACAATCTCTGTCAATAAAGAGAATCTTCGACTCAATTAGGATTTGAAAGATGCACCATCTGAAGCACAGTGCGAAGGATCTGGGGCTCTTGATTCGAACCAGTCGTCCTGTTCTTCCATTGGAGCCACCATCTCGGATTCGGGTCTGTTGGTTTCTCATCTTTGGCCATTGCTGATCAAGCCCTTTCAACAAGGTCCTTTTTGCATATAAACCTCTATATTCTATTAATTTTGTAGATTTTGTACTGATAATGATTTTGTTATTTGTAGTTCTAGATATGGGCTTTTGGTAATTTTGAAACATTTGGAGAGTAGGTTTCTGCTGTATTTTGTAGATTGGTGCATTAATCAGGTGTTTACAAGTAAACTAAAGCAAATTTTAACATTTGATTTTTTGTTTAGTAATTTAGATTTACTTGAATTTTGAACCTAATCATGGAATAAGTTGCACCATGTTTCCCTTTTTTTAGATTACTTTGACGACTAGGGTACTTAATCAAAATGTGATCAGGAATTTGGTGTTAATATCAGGATAGCAAATATTCGTAAATGTTTTTTAATGGTGATTATTGTATATTAAACATGTCCCCATTTGGCTACACTACACTCTAAATTCATTATGTAGTATTTAAGTTGGTCTGCAATGGAGTTTTGCTTCAATAGTAGCAGTTAACATATATGTATCAACATAATTAAACTTGAGCAGAATACAAGCATCTGGTTTCGAGTACTTGCTAGATATATTTGCTTTTTTTCTTCGAAAAACCTTGTGGCAGCATGAGATTCTCGCTAATCTGCTTGTGACAACGAATAAAGCTCAGAAGCATAAGAAGAGCAATAGAGCAAAACACTATTTATCCCTATAACCGTCAGCTTTGTTCCTGGAACAATTGTTTGAACCAAGTGGTGATCCACCGACAAAAGCATATTCCAAGGTAACTCCCCAGTTGGAACATCCTTTGGATTTTCCTGGAACGTAAGAGTATGGAGATACAACATACTTTCTCTTATCAGGAACCACAATCCAAGGATCCAATAGGCATGCCTCTTCCCCACGCTGTGCAAGATGATCACAAGATCTCGACACAATTGCACCACCAAGCCTAGGCCGGCAAGCTACAGTCTTTATACTCTTACAATTCTTGCACATCAAATTCACATACGTCGCCTTCGCGTTCGCCTTCGCCTTCACCCTTAAGAAGCAATAGTAATTCCAACAATCATCACAAGCTTCGACATGTACTCTGCCCCAATCGAACGAATCAAAACGGAACTCTCCTTTGACGAAAGAAAAATCCGAACATCCTCATTTTCAGATTGAAGCATAGATATGAATGCTTGAGATTTCTTGTACTATTCAATATATATTCTCTGTCAAATTCAGAATGTTTCAACAGAGAAGATAACTTCACAAGTGCTTTACTTTAGACTTCAAGCTTGACAACAACATCCATGTAGGCCAATTCTTTGATCCCCAACTGTACAAGCTTTGATGCTGGTTCGATGATTTTGTCATGATTACCAATTGGATACACTGATTCCATTCCATTAACTTCTTGCTCCAATTTTGAGGCTTTAGCATCAAGTCTCATAATATCAGCATTTTGTTTCAAACTCGAGACTGTACCATGAGCAAACTAAAGTAGTTCTTCATGTTTTACCAATACCTCATCTAGGTATCTTAAGAATGACTTTATCTTATCTACATCTTTAGAAAGCTGGTGAAAGATCGGGCTACTTTGAAGCTTGCCCAGTAGTAAGAAGGTTTCCTTACCATTTGCCAAATATTGTATGCTACTTATAATTGCATTGTGGACTTCTTCCCTTCCTGTAAAACAAAGTCCAAGGACTTCCAGTAAGACAAGAACCTTTTCCTCAGTTGGTATTTCTAAAATCTTGGATAGTGTAATGCCTTCTAAAGCTTGACTATGTAGAAATACGACTTCAAAATACACTGGGTATAAGGCCACAGTAAGACAAGTAAAGAGGCCAGCTCCCCCAATGTACAACTTAGTTTTTTCAAGCTTGTCAATGTGTCCATTGGTGTCATCATCACCATAGAGCCCTCAAGGAAACCAAATGAACTATTTGACACCAAGATACAACATCAGTTCATTCTCTATTTCTTCCTTTTCTTGGTCATGCATTTCATTAAGCACCTTGGAGGTCTTCTCACCAGTATTTTCCTCAACTTCAAGATTAAACAAATTATCACCAACTACTCCATCTATATTCTTTCCAATGGTAACAACATCACTCACACTCACTTCATCTACAAAAATCGATTTGTTAGCTCTCCCATTATCCTCTATAAAGATGAAATCTAGTGGAGTTAAACCCACTTCAAATGTATTGTTAGCAAAACAATTGAAACACAAATTGTAATCAAACAATTTGTTGCAATGGTATCTTTTACAAGAACAAGAACTCCAACACCAATTGCAATGGTACTCATCATCACCCTCACTGCCTTCATTTCCATCTTCCACTTCCAGATTATTAAGCTTTTGAACTTTCTCCACCTTCTCACTTCTTCGAATTTCCATGTCACTCTCTACTCTAGAAGTGAAAGGAATGAAGTTAGGGTTTGACACCTCGATTACAAGATTTAGATGAGGAGTCGATCGAAGAGTCGATTGAGGAGTCGATTGAGAAATCGATTGTTTTTATTATTTTATAATAGGGATAGAATCCGCAGAGTCTAGCCATTATATTCACACAAAAAAAGGTCATACAACCAACAGTTTAGGTTCAAGTACAACATCAGAACTAAAAGAAAAAAGATAGCAGAATATTCTCCCAACATGAAAGGAGAGAAATACAAAAGATGTGAAATCGATTGTTGAATCCATGATTGATTGCCCTTCATTTCTTTCATTTGCCCTAGGATGTAATCAAGCTGCTTTGACACTGATTTCAACTTCAAAGTCATCGATCGGATCTCCTCCTCCATCGTTGACGTGCCTCCGACGTCTTGCTCGTCGCCGTTCATGAAGGCCGCTTTGATACCAAGTTGTTAAGGATCAAAATCTGAGTTCCATTGGATTTGGCCATTGAGGAGAATTAGGGTTGAGAGATTGGAGAATTGGGGAAGAACTAAATGGGTTTCTTGATTAATTTCTTGATTGAATGTACAAACTCCATCTCGCTCTTTATATGAACTGAGACTACATAATGTGCACGTAGGTGCTATAGTAATTACCGTACAACGACTCATAGACTGAACTAGTACCTGGCCCACTTACAAGACCCGGCCCGAATTCACCATTCAGAATGAACAGTGTTTTCTTACAACTAATAGCATGTATCAGTTCTCAACTGATACATATATAGACCTATGCCATCTTCATATGTTCTCCATCTACAATTACAGCTGTTACACCCCGCAACAGTTCCTCACCCCTCCTTCCAAACTTCTGTCCCTTCTCCTATCCATCACATACTTGCTCTCGGCTAATGGGCTGGGCATTAAGGAGGTGGGGCAGGTGAGTGGGCAGGTCTTGAAGGGCGGGGGTTTGAGGGGAACCATTTTGTGGAGAATGTGTTGGTGAGGGTGTATGCTGGGGATGCAAGGAAGGTGTTTGAGGAAATGGCGGAGAGGGATTTGTATTGTACTTGTTGAATTCAATTGTGGCGGGCGGAGGTGTTTGATCGGATGGCAGAGAGGGATGTGGTGTCGTGGTGGAGTACTATGACTGCTGGGTATGCTCAGGTATGAATTGAGTGATGTGCTTATTTTGAAATGAATAGTAGACTATTAGCATGTTAGCATTTGTAATGCACAAGTTCTTTTTCTTCTTTACGTTGCAAGAAATTGCTTCAAATGCTTGTCTTATTTGTCAGCAATTTCTGTATGACGGACATAGATGAAAATTTTATTTGTAGTCTTCAATTGTTATCATGTAAATTTCATCATAATCATATAAAAGTTTCACCACCTTAACATTTATCTCACGTTTATCTAACATTTATTTTTGTACAATATTCAAAATGATCATAAATACATCATGATTAGTGTCATTTTCATTTATATTTTTCTAGATAATATATATGTGTTCCCCCAAACAATACTTTATCATGAAGATTTTTGGGTTTAAATGTTGTATCCTGTTCTGCTGGGTATAACCATGCTAAGGATCTTTTATCTGTTGAACTAATGCCGACCATTTACTTTTGAAATGGTCCAACCTAGATTTACCACTCGCTGCAGGACTACACTCCTTACCACTATTCTTGATTGGTTCTTCATTTGTCAACCCTGGAAATTATTAAATGATCTCAATATTCCCGTTCATCCTAACATTGATTGCATTTATATTTATGAGGCTTTCATTCCTTACCTTAATCCTAATTCAGTTTTGCTACACATACAGTTCATTCCGTCAGTTTCAACTACGTACAAATTTGGCATTTATAAAATGGTAAATGATATAAAGGTGAATGTTAAAATTTATAAATGTTTCATTAGTTCTTTGCAGGCTGGGTGCTTCATCGATGTCCCATGAGATGCAATGGAGCTCTCCCATGATATGCAACTCACTAGTCCTCGGCCTAATGTTTTCACCCTGATGACCATTCTTGCTGCCTGTGCCAATCTTGTATCTTTGATGGGTACATACCTATATAGATAAAGCCAATATCTAAATGAACAACACATTTCTTCCTAGTCTCATTGATATGTATTCTTAAGTGTGGTGACCTAGAACTGGCTTTTCTTTTATTTAATGACAGAAATAGCCTTAAAAATCAGTGTACACCCTTGGAAAGAAATGCTCGCAGGCTGTGCCATCCATGGTTAGTCTGAGAAAGCAATCCAACTTTTTGAGAGAATGAAGGAGTACGAGAGCATTTCTCCTGATAAAGTAACATTCGTGTTTTGTTTAGTGCTTGTGGCCATGACAGATTTGTTCAACAGGGTGAGTTTTATTTTGATTCCATGAAAAAAGTACATGGCAGTGATCTGAGCTTGAACATTATGAATGCCTGGTGGATCTTCTGGGTCAAGCTGGGCTCCTGATGGAAGCTGAGGAGATCATATTGACAATGCCTATGGATCCAGATTTGCCATATGGAGTTCATTGTTAAGCACTTGTCGAATTCATAGAGATATAGAATGGGGTGCGATGATTCGAAAGCTCTTGGATCCTAAGAACATAGGGTGTCAAGTACTACTAGCAAATTTGTATTCAAATTCTGGAAGATGGGAAGATGCAAAGTATGTGAGGAAGGGTATTGAAGCGAGTCTGGTTGCGGTTAGAATAAAGGTGTTCATAAGTTCCTTTTAGAGACCAATCTCACCCTCAAACGAAAGATATATATTCATTCTTGGATGATATGGCGATTAGACTAGAAGAAGGCAGGTTATGTTCCAGAAATAGAGCTGGCCTTGCTTGATATCGAGAAAGAAGTCAGAGAGACTGATCTTTCCAGACATACTGAGAAGTTGGCAATTGCATTTGGGGTTATGCACAATGCACCAGAGATAGTTATCTGGATTGCGAAAAATTTGCAAGTTTGTTTGTGCTCTCACAATGCGTCGAAATTTATTTAAAGAGTTTATGATCAGGGGATTTTGGTCTTAAGCTGTCTTCATTTGTATCTTGAAAATATCCTAAAATTTCTTTCCATTTAAGTTTTAGTTTTTTACTTTAACTAAAACTTAGCTTTTTTGGCCAACTGAGGCTCCCCTCCTGTCCAGTTGACCGTCTTCCTGCTGTCTTCAGAGATTTCTGATTTTTTTTCCTGGCTTCGTTGCTTTGTCTTTAGCTTTGTTGTTGTCGCAAATGTCTCATTATGTTTCGATGTATCGACTTCTATTGTATATATGAGTTCTGGTTTTTTTTACTGCTTCTAAATGCTGTCCTTGTACCGTACTTTGCTTATTTAAGAAGATTGCGTATTTTTTGCTGGCTGGAGTTTTCGGACTCCATCTTTGGTTATCAAAAAAAAAAGTTTTAGTTTTTACTATAAATTGGATGTATGTTTAAGTATTTTGTCTTTTATTAAATTTTCCTTACGTCACAATGCACCCGTAACATAGGACTTTTGATTTCAAAGCAACACGAGTTTAAATTTAAATCCAATAGGGCACGTATCAGTTGCAAATTTAAAAGACCACCTCTTCTAAAACAATGTAGGGATTATGCCCCAAAAGGGCTCTCAACATGATGCGGGAGAATATTAGAATTTAAATAAAATACATAACCCTTGCCCCTAACTTCGGAGATTACACCAGGCTTGCTTCACACTTGTAAGCTGGAAAGTTGGAAAGCGACAACAAATAAGCATAACCCGATCAACGTGTAATATAACTTCGAGGTTTCATGTAGAAGGCAAGAACAATTAATAGTTGCGAGTTTAAATTAAATTTCTTCATAATATTACAACTAAAATGTTTAAATTAAATTTCTTCATAATATTACAACTAAAATGATATGTTTATGTACATCTGGAAATAGTTGAAAATTTTGAGTTTTATACTTTGTCCACATCATACTACTTGACCCCTCAAACCCATTATGTATAGTTGTACCACATCCATGATCTAAAACGGAAAAAAGAAAGGAGACCGCAGCCGTTGGATCTGATCCACAAATCAAACGGCTAACTCTTAAAAACCCCAACTCTCCCATTAAAATAGTAAAGATATATGTGGGGGGAGTGATCATGTGACGCCCGCCCTCCCTCTTATATATACATACATACACACACCATACTAAGTGATACATGGGATAAGTAAAAATAAGTGAACCTTATTTTGCTCATCTTCACTTTTCAAAAGTATGATGCATGCAGTAACTTTTTCGTTTCAAATTAATATACAAAAAACTCTTGTAATGGAAAAATAAACAACCTATACCTAGTTAGTGTTCCAAATTTGTGAAAACACCATTTTTTGTCTTAGAATTTTTAGGACAAAAGCCAAATCAGATTTGAATTTAATAAAAAAAAAATCTCTACCAGGTGATCTGATACTATACAAGTTAGAAACATATTAAGAAAAAAAAGTTTAAACATAAGATAAAAATGAGAGAGAACTTTGAAGCCTTTATGAATAAATGAGAGATAAAAATGATAGTTGAAACAAGGGTACAATATCACATTTTCCAATGATAAAAGTTTGATGGAGAACTAACTCTAAACTAAACTTTGTTGTTTATTGGGACTTTAAGTGCCACAATAACTTCATTGGTGTCGTTATTGACTTATTGTTGATTGTGATTCTAAAGCAAATAATAAATTAATTAGATGCTATAAAGATCAACCTAAAATCTATTTGGTAACGTCATTCAAATTGCAATGAGTTAGGCATGAGATGTGTTACACATAATGTGTGTAAAGTAATATAATGATAATATTCTATAAACAATACAATTTTAAGAAGAAGAATATTTTAAACAACACCGTTGTGCACAAATGAATGCCACAATTGTCTCAAGTGAAATCTTTAACTTTGGGTTGAGGTTGTTAGGATTTTGGAGAAAAAACAAAATTTACAATGATGCATAATACGTATTTCCTTAACAATCCTAATAGTTATTTTGTATATGTTTGGTTCTTTTACTTTTTTTTGTAAAATTCACATAATGTCATGTTTTTGATTGTTGATGGAATTTTATTATTTGAAGTTCAAATATGTAAAATTGTTAATTTTTTTCTTCTTTTTGTACTATTGTCTTTTGTTATTTACAAATAACACAGATGAAAATTTAAGGGATTTAATATCCATATACTTTGTTTCCATACAACTTTAATCTTCCTAATTAAGAAATAATTAACATTGTTCTCTTATGGACAGGTGTTGCGATGGCAAAGAATAAAGGAAGAATTAACTCAGAGGTGGAGATAGGAGGGAGAGGTATCGAGGAGTATGCTTTAAATTTTGTGAACATCAGTAGTAAGGACCAATTATATTGGATGGGTAATCACTAAGGAACTTTGTTCGGTCTTTAGTTTTGTTGCTGCTGCTGTGGCGCGACTATGTTTTTGATAATGTCGTTTACTCATTTTTGTGGGGTATCGACGGTCACTTTTTTACTCTATGCATTGTGGCTAGCGGCTGATGACTGTTGGCTGAGTAGCCTATCGCATGATGTCTTTTTTTTATTCTCTACTGCATTTTGTATTGTTTGTCCCATTTAAGTGCCCTGGATGTGGCTGTGTTGTTCTGCGTTGCCTTCTTTATTCTTCTGGGGACTCTTTTGTTTGGGCAGCAACATGTTCTTGACTAAGTTGGGTGTTTTTCTGGCGGTTTTGCTTCAGTATTGCTAATAGCTTGTGTTCCTTTGCTACTTTTACTTGGTCGGAGTATAACCAGTTCAGTATTTTGCTTCAGTTCTTTATTTTGCATTCTCTATTTTATGAATTGTAATATTACTTCTTCAGTCCTTGTATTGCTTCTTCTCGTATTGCTTCTTCTCTTTGTTAGGTCCGCATCTTGTGCATCTGATGAAGATGGTCACTATTATTTTTCTTGCTACTTAAGAATGAATTTCCGATGGCTTTTACTATCTTATATATATATATATAGGGAGCCTTTCGGTTGAGAACTAATTTGGTGAGAACTCACGGAGTAGACATCCATGAAAAATTCGAACCGACCATATTAGTATTTAGTTCTCTCTTATATATAAGAGACATTGTACTCAGTTATAATCAATCCAATAATATTTCCCAATTTCTCTGTTAACCTTAACAAATGACAGTGAGACCATTTAGCTGCTGCTACTGGTACTCTAGATCCCTTCTTCTCCTATGAATGCAACCCACCACTCAACACCATGCTGGGTATGCTCAGGTATGGATTGTGAGATAGACTACGAGTGATGGGATTATTTTGAGCATGTCAGCATTTGTAATGGATAAGTTCTTTTTCTTCTTTGCATTGCTAGTAACTACTTCAAATGCTCGTCTTATTTGTCAACAATTTATGTATGACGGACATGGATAATTTTTTTTTCCAGTCTTCATCAGTTGATGTGAATTCATCATAATCACATAAAACTTTCACCACCTTAACATTTATCTCATATTTATCTAACATTTATGTTTGTACTATATTGAGAATGATCATAAATACATTATGATTAGTTTCATTTTTATTTATATTTTGAGATAACATAAATGTGTTCCCCTCAACAATACTTTATCATGAAGATATTGGGGTCAGTGACATGAATCCTGAATCCTTTATGCCGGGTATCACCCTCTTGAGGATCTTTCATCTGTTAAACTGACGTCCGACCATTTTCTTCTGAAATGGTCCAACCAAGATTTACCTCACTCCAGGATTATATTCCTTGTCACTATTCTTGATTGGTTTCTTCATTTCATCACCACACTGGAAATTATTAAATGATCTCAATATTCCCGTTCACCTAACATTGATTGCATTTTACCTTTATGAGGCTTTCATTCCTTACCTTAATCCTAAATCATTTTTGCTACACATCCAATCCAAGCCCTCAGTTTCAACTACGTTAAAAATTGGCCTTTATAAAATGGTAATCGATATAAAGATGAATGTTAAAATTTATAAAAGTTTCATTAGTTCTTTGTGGGCTGGGTGCTTCATTGAAGCAATGGTGCTCTTCCCTGAGATGCAATTCACTAGTCCTCCGCCTAATGCATTCACCCTCACGACTGTTCTTGCCACATGTGCCAAGCTTGTAGCCTTGGATGAAGGAAGATTGGTTCATACCTACATATTTAAAGCCAATATCGAAATGAACGACATATTGCTTGCTAGTCTCATCGATATGTAAAGTGTGGTGACCTGGAACTGGCTTTTCATATATTTAACAACAGAAAAAACCCTAAAAAATAGTGTTTACCCTTGGATGGCGAGCCTGAGAATGCAATCCAACTTTTTGAGAGAATGAAGGACGAGAGCATTGCTTCTGATAAAGTGACATTCGTGTCTTTGCTTAGTGCTTGTGGGCATGGTCGGTTAGTTAAACAGGGTGAGTTTGACTTTGGTTCCATGAAAAAAGTATATGGCAGTGATCCGAAGCTTGAACATTATGAATGCCTGGTGGATCTTCTTGGTCAAGCTGTGCTCCTGGAAGAAGCTGAGGAGATCATATCGATAATGCCTATGGATCCAGACATTGCCATATGGAGTTCATTGTTAAGCGATTGTTGAATTCATAGAGATGTAGAGCAAGGAGCGAGGATTGTAAAGCTTTTGGATCCTAAGAACATAGGGTGGCATGTACTACCTAGCAAATTTATATTCATAGCCTAGAAGATGGGAAGCTGCGAAGTATGTGAGGAAGGGTATTGAAGAGAGTGGTGGTAGGAAGAGTCCTTGTGGCAGTTCAAATGAAGATGTTCATCTGTTCCTTTGGGAGACCGATCTCAGCCTCAAGCTAAAGAGATACATTCGTTGTTGGATGACATGGGGATTAAATTAAAGGAGGCAGGTTATTTTCCAGAAGTAGAGGTGGTCTTGCTTGATATCGATGAAGAAAGCAGAGAGACTGCTCTCTTTAGGCATACTGAGAAGTTGGAAATTGCTTTTGGGATTATGTACAGTGCACTGCGCTAAGGATAGTTATCCAGATTGTGAAGAATTTGCAAGTTTTTTTAGACTCTCACGAAGCGACAAAATTTATTTCAAGAGTTTATGATCATGGATTTTGGTCTTTAGTGTGACTTCATTTTGTATCTTGAAATTATCCTAAATGAATTTCTTTCTACTTCAAGTTTTAGTTTTTACTATAAAATTTCCTTACCCTGGTTTAAATCCCACAGAGCACGTATCAGTTGTTAATGAAAAAGACCGCCTCTACTCAAACAACATACGGATTATGCCAAAGAAAGGGATCTCAACATGATGCAAGAGAATATTAGAATTTAAATAAAATCCACAACCCTTGCCACAACTTCTGAGAATTGATGTAGTGGTGGGTTATGTCACACTTGTAAGCTGGAAACTCGGAAGCGACAACAAATATCAAAAAACTTCGAGGCTTCATGTAGGAGGTAAGAACATTTAATAGTTGCGAGTTTACTATCATTTCTGCATAATATTACAACTAAAATGATCTGTTTTTTTTTAAATTTTGAGTTTTATACTTTGTCCACATCATACTCTCTAAGGTGAAGTGCAAAGAAAGCTCGTCATATGCCTTCACTTGACCTCTGAAATTCAATTAGCATCTTTCCCATTTCAAAGTTCGCTTGAAACATCTTTAGATATTCAGGAAATCTTTTATAGAACACATCAAGTCTTTATATAGATAACTCATTTCTCAAAAGGACAAATATATCTGATACTTAGTTTGGTAATATCCTCGTAACATACCTGTAACTAGTTATTTTGATGCTCAATGCTTTTGGCATTTCTAGTTTAGCGACAATAGTTCTATGGTTTATGATAAGTCGCAAACTTTTCTGTGCTTAATTGACTTGTTCTTCAAAAGAAGTGAATCCAAATGCTCATCTAAGAGCATCTGTAGTCGTCTGAACCCAAAATTTGGGTATTTGACATTTAGAAATAAGAATTTATGGTTGAGTTGTAGTCGTTTGAATCCAAAACATCACTTTTTTTTAATTTTAAAAAAGTGATGGACGATAGATGATGTTTCGTTACGTTTAAAATTTTATTTAAATTTTAAAAAATCATGAACGAGAAATCAAATCTTGTCTGAAAAAAGAATGAGAGATCAAATTTTGCCCGTTGGATCCGGTCCACAAATCAAACTATAACTCCGACCCCAAATTCAAAATTCCAACAACCTTGTATTCCCAATATTATGACCGTTGTAGCTCCTCTCTCCCTCATCTCTCCCTCTCTCTATCGTTCTTAATCTCTCTTCAATCCTCCGAGAAAGAACCCCCAATTCCCTCAAAAGAATTTCAAGAGATCGAGACGAGAACAAACCATGGGTGAGGAAGCCAAAGAACTCTCAGCCCTTGAAGCGATCACCCAAGTATTCCAACCCCACGGTATATATCTCTTCCTCTTTCCTCCTATTTTTTAGATTCGATTTTTTTATTATTGTTTTGAAATGGGTTTTTGTTTCTGATTCTAATGGTATGATTACGCACGGATCTTGATGTTTCTTGTTTGTGTGTTGTGAATCAGAAGATGGATAGACCTTGCCCGAGAATGTATAATGTCAAGAAATTGGTACATGTTCGATCTTCAGTTGAATTAATGTGTATTCTATCTGATTTTGTTGGTGGGTTTTTTTATTATTTCCTTTTTCTGGGTTGTAGTTGTCCTTTGTGATCAAGATGAGGATTGGGCCAATTCGGAATATATGGATGATAAACAAGAGAGCAATTAGAAAATCAGGCAATTTAATTTTGAGAAAGGTTGTATCATATCATTTGTTGTAATCGATAGCGAGTCGATGGTTTCCTTCTTCGATCGCCAGCTCTTTTCCGTGCTTCAGCTTCTTGGTATGGATATCATCCTACTACTTTTCCTTATTTGAATTCTTGAATAGTTGTATATGTAAATTTTTTTTTATGTTTGGTTTTGTTTTAGGGACCAAGTACAAAAGATTACTGAAGAAATGCCAACACCAGACTACTGAAGGTTCAATTTTGCAGGCTGTTTTTGAGGAGTTGAGCAACCAGTGCATTCAAGAGTGTGAACCGGAATATGAGGCCTTGAAGAAGTACACTCAGGAGTGCTTGGAAAGAGAGCTTGTACAATGAGATAATTGAACTTAAAGGGAATGTAAGGGTTTCTGTAGATGTCGGCCTTTACTTTCAGAAGATATGTTGAAGTATCATAGAATTCGACCAGTCTCAAGATCCGGAGTTGTCAGTTGTTTGCTCTGACCATTCAAAGAAACAGTTCAGATTTGATCATGTTTTTTACGCGAAAGGTAGACAAGGTACAAATACAAAGTTTATGTTATTGAGGGTTTCAATTTCTTCGTTTTTTGCTTAAATAAGTCCGATATCTTTTTACCATCAATATATCAATTTATAGGTATAATCCCTTAATTAGCTGCATATTTAGCTCCACATGGTGTAAGATTATATGCCAAATAAGCTAGCTGATCTGCAGTATAGAGCTATATTATCCAGTTACGTTTATGCGTATCTAACATAGACACTTAGTGTTATTTAGTGTTTTTACATTTTTATAAAGTTAACGTTACTCGTGTGTAAATTACGACAAAATCTGTGCTTATTAAATCAATCTCCTTACAGCATTTTACATAAGTTTGTTTAAAGTGGAGAGTTCCTTTTTCTTCAATTAGGTTTTTAATGTATAAATGAGTTTAATATAATATGATTAGTACATAAACCCTGATAACGTAGGAGCTTTAGTTTAGTCACGAGGACAATATGTATGGTATTAGAGTCACTGAGATTCTAAATAGCACGAACATAGATACGCCGAGACGGACACACACGGATGGGGGGAGATTTTAAAGAACTACCCTAAAATATCCTGTGTCGTGGCAGATTTGTGCCTGACACGGCATGCTTACCAAATTGAAGTGTTTGTGCTTCATAGCTCTCAGAATTGACCCATAGCATGCACATGTTTCAAGTGTAATATTTAAAAAGTATACCTCATTTCAGCCCACAAAATGGGCTCTCAACTTGCATCTGCGTACTGTAATGTAAATCTACTAAATTGCTCAATGAGCACTACTAGTTCATTGTTTTGGTGTAGTGATAGGGACAGCAGTAAACACTTATCTCTCTTATTTTGTAGTAATATTGCTTTGTTTAAATAAGTAACCTGCGAAAATGGTTCATCAAGCAATCATAGTTTTATATGAACAAAAGTAACATTTTATAGCTGGTGTATATTTACAATTTTTTTTGGTAATATGTACACTTTTAAGGAACTTAGCTATAATCTGTATGAAGAGGTCATGCTTGCTGAGACATTGCCAGTTCTCAGATCCGTACTGGATGGATATAATGTTTGTATATTTGAACTGGCAAGACTTTCACGATGGAAGGAACCGTGGAAAATTGAGGTGTCAACTAACAGGCATTGGAAGAACTATTTAAAAGTTCTACTGGGAGGTATTCAATGATCAGATACTAGTTTATTTGTGAGCATGTTGGAAGCCTACAATGAGAAGATTACAGACCTTCTCATAGAAAATTCTTAACAGCATACAAAGAATTAATTACATATGTTTTCTTCTGCTTCTAAAATTTAGTTGAATTTGTCATATATTCAAACATCTAATTGTTGTTGTAGGTTTAAAGTAATGAAAGTAGTAGATGGAACTCATGCTAAAACCTTCGGCATAGAAGATATGTGGGAGATACTCCAAACGGGGAAAAATAACAGATCCAATGCAAATGAACTCAGTAGCTGTTCTCATTGGTAGCATTCTTGTCCAAGTACATCTTTTCAGTACATTTTTTGTCACTTAATGAAGTCAATTCCTTAGAATGGGTTCCTCTCTTAAGTAATTTATACACGAATTGAAAAATGGATATGGTGCATACATAGCCTATGACTTATTTGTCCACATGCATAACTGTCGTCAAGAAAATATTTTGACTAACGATTTTCTCGAGGAGCTAAAATAATTTTTAGTCAGTTCTACTAACACCTATTTTAATTATAAAGGTGATTTTAGAGTTTAAAAAATAGTTTAGGCACTCCAAAAGCAACATTAAGTCATTATATTATATCTTCGTTCACAGCTTGGTGAGAGTGACCATAAAGGGGAAGAATTGGTGAACGGGCATAGGAGCAAGAGCCACATTTGGATTTAGCTGGAAGCCAGCAATTAGGCAAAACTGAGATGGAAGGAGAAAGGTTAAAGGAATCTCTGTTCATAAATGTCCCTACTTGGGGATGTTATATCTGTACTTGCTTCCAAGAACCCCCACATACCTTACAGGTCTCTATCGTATTGTTTTGTCTCTGGTAATTGAAACTCTCTCTTGATTTGTTTGCTAACAGATTTTACATGATAAATCAACAGGAACTCTTAGCTTACTAACTTGCTATAAGGCTCTCTAGATGTGAGTTCCAGTTTCATCTTTTTCACATTATATGAATCAACATGGTTATAGATATTAGATGTTTAGAGGATACTTTTTTTAAGCCCATTTAAACAGAAGATAAAAATGAGGGAGAACTTTGAGGTAAAAGGTGAATAAATGACTAAAGAAATGCACAGATCAAATGAGAAAGCATTTAAAGGTTTAAAGGAAGAGTAGCAATGTAGCATCATTGCTTGGCTCATGGATGTCATTATATAATATAACTTCCATGCTTCTTAACTTTATCCTTGCCATAACATGCGGAGGTGGCTGACAGCTCATTCTTTTCATGAGGAAGGGAATCATTCAATGCATTCCCTAACTGTCCAACTGTGAAGAATCATGATGTTAGTCCTATGATAGGCATATTAATAACAGCAGGGTAAATGTACATGATCAGAGGCCTACAAAATTTAGGAATAGTAGAAGTTTGAGCAAAAAATACAGACGAAACAAGGTTACTCCTTCAATTCATCATCCTGTTTTTTCCAGCTCAACAACCTTTTACTCACATAACATAATGTAAGAAACCTTTTATTTATAATGGAGAAACCAAGCTGACCAGATCCTTGTCATGAGCAAAGTTGACTAAATATGGTTACATATCTGCATATCCCACAAGAAATGTGAAAACAGTGAAATCTAACAACTGTTCCACACACAAAAATCTACTAATTATAAATGCACTTAATGTTAGGGGCTTAAGCCTTGATCTTGGAATCTTTGGATTCTGGAATATGACCCAATACGAGGATTGAATCAACTTTGTAAGGTTTTTGGATTATTTACACCACAAAAAGAAGAATAAAATAACAAAAAAAAACATCAAGTTAGTGTTGTCTGGCTAACCGGTTCAGATCTATGGGGTGGTCATCGAGAAAGATTTTCACTGTAAAGTTGGAGCACAGGAGAGAGAAGACCAAGCTGGAGTACAGGAGGCATTGTTATGCTCATAACAAAAGTAATTTGGAAGCCTTTATGAATAAATAGCACGGGTAACAAGTTTTTTTTTTCCTAAAAAAAAAACATGTTTGTTTTGAAACAAGGGTACAATATAAAATTTTCCAATGATAAAAGTTCGATGGACAGCTATAAACTAACTTTTGTTTATAGCTTCATTGGTGTCGTTATTGATTTATTGTTGATTGTGATTCGAAGCAAAAAATAAATTAATTTGATGCTATAAGATCAGCCAAAAATCTATTGGGTAATGCCATTCAGGTTGCAATGAGTTAGGCATGAGATGCAAAAAAATTTCCCAAACTGTCCCACTTTTTGAAAGTTTTTTTCAAACTGCCCTAGTTTTTTTTAAAATTCCCAAACAATCCCACTCGGTCTTTGAAAGACCAAGTTTAGTTAAAACTAACTCGGTTTTTCAAAGACCGAGTGTTAGTCTTGGATTTTTTGAAGTCTAACACTCGGTCTTTCAAAGACCGAGTTATTTTTAACTAAACTCGGTCTTTTAAAGACCGAGTTTAGGTTATTTTGGTAAATACTTTCGAAAGTGGGTCAGTTTGATAAATACTTTCAGAAAGTGGATCACTGTGATAAATACTTTCAAAAAGTGGGTCATTTTGGTAACAAGTTCTATATATTCATTGACTCACTTTTGTACGGCTTCACCTCTTTTAGGATACGTAACTTATGTAACATAGTGATGACCACTATCTAAGTTTATTTTGTCGATAATAAAATTACAAAACTAAATACATATATAGAGATAAAAATTTTATCTCTCTCTCTCTCTCTCTCTCTCTCTCTCTCTCTCTATATATATATATATATATATATATATATATATATATATATTATATTTTTTTCGTTTCATCAAAAAAAAATATAGAGATAAAATTTAATTTGTCAAACGTACATGTTAACTAGTGAGTGGAATTAAAGAGATACATAGGATGGTTGATTTTGATTCAAAGGACAGATTTCGCTATAAAAGGCTAGGATTAATTTTCTAGTTTACAGCTTCCAATATAAATTGGATTTTGACCTGTATTCTTACACTAATTCTTTGTGCTCAAGCCATGATAATCGTGATCATGATCGACTAAGGTCTAAGGTCCATAACTTCAAAGCCGTGATCAATAACTAAGCTTGATTCCACGCCACTAATCCTCTCTTATGGTGATTCATCTTTAATTTCCACTAACCTAGTTATATATATATTATTCCACAAAGGCCATGATGCAGAAATAAAAAGATGAATCATAAATAAAAATTTAACTTCTTTTATAATAATAATAATTATTATTTTGTCCCTGATTTGACTGAAATTTGTGTTTACCTTTTACCTACACTAGTCCTCATTTGTTCAAATTGCTGTCAATTATTTTTGGATATAAGAACAATTTTTTAACGGAAATGTATACATGCTTCAGCTCAATAGAGTAAATTAAATAAATGTTGATCACAAATTTGGGGACAGAATTAATCTTCTAATAATTGTCATGATTGGCATGACACTGTTAGATGCATGTAATTATAAATATGCAGATAGTAATTAGCTTTAAAAAGTAATAAAATTTACAAGTATAAAAAGTAATGACTAATATCAGAATGTTTGGAATTTGGTACAGCTGTGGTAGCTCAAGGATTTGTAGCTGTGAACATGACATTCCGAAACACCGCCGGTGCAATCAAGCACCAAGCTGTCGCAGTTCGTAATGGTGCTGATCTCTCCACCTTCTACAGTTGCAGCTTCGAAGGCTACCAAGATACCCTCTACACCAGTTCTATCGTGAGTGCGATATTTATGGTACAGTTGATTTTATCTTTGGTAATGCAGCTGTTGTCTTTCAGAACTGCAACATCTATCCTCGGGCCCCTATGGTTTTAGAACTGCAACATCTATCCTCGGGCCCCTATGGCGGGCCAACAGAACACCATCACCGCCCAAGGCCGAACTGACCCGAATCAGAACACGGACACCTCAGTCCTGAACTGCACGATAACTGCCTCTGCTGACCTGGTGGCGAACGGAGGGTCGACGAAGACATATCTCGGACGGCCCTGGAAGCAATATTCGAGGACAGTGAGAACTTGTTACCAAAATGACCCACTTTTTGAAAGTATTTACCAAACTGACCCCCTTTCGAAAGTATTTACCAAAATGACCCAACTCGGTCTTTTAAAGACCGAGTTTAGTTAAAAATAACTTGGTCTTTGAAAGACGGAGTGTTAGACTTCGAAAAATCCAAGACTAACACTCCGTCTTTGAAAAACCGAGCTAGTTTTAACTAAACTCGGTTTTTCAAAAACCGAGTCAAAGGCCGAGTGGGATTGTTTGGGAATTAAAAAAAAAACTAGGGCAGTTTGGGAAAAACTTTCAAAAAGTGGGACAGTTTTGGAAAAAATTCTGAGATGCACACACATAATGTGTGTAAAGTAATATAATGATAATATTCTATAACAATACAATTTTAAGAAGAAGGATATTTTAAGCAACGTTGGGCACAAATGAATGCTCCAAGTTGTGTCAAGTGAAATCTTTAACTTTGAGTTGAGGTTGTTAAGATATTGGAGAAAAATCAAAATTTACAATGATGCATATTACCGGGGAGTGGTATTTTCTTAACATAATTATCTTAATAGTTGTTTTTTATATGTGGCCGCTAGCTAAAAAGAAGTTAGGTCTTTTATTTTTTTGTAAAAATTCACATAATGTCTTTGGGATTCAATATCCATATAAATTTTTTCCATACAACTTTAATTGTTAGTAAGTATTTCCCTATTCAAGAAATAATTAAAAGATTGTTCTCTTATGGACAGGTGCTGCGATGACAAAAAATAAACAAAGGATTAACTTGGATGGAGGTGGAGACAGGAGGGAGAGGTATCGAAGAGTAGCTTTAAAATTTGTGAATGAGAGGAACTACTGATTGGGTATGAACCAATGGTAAGGAACTTTGTTCGGCCTTTAGTTTTGCTAGTGATGCTGTCACGTGACTATGTTTTTGATAATATTGTTTACTCATTTTTATAGGGTATTGGCAGTCGCTTTTTGACTCTTTTGTATGTATTGTGGTAAGCGACTGATGACTGTTGGCCGTACTAATAACATGATGTTTTTTGTTGTTCTTTGTATTTCTCTACTGCATTTTGTAAGAGCATCCACAATGACGTTTCTTATTTTTTGGCAAAATGGCAAGTATAGAAATAGAATAGATCGAAAGGTCTGCAGTCGTTGTTTTCGATATTTTGCTAAAATTTGAGTAGGACGAGACAAGTTGTCTAGTCCGTTAATTTTTCCTTTTTGAAGATTTAATTAATTACCAATTAAGTATTAAAATATGTTAATTAAATAAATTAAATATTAAAATATTAACCTAAACCTATTTAATAATCTACTAAACCTACTTAAACAACCTAATCCTACTTAAAAAAATTCCCCCAAACCTGGACGGGACATCATGTCCCGTCTGTTTGGTTTTTTTTTTTTTTTTTTTTTTTCTCATAAGATCTCATCCGTTGGATTAGTTGAAAAAAAAAGGAAAAAAAAAGGAAAAAAAACAAAACCAAAAGGGACGGGACATCATGTCCCGTCCGATCCTATTTTATTTTTTTTAAAAAAAATTAATACGGAACGAGACAACTTGTCTCGTCCGATTATATTAAAAAAAATTAAAAATATTGAGACGATACATGATGTCTCGTCTTCTATAATTTGAGATTCGCAACTTCGTTTCTCATATTTGAGAAGCCACTGTAGTTCGTTTGCTATTTTATAAGAAAATAGCAAACGACTGCAGCGCTTCTTTCTTATAAAATTCTCATAAAATGAGAATATGGGAAATATAGCAAACGACTGTGGATGCTCTAATGTTTCTTCCATTATGTGTCTGGATGTGGCTGTGCTGCTCTGCGTTGTCTTCCTTTATTCTTTTGGATCTACTTTGTTATAGTCAGTCTCAATTTGGTTTTGTGGAGAGATCTGTTTTGGCAGCAGCGTGTTCTTGACCAAGTTGGGTGTTTTTGTGGCTGCGGCTTAGCTTCAGTGTTGCTACTAGCTTGTGTTCTTTTGCTACTTCTACTTGGTCGGAGTATAGCCAATTCTGTATTTTGTTTTTTCTATTTTTATGAATTGTAATTTTACTTCTTCGGTTCTTGTATTGCTTCTTCTCTTTGTTTGGGCTGCATCTTGTGCATCCGATGAAGGCGATCACTGTTGTTTCTTTTTTTGCTACTTATGAATGAATTTCTGATGGTTTTTACCATTAAAAAAAGTATCTCCCTGCATCTGCAGCTCAAATTTGTTGGGAAGTATATTCTGCAGCATCTTTCTTCTCTTTGGGTATATTTTGAAATTAGAATAGTGAGGATAATTTAAAAAGTAATACGATACTTTTGGAGAATAATAGAATGAGTAATTCAACAACAGTACCAATTTCAGAAGAAAATTTCTCTTCAAACTAAGGGCATGCACTTCCAAGTCAGGAATCCGGCCACAAAGTTGGTAAGGAGGAGGGTTGCGTTAGACAATTGACAACCATCACAAAACTTTGTCAAATCCTATGTACATGAATCCTAATAATAAGAATGAAAAATCAAGATTCATGTAGTCGATCCCAAATAGTAGGGAAAATGCTTTGTTGTTGTTGTTGTTGGTGGTGGTGGTGGTGGTTGTTGTTGTATTTAGTTACAGTGTGATATGCTTTTACTGAAGTGTTTTGATTTTCATTTTTGTGGATTCAACTGTAGTTTGGAGCTCTGCAAGTGACTGAATCTTTTAGGGGGTGTTGAAGGACTGGTGAACATCCATCACAAGGAGGTTGTTGATTGGTATGCTGACTATGGAATTATTGTTTCATATAGCTTAACTTTCGTTGCCACCAGACCCAAAAATTTTCTTTTAAATTTTTTTTGTATGACATGTTGTATTCTACAATTTCAGAATCTTTGGAATTACTTAAAGATGGATCATGCACATTGATACAAATCATAAACAAAAAGGGATGCCAAATTTTCAGAATTTTAATTGTTTTGTTCCATCGGCCCGATGAGCAAGGGTACGCATTTTCTTCCATTATTTAGTTCTTTGTGGCGAATTTCCTGTGCATATGCTTTTGTTTTCTTCTTATATATTTGTCATTTACGTGCATTCTATTGCTGTATATAAAAAGTAGATTTTGAAATAATTCTTAAAAAAAGAGAGAGAACCAATTATGACACATTCTTCAATCACGCCACATCTAAGGCTTAATGGTGTCGATGGCTCTTCTAGAAACCTTATTGTATAGGAGCATCTTCACTTTGATAGGTCTCATATTAAATCGTTTGGAGCAGGCTTGCGATAATTTTCTATTGGGATCAGTCTAACCATTAGGCGAACACCTTAAGCTTTTCCTAGAAAAATAATGAAATGAAAATTATTTTATTTTTTGTAACAAGTAATTCCGTGGTTGCTACACATGAGAATGTCATTAATAAAGTCGATATCACGTTTGAGATAAGATTTGACAATAGTTGTGAGTTTTTTTTTTTTTTTTTTTTTTTTTATTATTATTTTTAATTACAATAGGAGGTAACAATGGCGAAATCCATTCTTCTAAGATGGAGAATCACCTAAAGTGTATGATTTACTTTTCTCAATTATATGGATTTACTAAATCCCGCTTTTTATCAAAATTTAAAAGTGAGTTTACAATATTTGTTTAGTTTTCTTATTCATCATCTAAATTTTGTCCTTTTAAAAATTGCTCTTTGATTCTGAGCTATTTCCAAATTTATTGTTTTAATTTCAAAATTCTTACTCAATTACTTTTAACATGGGGTCTTAGCTGCGTGGTTCGGACTCTTCCTCTAGGCTACAAGGTGTCAATTTTTAAAAGGGACTAGGGAACTTTTGGATGGAAGACCGTGAGCCAATTTTCTTTATATTTGTGAAATTTGGTTCCTTGTTTATTTCGAAATGTACTTTTTTTGTACTGTCCAAAAACAATGTAATCAAACTTATTTTCTACTATAAACAGAACTTATTGTTGTTAAACTCACTTTTAATTAAACAGGTTACCAAGAATATGAGTTTGATATGCTATATTAATTTCTTGATTTTATTGCACTATACAATTAATGGTTCTTCGATTGTATACATTTTTATGTTTGCGTGAATAAATTTCTGATTGGTGAAAACAATTTACAAGTTAATTGATTTTTTTATTTTATTGTTATAGACCCGAAGGATTTTAATACCAACTCATACTCAGCAATTCCAACATATAATCTCACATTTAATAAAAAATATTGACCAAGAATTTTATAATTTTGTTAGTCTCGTGCATTCTCTTTTGAGAAAAGATAGAACCTTTTTGATATTTTTGATATTTTTTTCGCTTTTAGGCACGGAGTTTGGATTTGAGTCAATTGGAGCTCCGATTCCGACCCGAGGACCCGTACTTCACTCCTCCCTCACATTCATAATACTTTTCCGCCATGCTCCCCAAACCCATCACCAGCCACCAACCACCAACCACCCTCTTCTCTCTCTCCTCTCAAATCAAACAAACCCATGCTCTAGTTCTTGTTATGGATCAAAATCTGAGCTCCATTGGATTTGGCCATTGAGGAAAATTAGGGTTGAGATATTGGAGAATTGGTGAAGAACTAAATGGGTTTCTTGATTAATTTCTTGATTGAATGTACAGACTCCATCCCGCTCTTTATATGAGCTGAGATTACATAATGTGCACGTAGTGCTACAGTAATAACCATCCAACGACTCATATAGACTGAACTAGTACCTGTCCCGCTTACAAGACCCGACCCGAAGTCACCACTCAGAATGAACAGTGTTCTTTTACACTAATAGCATGTATCAGTTCTCAACTGATACATATACAGACCTATGTCGTCTTCATATGTTCTCCATCTACAATTGCAGCTATTACACCCTATATCAACTCCTCCCCACTTAGTTTGAGCTTGTCCCAAGATCAAAATCAGGGAAACTGCACCGAATATCATCTGCATCCTCCCAAGTGGTTGCAGAAACAGGTTGAGAAGTCCATTTGATCAATAACTTGACACCAGCACCTACCCCTTTCTTGTAGACTCTCATATCAAGCACAAATTCAGGCATAACATTCTTGAACATACATTCGGACATCTTTCACAATGAAGATCAGATCAAATCTAGACAGAATTTTGGTATGCAAATCAATATTCATGTGCAGTCTTAAGATCATCATAGTGTCCAGATGGAATGTTAGCAGTTGCAAGTACAGATGTTCTTGAATTGATTATTGTAGTGATTCCTGTTGTAACAATAGATATAGTCTGCTGCTCCATTGCTTCATGAATGATAACTCTGTTCTCATGCCTCATTTTATTAACTTCATCAATACAGATGACTCTGCCTTTAGCTAAAACCAGCCCTCCCAGAAAAAATTCGCATAAACTGTTGTCACGAATAATAGAAGCTGTGATACATGTAGCAAATGAACCTTTTCCGGAAGTATAGACAGTAGTGGGAGCTGTCTATTCCACAAACTTGAGGAACTGTGATTTGGCAGTTGATGGATTATCAAGTAATATCCTCTTAATCGCACACCATCAGGTAATCTCTTTTTTGATCCTCCAAATAACAAACATGCTATGGATTTTTGGACATCATCGTGGTCATATATTTACTGACTAATCATGGAACATTTCTTATGTAACACCCCTCAAAATAAAATGATTTATTTTGCATTATTAAATAGTATTAAATTGGTAAAGTTGACTATTTTGACTATTTTCTTGAAATTGCAACTTTGCACGTGCAACACACGTGCAAAGTTAGGAATTTAGAATTCTTAAAATTTTATGGTTAATGATTGATTTTCCTCATTTATTTATGATATTTTAATTTTCAGATTTTATTTGAATTAATTTGACTATTTTATGAATTTGTCGTTTACACGTGCAAATATTTTTTTGGTGCAAATCTCTGGTTTTAAATTTATGAATAAATTATCCTACTTATAATGGAGTATATCCTAAATTTTGGGATTTTTCTGAAAAAAGAAACTATTTTTATAAATACTTCGAAAGGAAGGGGCTTTTATGTAAAAAGCCAATTGGATCTCAAATAAATAATGAGAGTTCGTTTTTACTGAATTTTGGGCTGGACATGGTCATCATTGAAAATAAAATATATTTAAATTTTATTTAGATTTGATTTGGTAAAGATTTAAACAAATATGGTATTTTTGCAAATATGAAATTTAGGTTGGATCTTGTGCAAATATTTTTCTTGGAAAGTAAAAGTAAAAAATTTTATTTGTAAAATCTAATATTTATTAGTAGATATTATTTCTGAATTTTCTGGATTTTTACAAATTTTTTATGACATATTTGCAAATATCACAAAGAGAGGGATTTTTGTGCAAAATTACCATTTTGGATACAAATCCAAATTTTTTTAATCTCTGGGCTATGCTGGATGGCTGGATAACTCAGTAGTAAAAGGATTTCGTTTTTATTTTTATTTATTTAACTTATTTAACTACTTTATTAAAGAAAGATCTATATATGTAAAAGATTATTTGTTAAGGGATGTTTCCATATAACCTAAAAACCTAGATTTGGCCTATATAATGGACACTACAGCCGTCCCCTCCTCTGCAAAAACAAAATATTATTTTACTATTGATTTTCTTGGAGTTTCGAAATAAGGATCTTGGATTTTTGCGAAAGAAGGGTTTTTTCTTATTCTCTTTATTATTTTGGTTGATTCTTCAATAAGATGAGTGACATATGTTTGTTTTCTTTTGTTCTATGCATGTCGTATGTGATGATTTGTTTATTAGAAAGCATGCTAGAGGATTATATAATGATATAATGAATTGTTGATAGATGAATGAATCAAAGATTGAATCTTTTCTTGAAAACTATACTATTGATAATTAAAACTACATAGAGATGACTTGAGATTGTTAAAGAACCTAATAGAAATAATGAGTAGAAAGTTTTCTTCCATGTTCTTGCTGATTTGAACAAATACCATGAGATTGTATGATGTTGTGCATAAGGGGAATGGAAATTTAGTTCTTTACTGTGAATGAGTATAAGTATACTCTAGTTTGATAATTTGATAAAGTAAACTTGATTCATACATGTTATAATTGCTTGTATTCATGGATAAACTGATGTAAGTGTTTGGATATGTGTTCAATAAACTTTAAAGAGGGGTTTTGAATCGAAGAGATCAAGTTTTGAATGTTGTGAAGAGGGGTATATTTTGGGTCTGACTAGGTTCAGCTGAAATTGGTTTTTTGTGATTTTGTGAAGTTTTCAAATTGATTCTTGATGGTTTCGATACTTAGATTAAATTTAACCCTACACTACTCCCATATACTGATTCTAAATGCTTAAACACTTATATATATAGACAATATATACACATCTATATAATAAAACACAAAGAAAGCTATCAAGTGGCTCTCATTCAATAGGGTTGAAATCAATGGTCCAGATTTAACTTCAAAAAACATATTTTCCGGCCCAAAAGTCCAAATCCCCAAAACAACTCCTTTATTTATTTATTTATCTCTCCCTCTCATTCTCTCTTTATTTACTCAGAAATTTATATTTTCATATTTCAGGTTTGTAAATTTTCATATTTTTAGGTATTTTTTTATTTCTCATGTTACATTGAAAATAGAAAATATCTCATCAACAGTTAAATTTCATCATTTTCCATACTCAAAGTTCTAAGAAGTTGGATTTTACACCCCCATTTATAATTATTTTTCAATATATACTAATGGAAACATGAACTTTTATTTACAACTAATTATTGTTTTACTATTCAAACTTGACCTACATAATTGTTGTTTTACTGTTTACAAGACTTTCATAAGATGTATCGTTCTGAAGACGTGTCGTAGGCACGTGCCCACGGGCAAATCTAGTATATATACAAAGATCTAAATGTTTCTATTTTGAAGACTGCCGAAATTGATTTGATGATTTTTATCAAGTTTTGATTGAGATCTGATTTGTTTTTGTGCTGATATTGAATCCAAACATTATACTACTCCTAATTGATGTATTTTGATGTTTAAACTGATGCTTAATTACCCTATGCATATATATATACTACTTTGCTGATTTTGAAAAGATTTTGTGAAAATCTATTCTTTTATGGATTTGATGAGATTTTGATTTGTTTTATAAATCATTATATGTTATACAAGTCGTATTTGATCATCTCAGGAATTTCGTTTTGCAAATTTACAAGTTTATGACGTTTAATCGATGTATCAGTAAAACATGCACAGAATTTCAAAATTGCATCCTGTTGGAATTGACAGTCGATCGCTTCGTTTGAACTGAAGTCGACATTCGACTGTCAGTTCTTGAATTTCGGATTTTTTTTTGCATGACAGTCAACCGCTTCATTTTCGAACTGAAGTCGACAGTCGACTGTCAGTTCTTGAATTTCGGATTTTTTTTTGCATGACAGTCAACCGCTTCATTTTCGAACTGAAGTTGACAGTCGACTGTCAGTTCTTGAGTTTCAGATTTTCGCATGACAATCGATCGCTTCGTTTTTTAACTGAATTCGACACTCGACTGTCAGTTCTTGAGTTTCGGATTTTTGCATGACAGCCGACTGACCATTTTTGAACTGGCTTTGACAGTCGACTGTCAGTGTTGGCTGATGGGTTTTTTTGTGAGTTTTTTGTTGTTTCTCTTGAACGATTGTTTCTTCGATATTACGGATTATTGGATTATTGTTTTAGATGGTGTTTTTACAACAAATTACAGTATTTTACAGAGAGTTATATTTTGTTTATAATAGAATTTAAAATGTACTTATATGACTTTAGAAAGTGAAATATAGATGGTTTTTGAATAAATAGATGTTTTGAGATATTCTACAACTTCAAAATATGATTCTCAGTTATTTAATGGATTTAATACTTTATTTCAATTCTGAAATTTATGAGTATAGTAAATGAATTTGGATTTGTTGATTTTGGGAAGTTTTTCATGATATAAGAATATTGATAATAGAAGTATGAGTTTTAATGAAAGTTTTGGTGTTGATGGTTGAGTTGTGAGTCTCTAGAGGGTGTGTAGATACCGGCAGTTGAGATTTTGTGGTTTGGCCAGTTGTGGCTTTGTTGTTAATCAGTTGAGTTAAATCCGGTAAGGTACACCAACTCTAAGATATTTGTAATTAATTAATTAACTTAATAAGATAATGACAGACATTAGATGATGATATGATGAAATGGGTGCAAACATGGGTTATGGACCTCGGTATGGCTTGCGGTGTGAGATAATCCCCGGAATTATCAAGGTGTGAGTGAAATAGTCTCCAGAATTACCTGCAGTGTGAGATTGATCTCCGAAATTATTAGGGTTGAGGCGACGCTCGTGGGGTATTCTTATCAGGAACCACAATCCAAGGATCCAATGGGCATGCCTCTTCCCCAGGCTGTGCAAGATGATCACAAGATCTCGGTACAATTGCACCACCAAGCCTAGGTCGGCAAGCTACAGTCTTTATACTCTTACAATTCTTGCACATCAAATTCACATACGTCGCCTTCGCCTTCGCCCTTGAAGATGCAATAGTAATTCCAACAATCATCACAAGCTTCGACATGTACTCTGCCCCAATCGACCGAATCAAAACGGAACTCTCCTTTGACGAAAGAAAAATCCGAACATCCTCATTTTCATATTGAAGCATAGATATGAATGCTTGAGATTTCTTGTACTCTTCAATATATATTCTCTGTCAAATTCAGAATGTTTCAACTGAGAAGATAACTTCACAAGTGCTTTACTGCAGACTTCAAGCTTGACAACAACATCCATGTAGGCCGATTCTTTGATCCCCAACTGTACAAGCTTTGATTCTGGTTCGATGATTTTGTCATGATTTCCAATTGGATACACTGATTCCATTCCATTAACTTCTTACTCCAATTTTGAGGCTTTAGCATCAAATCTCATAATATCAGCATTTTGTTTCAAACTTGAGACTGTACCATGAGCAAACTAAAGTAGTTCTTCATGTTTTACTAATACTTCATCTAGGTATCTTAAGAATGACTTTATCTTATTTATATCTTCAGAAAGCTGGTGAAAGATTGTGCTACTTTGAAGCTTTCCCAGTAGTAAGAAGGTTTCCTTACCGTTTGCCAAATATTGTATGCTACTTATAATTGCATTATGGACTTCTTTCCTTCCTGTGAAACAATGTCCAAGGACTTCCAGTAAGACAAGAACCTTTTCCTCAGCTGGCATTTCTAAAATTTTGGACAGTATAATGCCTTCTAAAGCTTGACTATGTAGAAATACGACATCAAAATACACTGGGTATAAGGCCACAATAAGACCAGTAAAGAGGCCAGCTCCCCCAATGTACAACTTAGTTTTTTCAAGCTTGTCAATGTGTCCATTGGTGTCATCATCACCATAGAGCCCTCAAGGAAACCAAATGAACTATTTTACACCAAGATACAACTTCAGTTCATTCTCTATTTATTCCTTTTCTTGGTCATGCATTTCATCAAGCACCTTGGAGGTCTTTTCACCACTATTTTCCTCAACTTCAAGATTAAACAAATTATCACGAACTACTCCATCTATATTCTTTCCAGTGGTTACAACATCACTCACACTCACTTCATCTACAAAAATTGATTTGTTAGCTCTCCCATTATCCTTTATAAAGATGAAATCTAGTGGAGTTAAACCCACTTCAAATGTATTGTTAGCAAAACAATTGAAACACAAATTGTAATCAAACAATTTGTTGCAATGGTATCTTTTACAACAACAAGAACTCCAACACCAATTGCAATGGTACTCATCATCACCCTCACTGCCTTCATTTCCATCTTCAATTGTTATTAGCAGTCTTCAATTGTTATCATGTAAATTTCATCATAATCACATAAAAGTTTCACCACCTTAACATTTATCTCACGTTTATCTAACATTTATTTTTGTACAATATTCAGAATGATCATAAATACATCATGATTAGTGTCGTTTTCATTTATATTTTTCTAGATAATATATATGTGTTCCCCTAAACAATACTTTATCATGAAGATTTTTGGTTCTAAATGTTGTATCCTGTTCTGCTGGGTATAACCATGCTAAGGATCTTTTATTTGTTGAACTAATGCCGACCATTTTTGGTTCTAAATGTTGTATCCTCAAAGCAGAGAGGAGGTTATCAAGGCAGAAGGAGAGGTAGGCCCAAAACTATCAGGAGAAACTCCATCGATGCCGAAGCCATAGTTGGAGAGAATGAGAATCGAGAGGACAGGGGACAGCAAGCAGATGAGACACCAGAATATTCTATCGCTTTTACTGAAACAATCAAAAATTGTAAGAGGAAGCAAACTTCTCCTGGGACACCGACTTCTGAGCAAAACTGTTACAATTTCAGAATGTCCACAATGTAAGTAATTTTACTTCAATTATATAGACTGCATCCTGGTATGAGAAAACCTGAAAAACCAAACTTGTCTACCCATCTATACTAATCCAAATATATAATGGGAGAAGGGTGTGGGTGATTCTACCCTTTGATCTAATGCACATTCCATTTTCTGCAATATCGAATACCTGTCAAAATTTTCATGTCTTGAGACAGTAACAAGACCATAGTGCTAATGATCTAGTTCATTTGATATAAAAAAAACTATATCAACTAAATGCTCATATTTATTCAACAAAAGCTACATGCTAAATATTAAAGATGATATTTCCTAACCTCAAGCATTAGTACCATTAGCAATTACTAGTGAGACATTTTTGTGGAAACTGGGAAGGATAATGTAAGAAAGGACCCCTTAGGTTTCATGAGTTCAGAGCAAATATATAAATACCTGAGATAAGAATTAAGGAAATATGTTTATAGAATTTCAAAATTCTTATGAAGTGAACCTATTGGCTATGATGACAACTGATAAATAATATGCAGAAACATAATTTAGAGAGGTTCACAACCTGAAAGAGAAGCAACTAAATTACTGAGGCCCAAACAAATATAGAGCACAAAATTGTAATTGAATTTCACCTCAAAGTCATCTGCAGGGTGTGCAGGCAGTGCAGCTGAGCTCTTTGATCTCCGTTGGTAGAAGCTAAACACTTTCTACCACAATATAATTTGTCTTTTGAAATTTGTGTAGTATTCTGTTTCCTCACTTCATTATGTTAACTGTTCTTGGTTATGTCTATGTCACTACACTAATAACTGTTCTTGTGTAGTATGCTGTTTCCTCACTTCATCATGCTAACTGTTTTTAGTAAACATCTGCTTTGTTTGAATAAGGAGCCAATTCCGAAGACTGAGTTCCTCTCTTAAGTAATTGTTATCTCAATTGAAAAATAGATATGACTTATTTGTCGTCTTGCATAACTGTCATAAAAAGCGTCGTCATGAAAATATGACTGTAGATTTTCAGAGGAATCAAGTATGGCCCCTGCTAAAAAAAATAAGATCCAGCTGAAAGTTACAAGCTTATTTTGCTCATCTCTCTCTATATTGTACTAGTATAATTTACGTGCGATGCACGCCTACTAAAAGTATAGTCATTAAATTAAATGAATATATATCGAATAAAAAAAAGTTTATATTTGAATGTTTTGATTTGGGTGACACATGCGGTACACGTATATATTGTTGGATTTAGTTTGGGTGTGTATTGCACGGGTTTGTTTAGTTACAAAGTTAGGGTTTGTTTGGTTACAAACCCCAACTCTCCCATTAAAGTAGTAAAGATATATGTGGGGGGAGTGATCTTGTGACGCCCGCCCTCCCTCTTATATATACATACATACACACACCATACTAAGTGATATATGGGATAAGTAAAAATAAGTGAACCTTATTTTGCTCATCTTCACTTTTCAAATGTATGATGCATGCAGTAACTTTTTCGTTTAAAATTAATATAAAAAAACTCTTCTAATGGAAAAATAAACAACCTATACCTAGTTAGTGTTCCAAATTTGTTAAAACACCATTTTTTTGTCTTAGAATTTTTAGGACAAAAGCCAAATCAAATTTGTATGTAATAAAAAAAATTCTCTACCAGGGGATCTCATACTATACAAGTTAGACACATATTAAGAAAAAAAAAGTTTAAACATAAGATAAAAATGAGAGAGAACTTTGAAGCCTTTATGAATAAATAGCCATGGGTAACAAGTTTGTTTTGAAACAAGGGTACAATATAAAATTTTCCAATGATAATTGTTCGATGGACAGCTATAAACTAACTTTTGTTTATAGCTTCATTGGTGTCGTTATTGACTTATTGTTGATTGTGTGTCTAAACAAAAAATAAATTAATTTGATGCTATAAGATCAGCCAAAAATCTATTGGGTAATGCCATTCAGGTTGCAATGAGTTAGGCATGAGATGCATCACACATAAGAAGAAGGATATTTTAAGCAACATTGGGCACAGATGAATGCCCCAAATTTTCTCAAATGAAATCTTTAACTTTGAGTTGAGGTTGTTAAGATATTGGAGAAAAATCAAAATTTACAATTATGCATATTACCGGGTAGTGGTATTTTCTTAACATAATTATCTTAATAGTTGTTTTGTATATGCGGCCGCTAGCTAAAAAGAAGTTAGGTCTTTTATTTTTTTCGTAAAAATTCACATAATGTCATGTTCTTGATTGTTGATGTAATCTTATTATTTGAAGTTCAAATATGTAAAATTGTTGGTTTTTTTATTCTTTTTGTATTCACATAATAGCCTTTTAAGGGATTCAATATCCATATACTTTGTTTCCATACAACTTTAATTGTCAGTAAGTCTTTCCCTATTCAAGAAATAATTAAAAGATTGTTCTCTTATGGACAGGTGCTACGATGACAAAGAATGAACGAAGGATTAACTGGGAGTTGGAGACAGGAGGGAGATGTATCGAAGAGTAAGCTTTAAAATTTGTGAATGAGAGGAACTACTGATTGGGTATGAACCAATTGTAAGGAACTTTGTTCGGCCTTTAGTTTTGCTACTGATGTTGTCACGTGACTATGTTTTTGATAATATCGTTTACTCATTTTTATAGGGTATTGACGGTCGTTTTTTGACTCTTTTGTATGTATTGCGGTAAGCGACTGATGGCTGTTTGCCGTACTAATAACAAGATGTTTTTTGTTGTTCTTTGTATTTCTCTACTGCATTTTGTAATGTTTATCTCATTTTGTGCCTGGATGTGGGTGTGCTGCTCTGCGTTGTCTTCCTTTATTCTTTTGGGAACTATCTACTTTGTTGTAGTCAGTATCAATTTGGTTTTGTGGAGACTTCTATTTTGGCAGCAACGTGTTCTTGACCAAGTTGGGTGTTTTTCTGGTCCGACTTTACTTCAGTGTTGCTACTAGCTTGTGTTCTTTTGCTACTTCTACTTGGTCAGAGTGCCATTTCTGTATTTTGCCTTTTCTATTTTTATGAATTATAATTTTACTTTTTCGGTTATTATATTGCTTCTCTTTGTTTGGGCTGCATTTTGTGCATCCGATGAAGACGATCACTGCTGTTTTTTTGTACTTATGAATGAATTTCCGACGGTTTTTACCATTAAAAAAAAGTATCTCCCTACATCTGCAGCTCAAATTTGTTGGGAAGTATATTCTGCAGCATCTTTCTTCTCTTTGGGTATATTTTGAAATTAGAATAGTGAGGATAATTTAAAAAATAATACGATACTTTTGGAGAATAATAGAATGAGTAATTCAACAACAGTACCATTTTCAGAAGAAAATTTCTCTTCAAACTAAGGCATGCACTTCCAAGTCAGGAATTCGGCCACAAAGTTAGTAAGGAGGAGGGTTGCGTTAGACAATTGACAACCAGCACAAAACTTTGTCAAATCCTATGAACATGAATCCAATTAATAAGAATGGAAAATCACGATTCATGTAGCCAATCCCAAATAGTAGGGAAAATGCTTTGTTGTTGTTGTTTTTGTTATTTGTTGTTGTATTTAGTTATGGTGTGATATGCTTTTACTGAAGTGTTTTGATTTTCATTTTTGTGGATTCAACTGTAGTTTGGAGCTCTGCAAGTGACTGAATCTTTTAGGGGTGTTGAAGGACTGGTGAACATCCATCACAAGGAGGTTGTTGATTGGTATGCTGACTATGGAATTATTGTTTCAATTAGCTTAACTTTCGTTGCCACCAGACCCAAAAATTTTCTTTTAAATTTTATTTGTATGACATGTTGTATTCTACAATTTCGGAATCTTTGGAATTACTTAAAGATGGATCATGCACATTGATACAAACTATAAACAAAAAGGGATGCTAAATTTTCAGAATTTTAATTGTTTTGTTCCATCGGCCCGATGAGCAGGGGTATGCATTTTCTTCCATTATTTAGTTCTTTGTGGCGAATTTCCTGTGCATATACTTTTGTTTTCTTCTTAAATATTCGTCATTTACGTGCATTCTATTGCTATATATAAAATGTAGATTTTGAAATAATTCTTAAGAAAAGCGATAACCAATTATGACACATTCTTCAGTCATGCCACATCTAAGGCTTAATGGTGTCGATGGCTCTTCTTGAAACCTTATTGTATATGAGTATCTTCACTTTGATAGATCTTATATTAAATCGTTTGGAGCAGGCTGGCGATAATTTTCTATTGGGATCAGTCTAACCATTAGGCAAACACCTTATGCTTCTCCTAGCAAAATAATGAAATGAAAATTATTTTATTTTTTGTAACAAGTTAATTCCGTGGTTGCTACACATGAGAATGTCATTAATAAAGCCGATATCACATTTGAGATAAGATTTGACTATAGTTGTGAGTTTTTTTTTTTTTTTTTTTTTTTTTTACAGTAGGAGGTAACAGTGGCGAAATCCATTCTTCTAAGATGGAGAATCATCTAAAGTGTATGATTTGATTTTCTCAATTATATGGATTTACTAAATCCCACTCTTTTTCAAAATTTAAAAGTGAGTTTACAATATTTGTTTAGTTTTCTTATTCATCATCTAAATTTTGTCCTTTTAAAAATTGCTCTTTGATTCTGAGCTATTTCCAAATTTATTGTTTTAATTTCATAATTCTTACTCAGTTACTCTTAACATAGGGTCTTAGCTGCGTGGTTCGGACTCTTCCTTTAGGCTACAAGGTGTCAATTTTTAAAAGGGACTAGGGAACTTTTGGATGGAAGACCATAAGCCAATTTTCTTTATATTTGTGAAATTTGGTTCCTTGTTTATTTCGAAATGTACTTTTTTTGTACTATCCAAAAACAATGTAATCAAACTTATTTTCTACTATAAACAGAACTTATTATTGCTAAACTCACTTTTAATTAAACAGGTTACCAAGAATATGAGTTTGATATGCTATATTAATTTCTTGATTTTATTGCACTATACAATTAATGATTCTTCGCTTGTATACATTTTATGTTTGCGTGAATAAATTTCTGATTGGTGAAAACAATTTAAAAGTTAATTGATTTTTTTATTTTATTGTTATAGACCCGAAGGATTTTAATACCAACTCAAACTCAGCAATTCCAACATATAATCTCACATTTAAAAAAAAAATATTGACCAAGTAATTTTATAGTTTTGTTAGTCTCATGCATTCTCTTTTGAGAAAAGAGAGAACCTTTTTGATATTTTTCATATTTTTTCGCCATGCTCCCCAAACCAAACCCACCATCAACCACCAACCACCAACCACCCTCTCCTCACTCTCCTATCAAATCAAACAAACCCATGCTCTGGTTCCTGTTAGGGATCAAAATCTGAGCTTGATGAATTTGGCCATTGAGGAAAATTAGGGTTGAGAGATTGGAGAATTGGGGAAGAACTAAATGGGTTTCTTGATTAATTTCTTGATTGAATGTACAGACTCCATCTCGCTCTTTATATGAGCTGAGATTACATAATGTGCATGTAGTGCTATAGTAATAATCATCCAACGACTCATATAGACTGAACAAGTACCTAGCCCGCTTACAAGACCCAACCCGAAGTCACCATTCAGGATGAACAGTGTTTTTTTACACTAATAGCATGTATTAGTTCTCAACTGATACATATCCAGACCTATGCCGTCTTCATATGTTCTCCATCTACAATTGCAGCTATTACACCCAGGAACAACTCCTCCCTACTTAGTTTGAGCTTGTTCCAAGATCAAAATCAGGGAAACTGCACCAAATATCATCTACATCCTCCCAAGTGGTTGCAGAAACAGGTTGAGAAGTCCATTTGATCAATAACTTGACACCAGCACCTACCCCTTTTTTGTAGACTCTCATATCAAGCACAAATTCAGGCATAACATTCTTGAACATACATTCGGACATCTTTCACAATGAAGATCAGATCAAATCTAGATAGAATTTTGATATGCATGTGCAGTCTTAAGATCATCATAGTGTCCAGATGGAAGGTTAGCACCTGCAAGTACAGATGTTCTTGAATTGATTATTGTAGTGATTCCTGTTGTAACAATAGATATAGTCTGCTGCTCCATTGCTTCATGAATGATAACTCTATTCTCATGCCTCATTTTATCAACTTCATCAATACAGACGACTCTTCCTTTAGTTAAAACCAGCCATCCCAGAAAAAATTCGCGTAAACTGTTGTCACGAATAACAGAAGCAGTAAAACATGTAGCAAATGAACCTTTTCCGGAAGTATAGACAGCAGTGGGAGCTGTCTTTTCCACAAACTTGAGGAACTGTGATTTGGTAGTCGATGGATCATCAAGTAACAAAACATGGATATATCCTCTTAATCGCACACCATCAAGTAATCTCTTTTTTGATCCTCCAAATAACAAACATGATATGGCTTTTTGGACATCATCATGGTCATATATTGACTGACCAATCATGGAACATATCTTATGTAACACCCATCAAAATAAAATGATTTATTTTTCATTATTAAATAGTGTTAAATCGGTAAAGTTGACTATTTTCACTATTTTCTTGAAATTGCAATTTTGCATGTGCAACACACGTGCAAAGTTAGGAATTTAGAATTCTTAAAATTTTATGGTTAATGATTGATTTTCCTCATTTATTAATGATATTTTCTAATTTTAATTCCCTATTTCAAATTTTAATTATTGGAAATTCGGGGCGCTACATCTTATCATAAGCATCAGGTCGCTGAGAAAATTCTTTATATTCCATATCTTCATCTAGAGTGAAGGAGGAAGGTCCACTGGAATTTTGTTCTCGGTTTTGTTCCAATCCTACAACTCTAATATATGGTTGTTTAACTCCTACTGCTCCTTTCTGTGATGCAGAAGCTTGGAAAACACTATTTATCCCTATAACCGTCAGCTTTGTGCCTGGAACAATTGTTTGAACCAAGTGGTGATCCACCGACAAAAGCATATTCCAAGGTAACTCCCCAGTTGGAACATCCTTTGGATTTTCCTGGAACGTAAGAGTATGGAGATACAACATACTTTCTCTTATCAGGAACCACAATCCAAGGATCCAATAGGCATGCCTCTTCCCCAGGCTGTGCAAGATGATCACAAGATCTCGACACAATTGCACCACCAAGCCTAGGCCGGCAAGCTACAGTCTTTATACTCTTACAATTCTTGCACATCAAATTCACATACGTCGCCTTCGCCTTCGCCTTCGCCTTCACCCTTAAGAAGCAATAGTAATTCCAACAATCATCACAAGCTTCGACATGTACTCTGCCCCAATCGAACGAATCAAAACGGAACTCTCCTTTGACGAAAGAAAAATCCGAACATCCTCATTTTCAGATTGAAGCATAGATATGAATGCTTGAGATTTCTTGTACTATTCAATATATATTCTCTGTCAAATTCAGAATGTTTCAACAGAGAAGATAACTTCACAAGTGCTTTACTTTAGACTTCAAGCTTGACAACAACATCCATGTAGGCCAATTCTTTGATCCCCAACTGTACAAGCTTTGATGCTGGTTCGATGATTTTGTCATGATTACCAATTGGATACACTGATTCCATTCCATTAACTTCTTGCTCCAATTTTGAGGCTTTAGCATCAACTCTCATAATATCAGCATTTTGTTTCAAACTCGAGACTGTACCATGAGCAAACTAAAGTAGTTCTTCATGTTTTACCAATACTTCATCTAGGTATCTTAAGAATGACTTTATCTTATCTATATCTTTAGAAAGCTGGTGAAAGATCGGGCTACTTTGAAGCTTGCCCAGTAGTAAGAAGGTTTCCTTACCATTTGCCAAATATTGTATGCTACTTATAATTGCATTGTGGACTTCTTCCCTTCCTGTAAAACAAAGTCCAAGGACTTCCAGTAAGACAAGAACCTTTTCCTCAGTTGGTATTTCTAAAATCTTGGATAGTGTAATGCCTTCTAAAGCTTGACTATGTAGAAATACGACTTCAAAATACACTGGGTATAAGGCCACAGTAAGACAAGTAAAGAGGCCAGCTCCCCCAATGTACAACTTAGTTTTTTCAAGCTTGTCAATGTGTCCATTGGTGTCATCATCACCATAGAGCCCTCAAGGAAACCAAATGAACTATTTGACACCAAGATACAACTTCAGTTCATTCTCTATTTCTTCCTTTTCTTGGTCATGCATTTCATTAAGCACCTTGGAGGTCTTCTCACCACTATTTTCCTCAACTTCGAGATTAAACAAATTATCACCAACTACTCCATCTATATTCTTTCCAATGGTAACAACATCACTCACACTCACTTCATCTACAAAAATCGATTTGTTAGCTCTCCCATTGTCCTCTATAAAGATGAAATCTATTGGAGTTAAACCCACTTCAAATGTATTGTTAGCAAAACAATTGAAACACAAATTGTAATCAAACAATTTGTTGTAATGGTATCTTTTACAAGAACAAGAACTCCAACACCAATTGCAATGGTACTCATCATCACCCTCACTGCCTTCATTTCCATCTTCCACTTCCAGATTATTAAGCTTTTGAACTTTCTCCACCTTCTCACTTCTTCGAATTTCCATGTCACTCTCTACTCTAGAGGTGAAACGAATGAAGTTAGGGTTTGACACCTCGATTACAAGATTCAGATGAGGAGTCGATCGAAGAGTCGATTGAGGAGTCGATTGAGAAATCGATTGTTTTTATTATTTTATAATAGGGATAGAATCCGCAGAGTCTAGCCATTATATTCACACAAAAAAAGGTCATACAACCAACAGTTTAGGTTCAAGTACAACATCAGAACTAAAAGAAAAAAGATAGCAGAATATTCTCCCAACATGAAAGGAGAGAAATACAAAAGATGTGAAATCGATTGTTGAATCCATGATTGATTGCCCTTCATTTCTTTCATTTGCCCTAGGATGTAATCAAGCTGCTTTGACACTGATTTCAGCTTCAAAGTCATCGATCGGATCTCCTCCTCCATCGTTGACGTGCCTCCGACGTCTCGCTCGTCGCCGTTCATGAAAGCCGCTTTGATACCAAGTTGTTAGGGATCAAAATCTGAGTTCCATTGGATTTGGCCATTGAGGAGAATTAGGGTTGAGAGATTGGAGAATTGGGGAAGAACTAAATGGGTTTCTTGATTAATTTCTTGATTCAATGTACAAACTCCATCTCGCTCTTTATATGAACTGAGACTACATAATGTGCACATAGGTGCTATAGTAATTACCGTACAACGACTCATAGACTGAACTAGTACCTGGCCCACTTACAAGACCCGGCCCGAATTCACCATTCAGAATGAACAGTGTTTTCTTACAACTAATAGCATGTATCAGTTCTCAACTGATACATATATAGACCTATGCCATCTTCATATGTTCTCCATCTACAATTGCAGCTGTTACACCCCGCAACAGTTCCTCACCCCTCCTTCCAAACTTCTGTCCCTTCTCCTATCCATCACATACTTGCTCTCGGCTAATGGGCTGGGCATTAAGGAGGTGGGGCAGGTGAGTGGGCAGGTCTTGAAGGGCGGGGGTTTGAGGGGAACCATTTTGTGGAGAATGTGTTGGTGAGGGTGTATGCTGGGGATGCAAGGAAGGTGTTTGAGGAAATGGCGGAGAGGGATTTGTATTGTACTTGTTGAATTCAATTGTGGCGGGCGGAGGTGTTTGATCGGATGGCGGAGAGGGATGTGGTGTCGTGGTGGAGTACTATGACTGCTGGGTATGCTCAGGTATGAATTGAGTGATGTGCTTATTTTGAAATGAATAGTAGACTATTAGCATGTTAGCATTTGTAATGCACAAGTTCTTTTTCTTCTTTACGTTGCAAGAAATTGCTTCAAATGCTTGTCTTATTTGTCAGCAATTTCTGTATGACGGACATAGATGAAAATTTTATTTGTAGTCTTCAATTGTTATCATGTAAATTTCATCATAATCATATAAAAGTTTCACCACCTTAACATTTATCTCACGTTTATCTAACATTTATTTTTGTACAATATTCAAAATGATCATAAATACATCATGATTAGTGTCATTTTCATTTATATTTTTCTAGATAATATATATGTGTTCCCCCAAACAATACTTTATCATGAAGATTTTTGGGTTTAAATGTTGTATCCTGTTCTGCTGGGTATAACCATGCTAAGGATCTTTTATCTGTTGAACTAATGCCGACCATTTACTTTTGAAATGGTCCAACCTAGATTTACCACTCGCTGCAGGACTACACTCCTTACCACTATTCTTGATTGGTTCTTCATTTGTCAACCCTGGAAATTATTAAATGATCTCAATATTCCCGTTCATCCTAACATTGATTGCATTTATATTTATGAGGCTTTCATTCCTTACCTTAATCCTAATTCAGTTTTGCTACACATACAGTTCATTCCATCAGTTTCAACTACGTACAAATTTGGCATTTATAAAATGGTAAATGATATAAAGGTGAATGTTAAAATTTATAAATGTTTCATTAGTTCTTTGCAGGCTGGGTGCTTCATCGATGTCCCATGAGATGCAATGGAGCTCTCCCATGATATGCAACTCACTAGTCCTCGGCCTAATGTTTTCACCCTGATGACCATTCTTGCTGCCTGTGCCAATCTTGTAGCTTTGATGGGTACATACCTATATAGATAAAGCCAATATCTAAATGAACAACACATTTCTTCCTAGTCTCATTGATATGTATTCTTAAGTGTGGTGACCTAGAACTGGCTTTTCTTTTATTTAATGACAGAAATAGCCTTAAAAATCAGTGTACACCCTTGGAAAGAAATGCTCGCAGGCTGTGCCATCCATGGTTAGTCTGAGAAAGCAATCCAACTTTTTGAGAGAATGAAGGAGTACGAGAGCATTTCTCCTGATAAAGTAACATTCGTGTTTTGTTTAGTGCTTGTGGCCATGACAGATTTGTTCAACAGGGTGAGTTTTATTTTGATTCCATGAAAAAAGTACATGGCAGTGATCTGAGCTTGAACATTATGAATGCCTGGTGGATCTTCTGGGTCAAGCTGGGCTCCTGATGGAAGCTGAGGAGATCATATTGACAATGCCTATGGATCCAGATTTGCCATATGGAGTTCATTGTTAAGCGCTTGTCGAATTCATAGAGATATAGAATGGGGTGCGATGATTCGAAAGCTCTTGGATCCTAAGAACATAGGGTGTCAAGTACTACTAGCAAATTTGTATTCAAATTCTGGAAGATGGGAAGATGCAAAGTATGTGAGGAAGGGTATTGAAGTGAGTCTGGTTGCGGTTAGAATAAAGGTGTTCATAAGTTCCTTTTAGAGACCAATCTCACCCTCAAACGAAAGATATATATTCATTCTTGGATGATATGGCGATTAGACTAGAAGAAGGCAGGTTATGTTCCAGAAATAGAGCTGGCCTTGCTTGATATCGCTAAAGAAGTCAGAGAGACTGATCTTTCCAGACATACTGAGAAGTTGGCAATTGCATTTGGGGTTATGCACAATGCACCAGAGATAGTTATCTGGATTGCGAAAAATTTGCAAGTTTGTTTGTGCTCTCACAATGCGTCGAAATTTATTTAAAGAGTTTATGATCAGGGGATTTTGGTCTTAAGTTGTCTTCATTTGTATCTTGAAAATATCCTAAAATTTCTTTCCATTTAAGTTTTAGTTTTTTACTTTAACTAAAACTTAGCTTTGTTGGCCAACTGAGGCTCCCCTCCTGTCCAGTTGACCGTCTTCCTGCTGTCTTCAGAGATTTCTGATTTTTTTTCCTGGCTTCGTTGCTTTGTCTTTAGCTTTGTTGTTGTCGCAAATGTCTCATTATGTTTCGATGTATCGACTTCTACTGTATATATGAGTTCTGGTTTTTTTTACTGCTTCTAAATGCTGTCCTTGTACCGTACTTTGCTTATTTAAGAAGATTGCGTATTTTTTGCTGGCTGGAGTTTTCGGACTCCATCCTTGGTTATCAAAAAAAAAAGTTTTAGTTTTTACTATAAATTGGATGTATGTTTAAGTATTTTGTCTTTATTAAATTTTCCTTACGTCACAATGCACCTGTAACATAGGACTCTTGATTTCAAAGCAACACGGGTTTAAATTTAAATCCAATAGGGCACGTATCAGTTGCAAATTGAAAAGACCACCTCTTCTAAAACAATGTAGGGATTATGCCCCAAAAGGGCTCTCAACATGATGCGGGAGAATATTAGAATTTAAATAAAATACATAACCCTTGCCCCTAACTTCGGAGATTACACCAGGCTTGCTTCACACTTGTAAGTTGGAAAGTTGGAAAGCGACAACAAATAAGCATAACCCGATCAACGTGTAATATAACTTCGAGGTTTCATGTAGAAGGCAAGAACAATTAATAGTTGCGAGTTTAAATTAAATTTCTTCATAATATTACAACTAAAATGTTTAAATTAAATTTCTTCATAATATTACAACTAAAATGATATGTTTATGTACATCTGGAAATAGTTGAAAATTTTGAGTTTTATACTTTGTCCACATCATACTACTTGACCCCTCAAACCCATTATGTATAGTTGTACCACATCCATGATCTAAAACGGAAAAAAGAAAGGAGACCGCAGCCGTTGGATCTGATCCACAAATCAAACGGCTAACTCTTAAAAACCCCAACTCTCCCATTAAAATAGTAAAGATATATGTGGGGGGAGTGATCATGTGACGCCCGCCCTCCCTCTTATATATACATACATACACACACCATACTAAGTGATACATGGGATAAGTAAAAATAAGTGAACCTTATTTTGCTCATCTTCACTTTTCAAAAGTATGATGCATGCAGTAACTTTTTCGTTTCAAATTAATATACAAAAAACTCTTGTAATGGAAAAATAAACAACCTATACCTAGTTAGTGTTCCAAATTTGTGAAAACACCATTTTTTGTCTTAGAATTTTTAGGACAAAAGCCAAATCAAATTTGAATTTAATAAAAAAAAAATCTCTACCAGGTGATCTGATACTATACAAGTTAGAAACATATTAAGAAAAAAAAGTTTAAACATAAGATAAAAATGAGAGAGAACTTTGAAGCCTTTATGAATAAATGAGAGATAAAAATGATAGTTGAAACAAGGGTACAATATCACATTTTCCAATGATAAAAGTTTGATGGAGAACTAACTCTAAACTAAACTTTGTTGTTTATTGGGACTTTAAGTGCCACAATAACTTCATTGGTGTCGTTATTGACTTATTGTTGATTGTGATTCTAAAGCAAATAATAAATTAATTAGATGCTATAAAGATCAGCCTAAAATCTATTTGGTAACGTCATTCAAATTGCAATGAGTTAGGCATGAGATGTGTTACACTTAATGTGTGTAAAGTAATATAATGATAATATTCTATAAACAATACAATTTTAAGAAGAAGAATATTTTAAACAACACCGTTGTGCACAAATGAATGCCACAATTGTCTCAAGTGAAATCTTTAACTTTGGGTTGAGGTTGTTAGGATTTTGGAGAAAAAAACAAAATTTACAATGATGCATAATACGTATTTCCTTAACAATCCTAATAGTTATTTTGTATATGTTTGGTTCTTTTACTTTTTTTTGTAAAATTCACATAATGTCATGTTTTTGATTGTTGATGGAATTTTATTATTTGAAGTTCAAATATGTAAAATTGTTAATTTTTTTCTTCTTTTTGTACGATTGTCTTTTGTTATTTACAAATAACACAGATGAAAATTTAAGGGATTTAATATCCATATACTTTGTTTACATACAACTTTAATCTTCCTAATTAAGAAATAATTAACATTGTTCTCTTATGGACAGGTGTTGCGATGGCAAAGAATAAAGGAAGAATTAACTCAGAGGTGGAGATAGGAGGGAGAGGTATCGAGGAGTATGCTTTAAATTTTGTGAACATCAGTAGTAAGGACCAATTATATTGGATGGGTAATCACTAAGGAACTTTGTTCGGTCTTTAGTTTTGTTGCTGCTGCTGTGGCGCGACTATGTTTTTGATAATGTCGTTTACTCATTTTTGTGGGGTATCGACGGTCGCTTTTTTACTCTATGCATTGTGGCTAGCGGCTGATGACTGTTGGCTGAGTAGCCTATCGCATGATGTCTTTTTTTTATTCTCTACTGCATTTTGTATTGTTTGTCCCATTTAAGTGCCCTGGATGTGGCTGTGTTGTTCTGCGTTGCCTTCTTTATTCTTCTGGGGACTCTTTTGTTTGGGCAGCAACATGTTCTTGACTAAGTTGGGTGTTTTTCTGGCGGTTTTGCTTCAGTATTGCTAATAGCTTGTGTTCCTTTGCTACTTTTACTTGGTCGGAGTATAACCAGTTCAGTATTTTGCTTCAGTTCTTTATTTTGCATTCTCTATTTTATGAATTGTAATATTACTTCTTCAGTCCTTGTATTGCTTCTTCTCGTATTGCTTCTTCTCTTTGTTAGGTCCGCATCTTGTGCATCTGATGAAGATGGTCACTATTATTTTTCTTGCTACTTAAGAATGAATTTCCGATGGCTTTTACTATCTTATATATATATATATAGGGAGCCTTTCGGTTGAGAACTAATTTGGTGAGAACTCCGAGAGAGCTCACGGAGTAGACATCCATGAAAAATTCGAACCGACCATATTAGTATTTAGTTCTCTCTTATATATAAGAGACATTGTACTCAGTTATAATCAATCCAATAATATTTCCCAATTTCTCTGTTAACCTTAACAAATGACAGTGAGACCATTTAGCTGCTGCTACTGGTACTCTAGATCCCTTCTTCTCCTATGAATGCAACCCACCACTCAACACCATGCTGGGTATGCTCAGGTATGGATTGTGAGATAGACTACGAGTGATGGGCTTATTTTGAGTATGTCAGCATTTGTAATGGATAAGTTCTTTTTCTTCTTTGCATTGCTAGTAACTACTTCAAATGCTCGTCTTATTTGTCAACAATTTATGTATGACGGACATGGATGAATTTTTTTTTCCAGTCTTCATCAGTTGATGTGAATTCATCATAATCACATAAAAGTTTCACCACCTTAACATTTATCTCATATTTATCTAACATTTATGTTTGTACTATATTGAGAATGATCATAAATACATTATGATTAGTTTCATTTTTATTTATATTTTGAGATAACATAAATGTGTTCCCCTCAACAATACTTTATCATGAAGATATTGGGGTCAGTGACATGAATCCTGAATCCTTTATGCCGGGTATCACCCTCTTGAGGATCTTTCATCTGTTAAACTGACGTCCGACCATTTTCTTCTGAAATGGTCCAACCAAGATTTACCTCACTCCAGGATTATATTCCTTGTCACTATTCTTGATTGGTTTCTTCATTTCATCACCACACTGGAAATTATTAAATGATCTCAATATTCTCGTTCACCTAACATTGATTGCATTTTACCTTTATGAGGCTTTCATTCCTTACCTTAATCCTAAATCAGTTTTGCTACACATCCAATCCAAGCCCTCAGTTTCAACTACGTTAAAAATTGGCCTTTATAAAATGGTAATCGATATAAAGATGAATGTTAAAATTTATAAAAGTTTCATTAGTTCTTTGTGGGTTGGGTGCTTCATTGAAGCAATGGTGCTCTTCCCTGAGATGCAATTCACTAGTCCTCCGCCTAATGCATTCACCCTCACGACTGTTCTTGCCACATGTGCCAAGCTTGTAGCCTTGGATGAAGGAAGATTGGTTCATACCTACATATTTAAAGCCAATATCGAAATGAACGACATATTGCTTGCTAGTATCATCGATATGTAAAGTGTGGTGACCTGGAACTGGCTTTTCATATATTTAACAACAGAAAAAACCCTAAAAAATAATGTTTACCCTTGGATGGCGAGCCTGAGAATGCAATCCAACTTTTTGAGAGAATGAAGGACGAGAGCATTGCTTCTGATAAAGTGACATTCGTGTCTTTGCTTAGTGCTTGTGGGCATGGTCGGTTAGTTAAACAGGGTGAGTTTGACTTTGGTTCCATGAAAAAAGTATATGGCAGTGATCCGAAGCTTGAACATTATGAATGCCTGGTGGATCTTCTTGGTCAAGCTGTGCTCCTGGAAGAAGCTGAGGAGATCATATCGATAATGCCTATGGATCCAGACATTGCCATATGGAGTTCATTGTTAAGCGATTGTTGAATTCATAGAGATGTAGAGCAAGGAGCGAGGATTGTAAAGCTTTTGGATCCTAAGAACATAGGGTGGCATGTACTACCTAGCAAATTTATATTCATAGCCTAGAAGATGGGAAGCTGCGAAGTATGTGAGGAAGGGTATTGAAGAGAGTGGTGGTAGGAAGAGTCCTTGTGGCAGTTCAAATGAAGATGTTCATCTGTTCCTTTGGGAGACCGATCTCAGCCTCAAGCTAAAGAGATACATTCGTTGTTGGATGACATGGGGATTAAATTAAAGGAGGCAGGTTATTTTCCAGAAGTAGAGGTGGTCTTGCTTGATATTGATGAAGAAAGCAGAGAGACTGCTCTCTTTAGGCGTACTGAGAAGTTGGAAATTGCTTTTGGGATTATGTACAGTGCACTGCGCTAAGGATAGTTATCCAGATTGTGAAGAATTTGCAAGTTTGTTTAGACTCTCACGAAGCGACAAAAATTATTTCAAGAGTTTATGATCATGGATTTTGGTCTTTAGTGTGACTTCATTTTGTATCTTGAAATTATCCTAAATGAATTTCTTTCTGCTTCAAGTTTTAGTTTTTACTATAAAATTTCCTTACCCTGGTTTAAATCCCACAGAGCACGTATCAGTTGTTAATGAAAAAGACCGCCTCTACTCAAACAACATACGGAATATGCCAAAGAAAGGGATCTCAACATGATGCAAGAGAATATTAGAATTTAAATAAAATCCACAACCCATGCCACAACTTCTGAGAATTGATGTAGTGGTGGGTTATGTCACACTTGTAAGCTGGAAACTCGGAAGCGACAACAAATATCAAAAAACTTCGAGGCTTCATGTAGGAGGTAAGAACATTTAATAGTTGCGAGTTTACTATCATTTCTGCATAATATTACAACTAAAATGATCTGTTTTTTTTTTAATTTTGAGTTTTATACTTTGTCCACATCATACTCTCTAAGGTGAAGTGCAAAGAAAGCTCGTCATATGCCTTCACTTGACCTCTGAAATTCAATTAGCATCTTTCCCATTTCAAAGTTCGCTTGAAACATCTTTAGATATTCAGGAAATCTTTTATAGAACACATCAAGTCTTTATATAGATAACTCATTTCTCAAAAGGACAAATATATCTGATACTTAGTTTGGTAATATCCTCGTAACATACCTGTAACTAGTTATTTTGATGCTCAATGCTTTTGGCATTTCTAGTTTAGCGACAATAGTTCTATGGTTTATGATAAGTCGCAAACTTTTCTGTGCTTAATTGACTTGTTCTTCAAAAGAAGTGAATCCAAATGCTCATCTAAGAGCATCTGTAGTCGTCTGAACCCAAAATTTGGGTATTTGACATTTAGAAATAAGAATTTATGGTTGAGTTGTAGTCGTTTGAATCCAAAACATCACTTTTTTTTAATTTTAAAAAAGTGATGGACGATAGATGATGTTTCGTTACGTTTAAAATTTTATTTAAATTTTAAAAAATCATGAACGAGAAATCAAATCTTGTCCGAAAAAAGAATGAGAGATCAAATTTTGCCCGTTGGATCCGGTCCACAAATCAAACTATAACTCCGACCCCAAATTCAAAATTCCAACAGCCTTGTATTCCCAATATTATGACCGTTGTAGCTCCTCTCTCCCTCATCTCTCCCTCTCTCTATCGTTCTTAATCTCTCTTCAATCCTCCGAGAAAGAACCCCCAATTCCCTCAAAAGAATTTCAAGAGATCGAGACGAGAACAAACCATGGGTGAGGAAGCCAAAGAACTCTCAGCCCTTGAAGCGATCACCCAAGTATTCCAACCCCACGGTATATATCTCTTCCTCTTTCCTCCTATTTTTTAGATTCGATTTTTTTATTATTGTTTTGAAATGGGTTTTTGTTTCTGATTCTAATGGTATGATTACGCACGGATCTTGATGTTTCTTGTTTGTGTGTTGTGAATCAGAAGATGGATAGACCTTGCCCGAGAATGTATAATGTCAAGAAATTGGTACATGTTCGATCTTCAGTTGAATTAATGTGTATTCTATCTGATTTTGTTGGTGGGTTTTTTTATTATTTCCTTTTTTCTGGGTTGTAGTTGTCCTTTGTGATCAAGATGAGGATTGGGCCAATTCGGAATATATGGATGATAAACAAGAGAGCAATTAGAAAATCAGGCAATTTAATTTTGAGAAAGGTTGTATCATATCATTTGTTGTAATCGATAGCGAGTCGATGGTTTCCTTCTTCGATCGCCAGCTCTTTTCCGTGCTTCAGCTTCTTGGTATGGATATCATCCTACTACTTTTCCTTATTTGAATTCTTGAATAGTTGTATATGTAAATTTTTTTTTATGTTTGGTTTTGTTTTAGGGACCAAGTACAAAAGATTACTGAAGAAATGCCAACACCAGACTACTGAAGGTTCAATTTTGCAGGCTGTTTTTGAGGAGTTGAGCAACCAGTGCATTCAAGAGTGTGAACCGGAATATGAGGCCTTGAAGAAGTACACTCAGGAGTGCTTGGAAAGAGAGCTTGTACAATGAGATAATTGAACTTAAAGGGAATGTAAGGGTTTCTGTAGATGTCGGCCTTTACTTTCAGAAGATATGTTGAAGTATCATAGAATTCGACCAGTCTCAAGATCCGGAGTTGTCAGTTGTTTGCTCTGACCATTCAAAGAAACAGTTCAGATTTGATCATGTTTTTTACGCGAAAGGTAGACAAGGTACAAATACAAAGTTTATGTTATTGAGGGTTTCAATTTCTTCGTTTTTTGCTTAAATAAGTCCGATATCTTTTTACCATCAATATATCAATTTATAGGTATAATCCCTTAATTAGCTGCATATTTAGCTCCACATGGTGTAAGATTATATGCCAAATAAGCTAGCTGATCTGCAGTATAGAGCTATATTATCCAGTTACGTTTATGCGTATCTAACATAGACACTTAGTGTTATTTAGTGTTTTTACATTTTTATAAAGTTAACGTTACTCGTGTGTAAATTACGACAAAATCTGTGCTTATTAAATCAATCTCCTTACAGCATTTTACATAAGTTTGTTTAAAGTGGAGAGTTCCTTGTTCTTCAATTAGGTTTTTAATGTATAAATGAGTTTAATATAATATGATTAGTACATAAACCCTGATAACGTAGGAGCTTTAGTTTAGTCACGAGGACAATATGTATGGTATTAGAGTCACTGAGATTCTAAATAGCACGAACATAGATACGCCGAGACGGACACACACGGATGGGGGGAGATTTTAAAGAACTACCCTAAAATATCCTGTGTCGTGGCAGATTTGTGCCTGACACGGCATGCTTACCAAATTGAAGTGTTTGTGCTTCATAGCTCTCAGAATTGACCCATAGCATGCACATGTTTCAAGTGTAATATTTAAAAAGTATACCTCATTTCAGCCCACAAAATGGGCTCTCAACTTGCATCTGCGTACTGTAATGTAAATCTACTAAATTGCTCAATGAGCACTACTAGTTCATTGTTTTGGTGTAGTGATAGGGACAGCAGTAAACACTTATCTCTCTTATTTTGTAGTAATATTGCTTTGTTTAAATAAGTAACCTGCGAAAATGGTTCATCAAGCAATCATAGTTTTATATGAACAAAAGTAACATTTTATAGCTGGTGTATATTTACAAATTTTTTTGGTAATATGTACACTTTTAAGGAACTTAGCTATAATCTGTATGAAGAGGTCATGCTTGCTGAGACATTGCCAGTTCTCAGATCCGTACTGGATGGATATAATGTTTGTATATTTGAACTGGCAAGACTTTCACGATGGAAGGAACCGTGGAAAATTGAGGTGTCAACTAACAGGCATTGGAAGAACTATTTAAAAGTTCTACTGGGAGGTATTCAATGATCAGATACTAGTTTATTTGTGAGCATGTTGGAAGCCTACAATGAGAAGATTACAGACCTTCTCATAGAAAATTCTTAACAGCATACAAAGAATTAATTACATATGTTTTCTTCTGCTTCTAAAATTTAGTTGAATTTGTCATATATTCAAACATCTAATTGTTGTTGTAGGTTTAAAGTAATGAAAGTAGTAGATGGAACTCATGCTAAAACCTTCGGCATAGAAGATATGTGGGAGATACTCCAAACGGGGAAAAATAACAGATCCAATGCAAATGAACTCAGTAGCTGTTCTCATTGGTAGCATTCTTGTCCAAGTACATCTTTTCAGTACATTTTTTGTCACTTAATGAAGTCAATTCCTTAGAATGGGTTCCTCTCTTAAGTAATTTATACACGAATTGAAAAATGGATATGGTGCATACATAGCCTATGACTTATTTGTCCACATGCATAACTGTCGTCAAGAAAATATTTTGACTCACGATTTTCTCGAGGAGCTAAAATAATTTTTAGTCAGTTCTACTAACACCTATTTTAATTATAAAGGTGATTTTAGAGTTTAAAAAATAGTTTAGGCACTCCAAAAGCAACATTAAGTCATTATATTATATCTTCGTTCACAGCTTGGTGAGAGTGACCATAAAGGGGAAGAATTGGTGAACGGGCATAGGAGCAAGACCCACATTTGGATTTAGCTGGAAGCCAGCAATTAGGCAAAACTGAGATGGAAGGAGAAAGGTTAAAGGAATCTCTGTTCATAAATGTCCCTACTTGGGGATGTTATATCTGTACTTGCTTCCAAGAACCCCCACATACCTTACAGGTCTCTATCGTATTGTTTTGTCTCTGGTAATTGAAACTCTCTCTTGATTTGTTTGCTAACAGATTTTACATGATAAATCAACAGGAACTCTTAGCTTACTAACTTGCTATAAGGCTCTCTAGATGTGAGTTCCAGTTTCATCTTTTTCACATTATATGAATCAACATGGTTATAGATATTAGATGTTTAGAGGATACTTTTTTTAAGCCCATTTAAACAGAAGATAAAAATGAGGGAGAACTTTGAGGTAAAAGGTGAATAAATGACTAAAGAAATGCACAGATCAAATGAGAAAGCATTTAAAGGTTTAAAGGAAGAGTAGCAATGTAGCATCATTGCTTGGCTCATGGATGTCATTATATAATATAACTTCCATGCTTCTTAACTTTATCCTTGCCATAACATGCGGAGGTGGCTGACAGCTCATTCTTTTCATGAGGAAGGGAATCATTCAATGCATTCCCTAACTGTCCAACTGTGAAGAATCATGATGTTAGTCCTATGATAGGCATATTAATAACAGCAGGGTACATGTACATGATCAGAGGCCTACAAAATTTAGGAATAGTAGAAGTTTGAGCAAAAAATACAGACGAAACAAGGTTACTCCTTCAATTCATCATCCTGTTTTTTCCAGCTCAACAACCTTTTACTCGCATAACATAATGTAAGAAACCTTTTATTTATAATGGAGAAACCAAGCTGACCAGATCCTTGTCATGAGCAAAGTTGACTAAATATGGTTACATATCTGCATATCCCACAAGAAATGTGAAAACAGTGAAATCTAACAACTGTTCCACACACAAAAATCTACTAATTATAAATGCACTTAATGTTAGGGGCTTAAGCCTTGATCTTGGAATCTTTGGATTCTGGAATATGACCCAATACAAGGATTGAATCAACTTTGCAAGGTTTTTGGATTATTTACACCACAAAAAGAAGAATAAAATAACAAAAAAAAACATCAAGTTAGTGTGGTCTGGCTAACCGGTTCAGATCTATGGGGTGGTCATCGAGAAAGATTTTCACTGTAAAGTTGGAGCACAGGAGAGAGAAGACCAAGCTGGAGTACAGGAGGCATTGTTATGCTCATAACAAAAGTAATTTGGAAGCCTTTATGAATAAATAGCACGGGTAACAAGTTTTTTTTTTCCTAAAAAAAAACATGTTTGTTTTGAAACAAGGGTACAATATAAAATTTTCCAATGATAAAAGTTCGATGGACAGCTATAAACTAACTTTTGTTTATAGCTTCATTGGTGTCGTTATTGACTTATTGTTGATTGTGATTCGAAGCAAAAAATAAATTAATTTGATGCTATAAGATCAGCCAAAAATCTATTGGGTAATGCCATTCAGGTTGCAATGAGTTAGGCATGAGATGCAGAATTTTTTCCCAAACTGTCCCACTTTTTGAAAGTTTTTTCCAAACTGCCCTAGTTTTTTTTAAAATTCCCAAACAATCCCACTCGGTCTTTGAAAGACCAAGTTTAGTTAAAACTAACTCGGTTTTTCAAAGACCGAGTGTTAGTCTTGGATTTTTCGAAGTCTAACACTCGGTCTTTCAAAGAGCGAGTTATTTTTAACTAAACTCGGTCTTTTAAAGACCGAGTTTAGGTTATTTTGGTAAATACTTTCGAAAGTGGGTCAGTTTGATAAATACTTTCAGAAAGTGGATCACTGTGATAAATACTTTCAAAAAGTGGGTCATTTTGGTAACAAGTTCTATATATTCATTGACTCACTTTTGTACGGCTTCACCTCTTTTAGGATACGTAACTTATGTAACATAGTGATGACCACTATCTAAGTTTATTTTTTCGATAATAAAATTACAAAACTAATACATATATAGAGATAAAAGTTTTATCTCTCTCTCTCTCTCTCTCTCTCTCTCTCTCTCTCTCTCTCTATATATATATATATATATATATATATATATATATATATATATATATATATATATATATATTATATTTTTTTCGTTTCATCAAAAAAAAATATAGAGATAAAATTTAATTTGTCAAACGTACATGTTAACTAGTGAGTGGAATTAAAGAGATACATAGGATGGTTGATTTTGATTCAAAGGACAGATTTCGCTATAAAAGGCTAGGATGAATTTGCTAGTTTACAGCTTCCAATATAAATTGGATTTTGACCTGTATTCTTACACTAATTCTTTGTGCTCAAGCCATGATAATCGTGATCATGATCGACTAAGGTCTAAGGTCCATAACTTCAAAGCCGTGATCAATAACTAAGCTTGATTCCACGCCGCTAATCCTCTCTTATGGTGATTCATCTTTAATTTCCACTAACCTAGTTATATATATATTATTCCACAAAGGCCATGATGCAGAAATAAAAAGATGAATCATAAATAAAAATTTAACTTATTTTATAATAATAATAATTATTATTTTGTCCCTGATTTGACTGAAATTTGTGTTTACCTTTTACCTACACTAGTCCTCATTTGTTCAAATTGCTGTCAATTATTTTTGGATATAAGAACAATTTTTTAACGGAAATGTATATATGCTTCAGCTCAATAGAGTAAATTAAATAAATGTTGATCACAAATTTGGGGACAGAATTAATCTTCTAATAATTGTCATGATTTGCATGACACTGTTAGATGCATGTAATTATAAATATGCAGATAGTAATTAGCTTTAAAAAGTAATAAAATTTACAAGTATAAAAAGTAATGACTAATATCAGAATGTTTGGAATTTGGTACAGCTGTGGTAGCTCAAGGATTTGTAGCTGTGAACATGACATTCCGAAACACCGCCGGTGCAATCAAGCACCAAGCTGTCGCAGTTCGTAATGGTGCTGATCTCTCCACCTTCTACAGTTGCAGCTTCGAAGGCTACCAAGATACCCTCTACACCAGTTCTATCGTGAATGCGATATTTATGGTACAGTTGATTTTATCTTTGGTAATGCAGCTGTTGTCTTTCAGAACTGCAACATCTATCCTCGAGCCCCTATGGTTTCAGAACTGCAACATCTATCCTCGGGCCCCTATGGCGGGCCAACAGAACACCATCACCGCCGAAGGCCGAACTGACCCGAATCAGAACACGGACACCTCAGTCCTGAACTGCACGATAACTGCCTCTGCTGACCTGGTGGCGAACGGAGGGTCAACGAAGACATATCTCGGACAGCCCTGGAAGCAATATTCGAGGACAGTGAGAACTTGTTACCAAAATGACCCACTTTTGAAAGTATTTACCAAACTGACCCCCTTTCGAAAGTATTTACCAAAATGACCCAACTCGGTCTTTTAAAGACCGAGTTTAGTTAAAAATAACTTGGTCTTTGAAAGACGGAGTGTTAGACTTCGAAAAATCCAAGACTAACACTCGGTTTTTGAAAAACCGAGCTAGTTTTAACTAAACTCGGTTTTTCAAAAATCGAGTCAAAGGCCGAGTGGGATTGTTTGGGAATTAAAAAAAAAACTAGGGCAGTTTGGGAAAAACTTTCAAAAAGTGGGACAGTTTTGGAAAAAATTCTGAGATGCACACACATAATGTGTGTAAAGTAATATAATGATAATATTCTATAACAATACAATTTTAAGAAGAAGGATATTTTAAGCAACGTTGGGCACAAATGAATGCTCCAAGTTGTGTCAAGTGAAATCCTTAACTTTGAGTTGAGGTTGTTAAGATATTGGAGAAAAATCAAAATTTACAATGATGCATATTACCGGGGAGTGGTATTTTCTTAACATAATTATCTTAATAGTTGTTTTTTATATGTGGCCGCTAGCTAAAAAGAAGTTAGGTCTTTTATTTTTTTGTAAAAATTCACATAATGTCTTTGGGATTCAATATCCATATAAATTTTTTCCATACAACTTTAATTGTTAGTAAGTATTTCCCTATTCAAGAAATAATTAAAAGATTGTTCTCTTATGGACAGGTGCTGCGATGACAAAAAATAAACAAAGGATTAACTTGGATGGAGGTGGAGACAGGATGGAGAGGTATCGAAGAGTAAGCTTTAAAATTTGTGAATGAGAGGAACTACTGATTGGGTATGAACCAATGGTAAGGAACTTTGTTCGGCCTTTAGTTTTGCTAGTGATGCTGTCACGTGACTATGTTTTTGATAATATTGTTTACTCATTTTTATAGGGTATTGGCAGTCGCTTTTTGACTCTTTTGTATGTATTGTGGTAAGCGACTGATGACTGTTGGCCGTACTAATAACATGATGTTTTTTGTTGTTCTTTGTATTTCTCTACTGCATTTTGTAAGAGCATCCACAATGGCGTTTCTTATTTTTTGGCAAAATGGCAAGTATAGAAATAGAATAGATCGAAAGGTCTGCAGTCGTTGTTTTCGATATTTTGCTAAAATTTGAGTAGGACGAGACAAGTTGTCTCGTCCGTTAATTTTTCCTTTCTGAAGATTTAATTAATTACCAATTAAGTATTAAAATATGTTAATTAAATAAATTAAATATTAAAATATTAACCTAAACCTATTTAATAATCTACTAAACCTACTTAAACAACCTAATCCTACTTAAAAAAATCCCCCCAAACCTGGACGGGACATCATGTCCCGTCCGTTTGGTATTTTTTTTTATTTTTTTTTTCTCATAAGATCTCATCCGTTGGATTAGTTGAAAAAAAAAGGAAAAAAAAATTAAAAAAAACAAAACCAAAAGGGACGGGACATCATGTCCCGTCCGATCCTATTTTTTTTTTTTTAAAAAAAATTAATACGGAACGAGACAACTTGTCTCGTCCGATTATATTAAAAATAAATAAAAATATTGAGACGATACATGATGTCTCGTCTTCTATAATTTGAGATTCGCAACTTCGTTTCTCATATTTGAGAAGCCACTGTAGTTCGTTTGCTATTTTATAAGAAAATAGCAAACGACTGCAGCGCTTCTTTCTTATAAAATTCTCATAAAATGAGAATATGGGAAATATAGCAAACGACTGTGGATGCTCTAATGTTTCTCCCATTATGTGTCTGGATGTGGCTGTGCTGCTCTGCGTTGTCTTCCTTTATTCTTTTGGATCTACTTTGTTATAGTCAGTCTCAATTTGGTTTTGTGGAGAGATCTGTTTTGGCAGCAGCGTGTTCTTGACCAAGTTGGGTGTTTTTGTGGCTGCGGCTTAGCTTCAGTGTTGCTACTAGCTTGTGTTCTTTTGCTACTTCTACTTGGTCGGAGTATAGCCAGTTCTGTATTTTGTTTTTTCTATTTTTATGAATTGTAATTTTACTTCTTCGGTTCTTGTATTGCTTCTTCTCTTTGTTTGGGCTGCATCTTGTGCATCCGATGAAGGCGATCACTGTTGTTTCTTTTTTTGCTACTTATGAATGAATTTCCGATGGTTTTTACCATTAAAAAAAGTATCTCCCTGCATCTGCAGCTCAAATTTGTTGGGAAGTATATTCTGCAGCATCTTTCTTCTCTTTGGGTATATTTTGAAATTAGAATAGTGAGGATAATTTAAAAAGTAATACGATACTTTTGGAGAATAATAGAATGAGTAATTCAACAACAGTACCAATTTCAGAAGAAAATTTCTCTTCAAACTAAGGGCATGCACTTCCAAGTCAGGAATCCGGCCACAAAGTTGGTAAGGAGGAGGGTTGCGTTAGACAATTGACAACCATCACAAAACTTTGTCAAATCCTATGTACATGAATCCTAATAATAAGAATGAAAAATCAAGATTCATGTAGTCGATCCCAAATAGTAGGGAAAATGCTTTGTTGTTGTTGTTGGTGGTGGTGGTGGTGGTGGTTGTTGTTGTATTTAGTTACAGTGTGATATGCTTTTACTGAAGTGTTTTGATTTTCATTTTTGTGGATTCAACTGTAGTTTGGAGCTCTGCAAGTGACTGAATCTTTTAGGGGGTGTTGAAGGACTGGTGAACATCCATCACAAGGAGGTTGTTGATTGGTATGCTGACTATGGAATTATTGTTTCATATAGCTTAACTTTCGTTGCCACCAGACCCAAAAATTTTCTTTTAAATTTTTTTTGTATGACATGTTGTATTCTACAATTTCAGAATCTTTGGAATTACTTAAAGATGGATCATGCACATTGATACAAACCATAAACAAAAAGGGATGCCAAATTTTCAGAATTTTAATTGTTTTGTTCCATCGGCCCGATGAGCAAGGGTACGCATTTTCTTCCATTATTTAGTTCTTTGTGGCGAATTTCCTGTGCATATGCTTTTGTTTTCTTCTTATATGTTTGTCATTTACGTGCATTCTATTGCTGTATATAAAAAGTAGATTTTGAAATAATTCTTAAAAAAAGAGAGAGAACCAATTATGACACATTCTTCAATCACGCCACATCTAAGGCTTAATGGTGTCGATGGCTCTTCTAGAAAACTTATTGTATAGGAGCATCTTCACTTTGATAGGTCTCATATTAAATCGTTTGGAGCAGGCTGGCGATAATTTTCTATTGGGATCAGTCTAACCATTAGGCGAACACCTTAAGCTTTTCCTAGAAAAATAATGAAATGAAAATTATTTTATTTTTTGTAACAAGTAATTCCGTGGTTGCTACACATGAGAATGTCATTAATAAAATCGATATCACGTTTGAGATAAGATTTGACAATAGTTGTGAGTTTTTTTATTATTATTATTATTATTATTATTATTATTTTTAATTACAATAGGAGGTAACAATGGCGAAATCCATTCTTCTAAGATGGAGAATCACCTAAAGTGTATGATTTACTTTTCTCAATTATATGGATTTACTAAATCCCGCTTTTTATCAAAATTTAAAAGTGAGTTTACAATATTTGTTTAGTTTTCTTATTCATCATCTAAATTTTGTCCTTTTAAAAATTGCTCTTTGATTCTGAGCTATTTCCAAATTTATTGTTTTAATTTCAAAATTCTTACTCAATTACTTTTAACATGGGGTCTTAGCTGCGTGGTTCGGACTCTTCCTCTAGGCTACAAGGTGTCAATTTTTAAAAGGGACTAGGGAACTTTTGGATGGAAGACCGTGAGCCAATTTTCTTTATATTTGTGAAATTTGGTTCCTTGTTTATTTCGAAATGTACTTTTTTTGTACTGTCCAAAAACAATGTAATCAAACTTATTTTCTACTATAAACAGAACTTATTGTTGTTAAACTCACTTTTAATTAAACAGGTTACCAAGAATATGAGTTTGATATGCTATATTAATTTCTTGATTTTATTGCACTATACAATTAATGGTTCTTCGATTGTATACATTTTTATGTTTGCGTGAATGAATTTCTGATTGGTGAAAACAATTTACAAGTTAATTGATTTTTTTATTTTATTGTTATAGACCCGAAGGATTTTAATACCAACTCATACTCAGCAATTCCAACATATAATCTCACATTTAATAAAAAATATTGACCAAGAATTTTATAATTTTGTTAGTCTCGTGCATTCTCTTTTGAGAAAAGATAGAACCTTTTTGATATTTTTGATATTTTTTTCGCTTTTAGGCACGGAGTTTGGATTTGAGTCAATTGGAGCTCCGATTCCGACCCGAGGACCCGTACTTCACTCCTCCCTCACATTCATAATACTTTTCCGCCATGCTCCCCAAACCCATCACCAGCCACCAACCACCAACCACCCTCTTCTCTCTCTCCTCTCAAATCAAACAAACCCATGCTCTAGTTCTTGTTATGGATCAAAATCTGAGCTCCATTGGATTTGGCCATTGAGGAAAATTAGGGTTGAGATATTGGAGAATTGGTGAAGAACTAAATGGGTTTCTTGATTAATTTCTTGATTGAATGTACAGACTCCATCCCGCTCTTTATATGAGCTGAGATTACATAATGTGCACGTAGTGCTACAGTAATAACCATCCAACGACTCATATAGACTGAACTAGTACCTGTCCCGCTTACAAGACCCGACCCGAAGTCACCACTCAGAATGAACAGTGTTCTTTTACACTAATAGCATGTATCAGTTCTCAACTGATACATATACAGACCTATGTCGTCTTCATATGTTCTCCATCTACAATTGCAGCTATTACACCCCATAACAACACCTCCCCACTTAGTTTGAGCTTGTCCCAAGATCAAAATCAGGGAAACTGCACCGAATATCATCTGCATCCTCCCAAGTGGTTGCAGAAACAGGTTGAGAAGTCCATTTGATCAATAACTTGACACCAGCACCTACCCCTTTCTTGTAGACTCTCATATCAAGCACAAATTCAGGCATAACATTCTTGAACATACATTCGGACATCTTTCACAATGAAGATCAGATCAAATCTAGACAGAATTTTGGTATGCAAATCAATATTCATGTGCAGTCTTAAGATCATCATAGTGTCCAGAAGGAATGTTACCAGTTGCAAGTACAGATGTTCTTGAATTGATTATTGTAGTGATTCCTGTTGTAACAATAGATATAGTATGCTGCTCCATTGCTTCATGAATGATAACTCTGTTCTCATGCCTCATTTTATTAACTTCATCAATACAGATGACTCTGCCTTTAGCTAAAACCAGCCCTCCCAGAAAAAATTCGCATAAACTGTTGTCACGAATAATAGAAGCTGTGATACATGTAGCAAATGAACCTTTTTCGGAAGTATAGACAGTTGTGGGAGCTGTCTATTCCACAAACTTGAGGAACTGTGATTTGGCAGTTGATGGATTATCAAGTAATATCCTCTTAATCGCACACCATCAGGTAATCTCTTTTTTGATCCTCCAAATAACAAACATGCTATGGATTTTTGGACATCATCGTGGTCATATATTTACTGACCAATCATGGAACATTTCTTATGTAACACCCCTCAAAATAAAATGATTTATTTTGCATTATTAAATAGTATTAAATTGGTAAAGTTGACTATTTTGACTATTTTCTTGAAATTGCAATTTTGCACGTGCAACACACGTGCAAAGTTAGGAATTTAGAATTATTAAAATTTTATGGTTAATGATTGATTTTCCTCATTTATTTATGATATTTTAATTTTCAGATTTTATTTGAATTAATTTGACTATTTTATGAATTTGTCGTTTACACGTGCAAATATTTTTTTGGTGCAAATCTCTGGTTTTAAATTTATGAATAAATTATCCTACTTATAATGGAGTATATCCTAAATTTTGGGATTTTTCTGAAAAAAGAAACTATTTTTATAAATACTTCGAAAGGAAGGGGCTTTTATGTAAAAAGCCAATTGGATCTCAAATAAATAATGAGAGTTCGTTTTTACTGAATTTTGGGCTGGACATGGTCATCATTGAAAATAAAATATATTTAAATTTTATTTAGATTTGATTTGGTAAAGATTTAAACAAATATGGTATTTTTGCAAATATGAAATTTAGGTTGGATCTTGTGCAAATATTTTTCTTGGAAAGTAAAAGTAAAAAATTTTATTTGTAAAATCTAATATTTATTAGTAGATATTATTTCTGAATTTTCTGGATTTTTACAAATATTTTATGACATATTTGCAAATATTACAAAGAGAGGGATTTTTGTGCAAAATTACCATTTTGGATACAAATCCAAATTTTTTTAATCTCTGGGCCATGCTGGATGGCTGGATAACTCAGTAGTAAAAGGATTTGGTTTTTATTTTTATTTATTTAACTTATTTAACTACTTTATTAAAGAAAGATCTATATATGAAAAAGATTATTTGTTAAGGGATGTTTCCATATAACCTAAAAACCTAGATTTTGGCCTATATAATGGACACTACAGCCGTCCCCTCCTCTGCAAAAATAAAATATTATTTTACTATTAATTTTCTTGGAGTTTCGAAATAAGGATCTTGGATTTTTGCGAAAGAAGGGTTTTTTCGTATTCTCTTTATTATTTTGGTTGATTCTTCAATAAGATGAGTGACAAATGTTTGTTTTCTTTTGTTCTATGCATGTCGTATGTGATGATTTGTTGATTAGAAAGCATGCTAGAGGATTATATAATGATATAATGAATTGTTGATAGATGAATGAATTAAAGATTGAATTTATTCCTTTTCTTGGTCATGCATTTCATCAAGCACCTTGGAGGTCTTTTCACTACTATTTTCCTCAACTTCAAGATTAAACAAATTATCACCAACTACTCCATCTATATTCTTTCCAATGGTAACAACATCACTCACACTCACTTCATCTACAAAAATTGATTTGTTAGCTCTCCCATTATCCTTTATAAAGATGAAATCTAGTGGAGTTAAACCCACTTCAAATGTATTGTTAGCAAAACAATTGAAACACAAAATGTAATCAAACAATTTGTTGCAATGGTATCTTTTACAAGAACAAGAACTCCAACACCAATTGCAATGGTACTCATCATCACCCTCACTGCCTTCATTTCCATCTTCAATTGTTATTAGCAGTCTTCAATTGTTATCATGTAAATTTCATCATAATCACATAAAAGTTTCACCACCATAACATTTATCTCACGTTTATCTAACATTTATTTTTGTATAATATTCAGAATGATCATAAATACATCATGATTAGTGTCATTTTCATTTATATTTTTCTAGATAATATATATGTGTTCCCCTAAACAATACTTTATCATGAAGATTTTTGGTTCTAAATGTTGTATCCTGTTCTGCTGGGTATAACCATGCTAAGGATCTTTTATTTGTTGAACTAATGCCGACCATTTACTTTTGAAATGGTCCAACCTAGATTTACCACTCGCTGCAGGACTATACTCCTTACCATTATTCTTGATTGGTTCTTCATTTGTCTACCCTGGAAATTATTAAATGATCTCAATATTCCCATTCATCCTAACATTGATTGCATTTATCTTTATGAGGCTTTCATTCCTTACCTTAATCCTAAATCAGTTTTGCTATACATACAGTTCATTCCCTCAGTTTCAACTACGTACAAAATTGGCATTTATAAAATGGTAAATGATATAAAGGTGAATATGTTAAAATTTATAAATGTTTCATTTGTTCTTTGCAGGCCGGCCGGGTGCTTCATGGATGTCCCATGAGATGCAATGGAGCTCTCCCAGGATATGCAACTCACTAGTCCTCGGCCTAATGCTTTCACCCTCATGACCGTTCTTGCTGCCTGTGCCAATCTTGTAGTTTTGATGGGTACATACCTATATAGATAAAGCCAATATCTAAATGAACGACACATTTCTTGCTAGTCTCATTGATATGTATTCTTAAGTGTGCTGACCTAGAACTGGCTTTTCATTTATTTAACGACAGAAACAGCCCCAAAAATCAGTGTTCACCCTTGGAATGCAATGCTTGTAGGCTTTGCCATCCATGGCGAGTCTAAGAAAGCAATCCAACGTTTTGAGAGAATGAAGGAATACGAGAGCAGTTCTCCTGATAAAGTAACATTCGTGTTTTGTTTAGTGCTTGTGGCCATGGCAGATTAGTTCAACAGGGTGAGTTTTATTTTGATTCCATGAAAAAAAGTACGTGGCAGTAATCTGAGCTTGAACATTATGAATGCCTGGTGGATCTTCTGGGTTAATCTAGGCTCCTGATGGAAGCTGAGGAGATCATATTGACAATGCCTATGGATCCAGACTTGCCATATGGAGTTCATTGTTAAGCGCTTTTCGAATTCATAGAGATATAGAATGGGGAGCGATGATTCGAAAGCTCTTGGATCCTAAGAACATAGGGTGTCAAGTACTACTAGCAAATTTGTATTCAAAGTCTGGAAGATAGGAAGATGCAAAGTATGTGGAAGTGTATTAGAGCGAGTCTGGTTGCAGTTCAAATAAAGGTGTTCATCAGTTCCTTTTAGAGACCAATCTCACCCTCAAACAAAAGATATATATTCGTTCTTGGATGATATGGCGATTAGACTAAAAGAAGGCAGGTTATGTTCCAGAAATAAAGGCGGCCTTGCTTGATATCGATAAAGAAGTCAGAGAGACTGATCTTTCCAGACATACTGAGAAGTTGGCAATTGCATTTGGGGTTATGCACACTGCACCAGAGATAGTTATCTGGATTGCGAAGAATTTGCAAGTTTGTTTGGGCTCTCACAATGCGTCGAAATTTATTTAAAGAGTTTATGACCAGGGGATTTTGGTCTTAAGCTGACTTCATTTGTATCTTGAAAATATCCTAAAATTTCTTTCTATTTAAGTTTTAGTTTTTTACTTTAACTAAAACTTAGCTTTGTTGGCCAACTAAGGCTCCCCTCCTGTCCAGTTGACCATCTTCCTACTGTCTTCAGAGATTTTTGATTTTTTCCTGGCTTCGTTACTTTGTCTTTAGCTTTGTTGTTGTCGCAAATGTCTCATTTGTTATGTTTCGGTGTATCGGCTTCTGTTGTATATATGAGTTCTGGTTTTTTTACTGCTTCTAAATGTTGTCCTTGTATCGTACTTTGCTTGTTTATGAAGATTGCGTATTTTTTGCTGGCTGGAGTTTTCGGACTCCATCCTGGGTTATTAAAAAAAAAGTTTTAGTTTTTACTATAAATTGGATGGATGTTTAAGTTTTTTGTCTTTTATTAAATTTTCCTTACGTCACAATGCACCCGCAACTTAGGACTTTTAATTTCAAAGCAACACAAGTTTAAATTTAAATCCAATAGGGCACGTATCAGTTGCAAATTGAAAAGACCACCTCTACTAAAACAATGTAGGGATTATGCCCCAAAAAGGGCTCTTAACATGATGCGGGAGAATATTAGAATTTAAATGAAATACACAACCCTTGCCCCCAACTTCGGAGACTACACCAGGGTTGCTTCACACTTGTAAGCTGGAAAGTTGAAAGCGACAACAAATAAGCATAACCCGATCAACATGTAATATAACTTCGAGGTTTCACGTAGGAGGCAAGAACATTTAATAGTTGCGAGTTTAAATTAAATTTCTTCATAATATTACAACTAAAATGTTTAAATTATATTTCTTCATAATAATACAACTAAAATGACTAGTAATTTACACGTACGATGCACGTTTTAATAATTTCAAAAATAAAAATAAAAACTCTAACGTAGGGAGGGTTTGAACCGGAAACCTCCTTTATATTAGTTATGTACGTGCGTTGCACATGTTGGTAGAATGACAAAATGACAAATGACACTAAGGCCTTCTCCCATTATAATATTAGAGATATGTTTGTGTACATCTGAACATAGTTGAAAATTTTGAGTTTTATACTTTGTCCGCATCATCTCTAATATTATAATGGGAGATATATTTGTGTACATCTGAACATAGTTGAAAATTTTGAGTTTTATACTTTGTCCACATCATCTCTAATATTATAATGGGAGAAGGCCTTAGTGTTATTTGTCAATCTACCAACACGTGCATCGTACGTGCATAACTAATATAAAGGATGTCTCAGGTTCGAGTTCTCATTATGTCAAATTTTTTACTTTATTTTTTTTTTAAAATATTGAACATGCATCACATGTGCAAATTACTATTCATCTATCTATCTATAATATAATATATTTTACTTACTATTTAATGGAAGGGTTTGTCACAAATAAACAATTTTTAATGTTTTTTTGTCACAAATGAAACACCACTTTTGTTACCAAACAAACATGTGCATCGCACGTGCAACTCCAAATCTATTTTCAACACGTGGATCGCACGTACGCATCAATGTTTTTCCTTCTTAATTTTTGAAAAATATGTGTATCGCCCATTCAAATCTATTTTTTTAAAATTAAAGCATTCATCGCAGGTGCTAATTACTGTTGACTTACGTGTATCGCATGTTAACTCCAACCTTTTTATCAAAACGTGCATCGCACGCGAAAGGAGTTGTACCACAGCCCATGATCTTAAACGGAAAAAAAGAAAGGAGACCTCAGCCGTTGGATCTGATCCACAAATCAAACGGCTAACTCTTACTCCAAATTCAAAATTCAACAGCCTTAAATTCCCCAATAAAATCCCAGATGACCGTTGTAGCTCCTCTCTCTCTCCCTCTCACTCTCACTCTCTCTCGTTCTTGATCAATCTCTTCAATCCCGAAAAAAAAACCCTCAAATCCCCAAAAAAATAAAATTCAACAGATTGATACGAGAACAAACCATGGGTGAGGAAGCCAAAGAACTATCGGCCCTTGAAGAGAGCACCCAAGAATTCCAACCCCAGGTATATATATCTTCATCTTTCCTTCAATCTTTTAGATTCGAATTTTATTCTTTTTTTTGTTGATTGTTTTGAAATGGGTTTTCTTTTCTGATTCTAATTGTATGATAAAGCGCGGAACTTAATGTTTCTTGTTTGTTTGTTGCGAATCAGAAGATGGAGAGATCTTGCCTGAGAATGGATCATGTCAAGAAATTGGTATAGATTCGATCTTTAGTTGAATTAATGTGTACTCTGTTTAATTTTATTGATGTTTTTTTTTATTATTACATTTTTTTGAATTGGAATTTTCAAGATGAGGATTCGGTCAATTCAGAAGAGATGGATGATAAACAAGGCAACATTCAGGTGATCAAGCTCTCTTTCTCTCTTTATGTATATTTCTGTTTTTCTTGAAGAAAATTAAAATATGAGAAATTGGTTAATTTTTTCATTTTTTTTAGGAAATCAAAGATGGTTGTATCATACCATCTCCCGCACTTGAAAGTGAGCCGATGGTTTCCTTCTTTGATCGCGATCTTTCTTCTGCCCTTGAGCTTCTTCGTATGCGTCATCCTACTGTTTTTCCTTATTTGAATTCTAGAAGAGATGTGTTTATTTTTATTTTTTTTATGTTTTGTCTTGTTTTAGGGATCAAGTACAACTTACAGGAGAAATGCCCAGACCAGACTTTTTAATCTGCAAATTTGTGAGGAGTTGAGCAACAAATGCATTCAAGAGTGTCAGCGAAAATACGAGGCACTGACGAATAAGTTTACTCTGGAATGCTTGCACAGATATAATTGAACTGAAAGGAAACATATGGGGGTTTTGCAAATGCTGCCGGACTTTAAGTTCAGCAGAGATGTTGAAGGTATATACTTCGGTGGTTGAATTCGATCAGTCTCATGGTTCGAAGTTGTCACTAGTTTGCTCTGATAATTCAGGTTTGATCATGCTTTACCCAAAACATAGTTACGGTACAAACACAAAGTTTATGTTATAGAGGGTTGCAAATTCTTAGTGGTAGTTTGTTGTTTCTTACCAGTATTTAATTAATTCATTATTGTTCTCGCAGTATAGAGGTGCTGGAATATGTAATTCCCTTATTGACATTTTTGTGTTAGAAAGCTTTCTTCCCCCCTCTTTTAACTTGTGCTAAAGTTGACAACTTGACATAATGTTTGTAGGCTCTTCATCTGTAAATTTGGGAGGCCAGTTTCCATCACTTTGGAAATGTTCAATGCAATTCAATTCGTCTCCTGGAGAAATAGTAAGCCATCCAATTGAATGCAGTTCTTCGATGTCTGTTGCACTCAATCAAGAAGAAACTTTTGTGAGCAAAACCAATTTTGCATTTGATAGAGCTACCCCGGTGGGGACTCTGAAGTATCAGAAAGTTTATGTACAGATGGGGATACCAGAAAGAGTGAAGATAAGCCCAGTATTTCTTCCATTGATATTCTAGATAAGAGAGATGAAGCTGAATCACAAATTCTATCCTTAAAGCAGAGAGGAGGTTATCAAGGCAGAAGGAGAGGTAGGCCCAAAACTATCAGGAGAAACTCCATCGATGCCGAAGCCATAGTTGGAGAGAATGAGAATCGAGAGAACAAGGGACAGCAAGCAGATGAGACATCAGAATATTCTATCGCTTTTACTGAAACAATCAAAAATTGTAAGAGGAAGCAAACTTCTCCTGGGACACCGACTTCTGAGCAAAACCGTTACAATTTCAGAATGTCCACAATGTAAGTAATTTTACTTCAATTATATAGACTGCATCCTGGTATGAGAAAACCTGAAAAACCAAACTTGTCTACCCATCTATACTAATCCAAATATATAATGGGAGAAGGGTGTGGGTGATTCTACCCTTTGATCTAATGCACATTCCATTTTCTGCAATATCAAATACCTGTCAAAATTTTCATGTCTTGAGACAGTAACAAGACCATAGTGCTAATGATCTAGTTCATTTGATATAAAAAAAACTATATCAACTAAATGCTCATATTTATTCAACAAAAGCTACATGCTAAATATTAAAGATGATATTTCCTAACCTCAAGCATTAGTACCATTAGCAATTACTAGTGAGACATTTTTGTGGAAACTAGGAAGGATAATGTAAGAAAGGACCCCTTAGGTTTCATGAGTTCAGAGCAAATATATAAATACCTGAGATACGAATTAAGGAAATATGTTAATAGAATTTCAAATTTCTTATGAAGTGAACCTGTTGGCTATGATGACAATTGATAAATAATATGCAGAAATATAATTTAGAGAGGTTCACAACATGAAAGAGAAGCAACTAAATTACTAAGGCCCAAACAAATATAGAGCACAAAATTGTAATTGAATTTCACCTCAAAGTCATCTGCAGGGTGTGCAGGCAGTGCAGCTGAGCTCTTTGATCTCCGTTGGTAGAAGCTAAACACTTTCTACCACAATATAATTTGTCTTTTGAAATTTGTGTAGTATTCTGTTTCCTCACTTCATTATGTTAACTGTTCTTGGTTATGTCTATGTCACTACACTAATAACTGTTCTTGTGTAGTATGCTGTTTCCTCACTTCATCATGCTAACTGTTTTTAGTAAACATCTGCTTTGTTTGAATAAGGAGCCAATTCCGAAGACTGAGTTCCTCTCTTAAGTAATTGTTATCTCAATTGAAAAATAGATATGACTTATTTTTCGTCTTGCATAACTGTCATAAAAAGCGTCGTCATGAAAATATGACTGTAGATTTTCAGAGGAATCAAGTATGGCCCCTGCTAAAAAAAATAAGATCCAGCTGAAAGTTACAAGCTTATTTTGCTCATCTCTCTCTATATTGTACTAGTATAATTTACGTGCGATGCACGCCTACTAAAAGTATAGTCATTAAATTAAATGAATATATATCGAATAAAAAAAAGTTTATATTTGAATGTTTTGATTTGGGTGACACATGCGGTACACGTATATATTGTTGGATTTAGTTTGGGTGTGTATTGCACGGGTTTGTTTAGTTACAAAGTTAGGGTTTGTTTGGTTACAAACCCCAACTCTCCCATTAAAGTAGTAAAGATATATGTGGGGGGAGTGATCTTGTGACGCCCGCCCTCCCTCTTATATATACATACATACACACACCATACTAAGTGATATATGGGATAAGTAAAAATAAGTGAACCTTATTTTGCTCATCTTCACTTTTCAAATGTATGATGCATGCAGTAACTTTTTCGTTTAAAATTAATATAAAAAAAACTCTTCTAATGGAAAAATAAACAACCTATACCTAGTTAGTGTTCCAAATTTGTTAAGACACCATTTTTTTGTCTTAGAATTTTTAGGACAAAAGCCAAATCAAATTTGTATGTAATAAAAAAAAATTCTCTACCAGGTGATCTCATACTATACAAGTTAGACACATATTAAGAAAAAAAAAGTTTAAACATAAGAGAAAAATGAGAGAGAACTTTGAAGCCTTTATGAATAAATAGCACGGGTAACAAGTTTGTTTTGAAACAAGGGTACAATATAAAATTTTCCAATGATAATTGTTCGATGTACAGCTATAAACTAACTTTTGTTTATAGCTTCATTGGTGTCGTTATTGACTTATTGTTGATTGTGTGTCTAAACAAAAAATAAATTAATTTGATGCTATAAGATCAACCAAAAATCTATTGGGTAATGCCATTCAGGTTGCAATGAGTTAGGCATGAGATGCATCACACATAACGTGTGTAATGTAATATAATGTTAATATTCTATAACAATACAATTTTAAGAAGAAGGATATTTTAAGCAACATTGGGCACAGATGAATGCTCCAAATTTTCTCAAGTGAAATCTTTAACTTTGAGTTGAGGTTGTTAAGATATTGGAGAAAAATCAAAATTTACAATTATGCATATTACCGGGTAGTGGTATTTTCTTAACATAATTATCTTAATAGTTGTTTTGTATATGTGGCCGCTAGCTAAAAAGAAGTTAGGTCTTTTATTTTTTTCGTAAAAATTCACATAATGTTATGTTCTTGATTGTTGATGTAATCTGATTATTTGAAGTTCAAATATGTAAAATTGTTGGTTTTTTTATTCTTTTTGTATTCACATAATAGCCTTTTAAGGGATTCAATATCCATATACTTTGTTTCCATATAACTTTAATTGTCAGTAAGTCTTTCCCTATTCAAGAAATAATTAAAAGATTGTTCTCTTATGGACAGGTGCTACGATGACAAAGAATGAACGAAGGATTAACTTGGAGGTGGAGACAGGAGGGAGATGTATCGAAGAGTAAGCTTTAAAATTTGTGAATGAGAGGAACTACTGATTGGGTATGAACCAATTGTAAGGAACTTTGTTCGGCCTTTAGTTTTGCTACTGATGTTGTCACGTGACTATGTTTTTGATAATATCGTTTACTCATTTTTATAGGGTATTGACGGTCGTTTTTTGACTCTTTTGTATGTATTGCGGTAAGCGACTGATGGCTGTTTGCCGTACTAATAACATGATGTTTTTGGTTGTTCTTTGTATTAATCTACTGCATTTTGTAATGTTTATCTCATTATGTGCCTGGATGTGGGTGTGCTGCTCTGCTTTGTCTTCCTTTATTCTTTTGGGAACTATCTACTTTGTTGTAGTCAGTATCAATTTGGTTTTGTGGAGACTTCTATTTTGGCAGCAACGTGTTCTTGACCAAGTTGGGTGTTTTTCTGGCTCCGACTTTACTTCAGTGTTGCTACTAGCTTGTGTTCTTTTGCTACTTCTACTTGGTCAGAGTATTGTCAGTTCTGTGTTTTGCTTTTTCTATTTTTATGAATTGTAATTTTACTTTTTTGGTTCTTATATTGCTTCTCTTTGTTTGGGCTGCATCTTGTGCATCCGATGAAGACGATCACTTCTGTTTTGTACTTATGAATGAATTTCCAATGGTTTTTACCATTAAAAAAAAGTATCTCCCTACATCTGCAGCTCAAATTTGTTGGGAAGTATATTCTGCAGCATCTTTCTTCTCTTTGGGTATATTTTGAAATTAGAATAGTGAGGATAATTTAAAAAAGGGTAATAGGGATATGAGCAACTTGCTCATTTAGTAAATGAGCAATTAATTATGTGGCATGCATGTGATACATTGGACAACTAACCTTTTTAAGAATTTTCCAATCACATGTATGCCACATCATCAATTGCTTATTTACTAAATGAGCAAGTTGCTCATACCCCTTTTTCCCTTTAAAAAATAATACGATACTTTTGGAGAATAATAGAATGAGTAATTCAACAACAGTACCATTTTCAGAAGAAAATTTCTCTTCAAACTAAGGGCATGCACTTCCAAGTCAGGAATTCGGCCACAAAGTTAGTAAGGAGGAGGGTTGCGTTAGACAATTGACAACCAGCACAAAACTTTTTCAAATCCTATGAACATGAATCCAATTAATAAGAATGGAAAATCACGATTCATGTAGCCGATCCCAAATAGTAGGGAAAATGCTTTGTTGTTGTTGTTTTTGTTGCTTGTTGTTGTATTTAGTTACGGTGTGATATGCTTTTACTGAAGTGTTTTGATTTTCATTTTTGTGGATTCAACTGTAGTTTGGAGCTCTGCAAGTGACTGAATCTTTTAGGGGTGTTGAAGGACTGGTGAACATCCATCACAAGGAAGTTGTTGATTGGTATGCTGACTATGGAATTATTGTTTCAATTAGCTTAACTTTCGTTGCCACCGGACCCAAAAATTTTCTTTTAAATTTTATTTGTATGACATGTTGTATTCTACAATTTCGGAATCTTTGGAATTACTTAAAGATGGATCATGCACATTGATACAAACTATAAACAAAAAGGGATGCTAAATTTTCAGAATTTTAATTGTTTTGTTCCATCGGCCCGATGAGCAGGGGTATGCATTTTCTTCCATTATTTAGTTCTTTGTGGTGAATTTCTTGTGCATATACTTTTGTTTTCTTCTTATATATTTGTCATTTACGTGCATTCTATTGCTATATATAAAAAGTAGATTTTGAAATAATTCTTAAGAAAAGGGATAACCAATTATGACACATTCTTCAGTCACGCCACATCTAAGGCTTAATGGTGTCGATGGCTCTTCTTGAAACCTTATTGTATATGAGTATCTTCACTTTGATAGATCTTATATTAAATCGTTTGGAGCAGGCTGGCGATAATTTTCTATTGGGATCAGTCTAACCATTAGGCAAACACCTTATGCTTCTCCTAGCAAAATAATGAAATGAAAATTATTTTATTTTTTGTAACAAGTTAATTCCGTGGTTGCTACACATGAGAATGTCATTAATAAAGCCGATATCACATTTGAGATAAGATTTGACTATAGTTGTGAGTTTTTTTTTTACAGTAGGAGGTAACAGTGGCGAAATCCATTCTTCTAAGATGGAGAATCATCTAAAGTGTATGATTTAATTTTCTCAGTTATATGGATTTACTAAATCCCGCTTTTTTTCAAAATTTAAAAGTGAGTTTACAATATTTGTTTAGTTTTCTTATTCATCATCTAAATTTTGTCCTTTTAAAAATTGCTCTTTGATTCTGAGCTATTTCCAAATTTATTGTTTTAATTTCAGAATTCTTACTCAGTTACTCTTAACATAGGGTCTTAGCTGCGTGGTTCAGACTCTTCCTTTTGGCTACAAGGTGTCAATTTTTAAAAGGGACTAGGGAACTTTTGGATGGAAGACCATAAGCCAATTTTCTTTATATTTGTGAAATTTGGTTCCTTGTTTATTTCGAAATGTACTTTTTTTGTACTATCCAAAAACAATGTAATCAAACTTATTTTCTACTATAAACAGAACTTATTATTGCTAAACTCACTTTTAATTAAACAGGTTACCAAGAATATGAGTTTGATATGCTATATTAATTTCTTGATTTTATTGCACTATACAATTAATGATTCTTCGCTTGTATACATTTTATGTTTGCGTGAATAAATTTCTGATTGGTGAAAACAATTTAAAAGTTAATTGATTTTTTTATTTTATTGTTATAGACCCGAAGGATTTTAATACCAACTCAAACTCAGCAATTCCAACATATAATCTCACATTTAATAAAAAAATATTGACCAAGTAATTTTATAGTTTTGTTAGTCTCATGCATTCTCTTTTGAGAAAAGAGAGAACCTTTTTGATATTTTTCATATTTTTTCGCCATGCTCCCCAAACCAAACCCACCATCAACCACCAACAACCAACCACCCTCTCCTCACTCTCCTATCAAATCAAACAAACCCATGCTCTGGTTCCTGTTAGGGATCAAAATCTGAGCTCCATTGAATTTGGCCATTGAGGAAAATTAGGGTTGAGAGATTGGAGAATTGGGGAAGAACTAAATGGGTTTCTTGATTAATTTCTTGATTGAATGTACAGACTCCATCTCGCTCTTTATATGAGCTGAGATTACATAATGTGCATGTAGTGCTTCAGTAATAACCGTCCAACGACTCATATAGACTGAACAAGTACCTAGCCCGCTTACAAGACCCAACCCGAAGTCACCATTCAGGATGAACAGTGTTTTTTTACACTAATAGCATGTATCAGTTCTCAACTGATACATATCCAGACCTATGCCGTCTTCATATGTTCTCCATCTACAATTGCAGCTATTACACCCAGTAACAACTCCTCCCCACTTAGTTTGAGCTTGTTCCAAGATCAAAATCAGGGAAACTGCACCAAATATCATCTGCATCCTCCCAAGTGGTTGCAGAAACAGGTTGAGAAGTCCATTTGATCAATAACTTGACACCAGCACCTACCCCTTTCTTGTAGACTCTCATATCAAGCACAAATTCAGGCATAACATTCTTGAACATACATTCGGACATCTTTCACAATGAAGATCAGATCAAATCTAGATAGAATTTTGGTATGCAAATCAATATTCATGTGCAGTCTTAAGATCATCATAGTGTCCAGATGGAAGGTTAGCACCTGCAAGTACAGTTGTTCTTGAATTGATTATTGTAGTGATTCCTGTTGTAACAATAGATATAGTCTGCTGCTCCATTGCTTCATGAATGATAACTCTATTCTCATGCCTCATTTTATCAACTTCATCAATACAGACGACTCTGCCTTTAGCTAAAACCAGCCATCCCAGAAAAAATTCGCGTAAACTGTTGTCACGAATAACAGAAGCAGTGAAACATGTAGCAAATGAACCTTTTCCGGAAGTATAGACAGCAGTGGGAGCTGTCTTTTCCACAAACTTGAGGAACTGTGATTTGGTAGTTGATGGATCATCAGGTAACAAAACATGGATATATCCTCTTAATCGCACACCATCAAGTAATCTCTTTTTTGATCCTCCAAATAACAAACATGATATGGCTTTTTGGACATCATCATGGTCATATATTGACTGACCAATCATGGAACATATCTTATGTAACACCCATCAAAATAAAATGATTTATTTTTCATTATTAAATAGTGTTAAATCGGTAAAGTTGACTATTTTCACTATTTTCTTGAAATTGCAATTTTGCATGTGCAACACACGTGCAAAGTTAGGAATTTAGAATTCTTAAAATTTTATGGTTAATGATTGATTTTCCTCATTTATTAATGATATTTTCTAATTTTAATTCCCTATTTCAAATTTTAATTATTGGAAATTCGGGGCGCTACATCTTATCATAAGCATCAGGTCGCTAAGAAAATTCTTTAAATTCCATATCTTCATCTAGAGTGAAGGAGGAAGGTCCACTGGAATTTTGTTCTCGGTTTTGTTCCAATCCTACAACTCTAATATATGGTTGTTTAACTCCTACTGCTCCTTTCTGTGATGCAGAAGCTTGGAAAACACTATTTATCCCTATAACCGTCAGCTTTGTGCCTGGAACAATTGTTTGAACCAAGTGGTGATCCACCGACAAAAACATATCCCAAGGTAACTCCCCAGTTGGAACATCCTTTGGATTTTCCTGGAATGTAAGAGTATGGAGATACAACATACTTTCTTTTATCAGGAACCACAATCCAAGGATCCAATAGGCATGCCTCTTCCCTAGGCTGTGCAAGATGATCACAAGATCTCGACACAATTGCACCACCAAGCCTAGGCCGGCAAGCTACAGTCTTTATACTCTTACAATTCTTGCACATCAAATTCACATACGTCGCCTTCGCCTTCGCCTTCGCCTTCACCCTTAAGAAGCAATAGTAATTCCAACAATCATCACAAGCTTCGACATGTACTCTGCCCCAATCGACCGAATCAAAATGGAACTCTCCTTTGATGAAAGAAAAATCCGAACATCCTCATTTTCAGATTGAAGCATAGATATGAATGCTTGAGATTTCTTGTACTATTCAATATATATTCTCTGTCAAATTCAGAATGTTTCAACTGAGAAGATAACTTCACAAGTGCTTTACTTTAGACGTCAAGCTTGACAACAACATCCCTGTAGGCCAATTCTTTGATCCCGAACTGTACAAGCTTTGATGCTGGTTCGATGATTTTGTCATGATTACCAATTGGATACACTAATTCCATTCCATTAACTTCTTGCTCCAATTTTGAGGCTTTAGCATCAACTCTCATAATATCAGCATTTTGTTTCAAACTCGAGACTGTACCATGAGCAAACTAAAGTAGTTCTTCATGTTTTACCAATACTTCATCTAGGTATCTTAAGAATGACTTTATCTTATCTATATCTTCAGAAAGCTGGTGAAAGATTGGGCTATTTTGAAGCTTGCCCAGTAGTAAGAAGGTTTCCTTACCATTTGCCAAATATTGTATGCTACTTATAATTGCATTATGGACTTCTTCCCTTCCTGTAAAACAAAGTCCAAGGACTTCCAGTAAGACAAGAACCTTTTCCTCAGTTGGTATTTCTAAAATCTTGGATAGTATAATGCCTTCTAAAGCTTGACTATGTAGAAATACGACTTCAAAATACACTGGGTATAAGGCCACAGTAAGACAAGTAAAGAGGCCAGCTCCCCCAATGTACAACTTAGTTTTTTCAAGCTTGTCAATGTGTCCATTGGTGTCATCATCACCATCGAGCCCTCAAGGAAACCAAATGAACTTTTTGACACCAAGATACAACTTCAGTTCATTCTCTATTTCTTCCTTTTCTTGGTCATGCATTTCATTAAGCACCTTGGAGGTCTTCTCACCACTATTTTCCTCAACTTCAAGATTAAACAAATTATCACCCACTACTCCATCTATATTCTTTCCAATGGTAACAACATCACTCACACTCACTTCATCTACAAAAATCGATTTGTTAGCTCTCCCATTATCCTCTATAAAGATGAAATCTAGTGGAGTTAAACCCACTTCAAATGTATTGTTAGCAAAACAATTGAAACACAAATTGTAATCAAACAATTTGTTGCAATGGTATCTTTTACAAGAACAAGAACTCCAACACCAATTGCAATGGTACTCATCATCACCCTCACTGCCTTCATTTCCATCTTCCACTTCCAGATTATTAAGCTTTTGCACTTTCTCCACCTTCTCACTTCTTCGAATTTCCATGTCACTCTCTACTCTAGAAGTGAAAGGAATGAAGTTAGGGTTTGACACCTCGATTACAAGTTTCAGATGAGGAGTCGATCGAAGAGTCGATTGAGGAGTCGATTGAGAAATCGATTGTTTTTATTATTTTATAATAGGGATAGAATCCGCAGAGTCTAGCCATTATATTCACACAAAAAAAGGTCATACAACCAACAGTTTAGGTTCAAGTACAACATCAGAACTAAAAGAAAAAAGATAGCAGAATATTCTCCCAACATGAAAGGAGAGAAATACAAAAGATGTGAAATCGATTGTTGAATCCATGATTGATTGCCCTTCATTTCTTTCATTTGCCCTAGGATGTAATCAAGCTGCTTTGACACTGATTTCAGCTTCAAAGTCATCGATCGGATCTCCTCCTCCATCGTTGACGTGCCTCCGACATCTCGCTCGTCGCCGTTCATGAAAGCCGCTTTGATACCAAGTTGTTAGGGATCAAAATCTGAGTTCCATTGGATTTGGCCATTGAGGAGAATTAGGGTTGAGAGATTGGAGAATTGGGGAAGAACTAAATGGGTTTCTTGATTAATTTCTTGATTCAATGTACAAACTCCATCTCGCTCTTTATATGAACTGAGACTACATAATGTGCACGTAGGTGCTATAGTAATTACCGTACAACGACTCATAGACTGAACTAGTACCTGGCCCACTTACAAGACCCGGCCCGAATTCACCATTCAGAATGAACAGTGTTTTCTTACAACTAATAGCATGTATCAGTTCTCAACTGATACATATATAGACCTATGCCATCTTCATATGTTCTCCATCTACAATTGCAGCTGTTACACCCCGCAACAGTTCCTCACCCCTCCTTCCAAACTTCTGTCCCTTCTCCTATCCATCACATACTTGCTCTCGGCTAATGGGCTGGGCATTAAGGAGGTGGGGCAGGTGAGTGGGCAGGTCTTGAAGGGCGGGGGTTTGAGGGGAACCATTTTGTGGAGAATGTGTTGGTGAGGGTGTATGCTGGGGATGCAAGGAAGGTGTTTGAGGAAATGGCGGAGAGGGATTTGTATTGTACTTGTTGAATTCAATTGTGGCGGGCGGAGGTGTTTGATCGGATGGCGGAGAGGGATGTGGTGTCGTGGTGGAGTACTATGACTGCTGGGTATGCTCAGGTATGAATTGAGTGATGTGCTTATTTTGAAATGAATAGTAGACTATTAGCATGTTAGCATTTGTAATGCACAAGTTCTTTTTCTTCTTTACGTTGCAAGAAATTGCTTCAAATGCTTGTCTTATTTGTCAGCAATTTCTGTATGACGGACATAGATGAAAATTTTATTTGTAGTCTTCAATTGTTATCATGTAAATTTCATCATAATCACATAAAAGTTTCACCACCTTAACATTTATCTCACGTTTATCTAACATTTATTTTTGTACAATATTCAAAATGATCATAAATACATCATGATTAGTGTCATTTTCATTTATATTTTTCTAGATAATATATATGTGTTCCCCCAAACAATACTTTATCATGAAGATTTTTGGGTTTAAATGTTGTATCCTGTTCTGCTGGGTATAACCATGCTAAGGATCTTTTATCTGTTGAACTAATGCAGCCCATTTACTCTTGAAATGGTCCAACCTAGATTTACCACTCGCTGCAGGACTACACTCCTTACCACTATTCTTGATTGGTTCTTCATTTGTCAACCCTGGAAATTATTAAATGATCTCAATATTCCCGTTCATCCTAACATTGATTGCATTTATATTTATGAGGCTTTCATTTCTTACCTTAATCCTAATTTAGTTTTGCTACACATACAGTTCATTCCGTCAGTTTCAACTACGTACAAATTTGGCATTTATAAAATGGTAAATGATATAAAGGTGAATGTTAAAATTTATAAATGTTTCATTAGTTCTTTGCAGGCTGGGTGCTTCATCGATGTCCCATGAGATGCAATGGATCTCTCCCATGATATGCAACTCACTAGTCCTCGGCCTAATGCTTTCACCCTGATGACCATTCTTGCTGCCTGTGCCAATCTTGTAGCTTTGATGGGTACATACCTATATAGATAAAGCCAATATCTAAATGAACAACACATTTCTTCCTAGTCTCATTGATATGTATTCTTAAGTGTGGTGACCTAGAACTGGCTTTTCTTTTATTTAACGATAGAAATAGCCTTAAAAATCAGTGTACACCCTTGGAATGAAATGCTCGCACGCTGTGCCATCCATGGTTAGTCTGAGAAAGCAATCCAACTTTTGAGAGAATGAAGGAGTACGAGAGCATTTCTCCTGATAAAGTAACATTCGTGTTTTGTTTAGTGCTTGTGGCCATGGCAGATTTGTTCAACAGGGTGAGTTTTATTTTGATTCCATGAAAAAAGTACATGGCAGTGATCTGAGCTTGAACATTATGAATGCCTGGTGGATCTTCTGGGTCAATCTGGGCTCCTGATGGAAGTTGAGGAGATCATATTGACAATGCCTATGGATCCAGATTTGCCATATGGAGTTCATTGTTAAGCGCTTGTCGAATTCATAGAGATATAGAATGGGGTGCGATGATTCGAAAGCTCTTGGATCCTAAGAACATAGGGTGTCAAGTACTACTAGCAAATTTGTATTCAAATTCTGGAAGATGGGAAGATGCAAAGTATGTGAGGAAGGGTATTGAAGCGAGTCTGGTTGCAGTTAGAATAAAGGTGTTCATAAGTTCCTTTTAGAGACCAATCTCACCCTCAAACGAAAGATAAATATTCATTCTTGGATGATATGGCGATTAGACTAGAAGAAGGCAGGTTATGTTCCAGAAATAGAGCTGGCCTTGCTTGATATCGATAAAGAAGTCAGAGAGACTGATCTTTCCAGACATATTGAGAAGTTGGCAATTGCATTTGGGGTTATGCACACTGCACCAGAGATAGTTATCTAGATTGCGAAAAATTTGCAAGTTTGTTTGTGCTCTCACAATGCGTCGAAATTTATTTAAAGAGTTTATGATCAGGGGATTTTGGTCTTAAGCTGTCTTCATTTGTATCTTGAAAATATCCTAAAATTTCTTTCCATTTAAGTTTTAGTTTTTACTTTAACTAAAACTTAGCTTTGTTGGCCAACTGAGGCTCCCCTCCTGTCCAGTTGACAGTCTTCCTGCTGTCTTCAGAGATTTCTGATTTTTTTTCCTGGCCTCGTTGCTTTGTCTTTAGCTTTGTTGTTGTCGCAAATGTCTCATTATGTTTCGATGTATCGACTTCTATTGTATATATGAGTTCTGGTTTTTTTACTGCTTCTAAATGTTGTCCTTGTACCGTACTTTGCTTATTTATGAAGATTGCGTATTTTTTGCTGGCTGGAGTTTTCGGACTCCATCCTAGGTTATCAAAAAAAAAGTTTTAGTTTTTACTATAAATTGGATGTATGTTTAAGTATTTTGTCTTTTATTAAATTTTCCTTACGTCACAATGCACCCGTAACATAGGACTTTTGATTTCAAAGCAACACGGGTTTAAATTTAAATCCAATAGGGCATGTATAAGTTGCAAATTGAAAAGACCACCTCTTCTAAAACATTGTAGGGATTATGCCCCAAAAGGGCTCTCAACATGATGCGGGAGAATATTAGAATTTAAATAAAATACACAACCCTTGCCCCTAACTTCGGAGATTACACTAGGCTTGCTTCACACTTGTAAGTTGGAAAGTTGGAAAGCGACAACAAATAAGCATAACCCGATCAACGTGCAATATAACTTCGAGGTTTCATGTAGAAGGCAAGAACAATTAATAGTTGCGAGTTTAAATTAAATTTCTTCATAATATTACAACTAAAATGTTTAAATTAAATTTCTTCATAATATTACAACTAAAATGATATGTTTATGTACATCTGGAAATAGTTGAAAATTTTGAGTTTTATACTTTGTCCACATCATACTACTTGACCCCTCAAACCCATTATGTATAGTTGTACCACATCCATGATCTAAACCGGAAAAAAGAAAGGAGACCGCAGCCGTTGGATCTGATCCACAAATCAAACGGCTAACTCTTAAAAACCCCAACTCTCCCATTAAAATAGTAAAGATATATGTGGGGGGAGTGATCATGTGACGCCCGCCCTCCCTCTTATATATACATACATACACACACCATACTAAGTGATACATGGGATAAGTAAAAATAAGTCAACCTTATTTTGCTCATCTTCACTTTTCAAAAGTATGATGCATGCAGTAACTTTTTCGTTTCAAATTAATATACAAAAAACTCTTGTAATGGAAAAATAAACAACCTATACCTAGTTAGTGTTCCAAATTTGTGGAAACACCATTTTTGTCTTAGAACTTTTAGGACAAAAGCCAAATCAAATTTGAATTTAATAAATAAAAAATCTCTACCAGGAGATCTGATACTATACAAGTTAGAAACATATTAAGAAAAAAAAGTTTAAACATAAGATAAAAATGAGAGAGAACTTTGAAGCCTTTATGAATAAATGAGAGATAAAAATGATAGTTGAAACAAGGGTACAATATCACATTTTCCAATGATAAAAGTTTGATGGACAACTAACTCTCAACTAAACTTTGTTGTTTATTGGGACTTTAAGTGCCACAATAACTTCATTGGTGTCGTTATTGACTTATTGTTGATTGTGATTCTAAAGCAAATAATAAATTAATTAGATGCTATAACGATCAGCCTAAAATCTATTTGGTAACGTCATTCAAATTGCAATGAGTTAGGCATGAGATGTGTTACACATAATGTGTGTAAAGTAATATAATGATAATATTCTATAAACAATACAATTTTAAGAAGAAGAATATTTTAAACAACACCGTTGTGCACAAATGAATGCCACAATTGTCTCAAGTGAAATCTTTAACTTTGGGTTGAGGTTGTTAGGATTTTGGAGAAAAAAAACAAAATTTACAATGATGCATAATACGTATTTCCTTAACAATCCTAATAGTTATTTTGTATATGTTTGGTTCTTTTACTTTTTTTTTGTAAAATTCACATAATGTCATGTTTTTGATTGTTGATGGAATTTTATTATTTGAAGTTCAAATATGTAAAATTGTTAATTTTTTTCTTCTTTTTGTACTATTGTCTTTTGTTATTTACAAATAACACAGATGAAAATTTAAGGGATTTAATATCCATATACTTTGTTTCCATACAACTTTAATCTTCCTAATTAAGAAATAATTAACATTGTTCTCTTATGGACAGGTGTTGCGATGGCAAAGAATAAAGGAAGAATTAACTCAGAGGTGGAGATAGGAGGGAGAGGTATCGAGGAGTATGCTTTAAATTTTGTGAACATCAGTCGAAAGGACCAATTATATTGGATGGGTAATCACTAAGGAACTTTGTTCGGTCTTTAGTTTTGTTGCTGCTGCTGTGGCGCGACTATGTTTTTGATAATGTCATTTACTCATTTTTGTGGGGTATCGACGGTCGCTTTTTTACTCTATGCATTGTGGCTAGCGGCTGATGACTGTTGGCTGAGTAGCCTATCACATGATGTCTTTTTTTTATTCTCTACTGCATTTTGTATTGTTTGTCCCATTTAAGTGCCCTGGATGTGGCTGTGTTGTTCTGCGTTGCCTTCTTTATTCTTCTGGGGACTCTTTTGTTTGGGCAGCAACATGTTCTTGACTAAGTTGGGTGTTTTTCTGGCGGTTTTGCTTCAGTATTGCTAATAGCTTGTGTTCCTTTGCTACTTTTACTTGGTCGGAGTATAACCAGTTCAGTATTTTGCTTCAGTTCTTTATTTTGCATTCTCTGTTTTATGAATTGTAATATTACTTCTTCAGTCCTTGTATTGCTTCTTCTCGTATTGCTTCTTCTCTTTGTTAGGTCCGCATCTTGTGCATCTGATGAAGATGGTCACTATTATTTTTCTTGCTACTTAAGAATGAATTTCCGATGGCTTTTACTATCTTATATATATATATATATATATATATATATATATATATATATATATATATATATAGGGAGCCTTTCGGTTGAGAACTAATTTGGTGAGAACTCCGTGAGAGCTCACGGAGTAGACATCCATGAAAAATTCGAACCGACCATATTAGTATTTAGTTCTCTCTTATATATAAGAGACATTGTACTCAGTTATAATCAATCCAATAATATTTCCCAATTTCTCTGTTAACCTTAACAAATGACAGTGAGACCATTTAGCTGCTGCTACTGGTACTCTAGATCCCTTCTTCTCCTATGAATGCAACCCACCACTCAACACCATGCTGGGTATGCTCAGGTATGGATTGTGAGATAGACTACGAGTGATGGGCTTATTTTGAGTATGTCAGCATTTGTAATGGATAAGTTCTTTTTCTTCTTTGCATTGCTAGTAACTACTTCAAATGCTCGTCTTATTTGTCAACAATTTCTGTATGACGGACATGGATGAATTTTTTTTCCAGTCTTCATCAGTTAATGTGAATTCATCATAATCACATAAAAGTTTCACCACCTTAACATTTATCTCATATTTATCTAACATTTATGTTTGTACTATATTGAGAATGATCATAAATACATTATGATTAGTTTCATTTTTATTTATATTTTGAGATAACATAAATGTGTTCCCCTCAACAATACTTTATCATGAAGATATTGGGGTCAGTGACATGAATCCTGAATCCTTTATGCCGGGTATCACCCTCTTGAGGATCTTTCATCTGTTAAACTGACGTCCGACCATTTTCTTCTGAAATGGTCCAACCAAGATTTACCTCACTCCAGGATTATATTCCTTGTCACTATTCTTGATTGGTTTCTTCATTTCATCACCACACTGGAAATTATTAAATGATCTCAATATTCCCGTTCACCTAACATTGATTGCATTTTACCTTTATGAGGCTTTCATTCCTTACCTTAATCCTAAATCAGTTTTGCTACACATCCAGTCCAAGCCCTCAGTTTCAACTACGTTCAAAATTGGCCTTTATAAAATGGTAATCGATATAAAGATGAATGTTAAAATTTATAAAAGTTTCATTAGTTCTTTGTGGGCTGGGTGCTTCATTGAAGCAATGGTGCTCTTCCCTGAGATGCAATTCACTAGTCCTCCGCCTAATGCATTCACCCTCACGACTGTTCTTGCTACATGTGCCAAGCTTGTAGCCTTGGATGAAGGAAGATTGGTTCGTACCTACATATTTAAAGCCAATATCGAAATGAACGACATATTGCTTGCTAGTCTCATCGATATGTAAAGTGTGGTGACCTGGAACTGGCTTTTCATATATTTAACAACAGAAAAAACCCTAAAAAACAGTGTTTACCCTTGGATGGCGAGCCTGAGAATGCAATCCAACTTTTTGAGAGAATGAAGGACGAGAGCATTGCTTCTGATAAAGTAACATTCGTGTCTTTGCTTAGTGCTTGTGGGCAAGGTCGGTTAGTTAAACAGGGTGAGTTTGACTTTGGTTCCATGAAAAAAGTATATGGCAGTGATCCGAAGCTTGGACATTATGAATGCCTGGTGGATCTTCTTGGTCAAGCTGTGCTCCTGGAAGAAGCTGAGGAGATCATATCGATAATGCCTATGGATCCAGACATTGCCATATGGAGTTCATTGTTAAGCGATTGTTGAATTCATAGAGATGTAGAGCAAGGAGCGAGGATTGTAAAGCTCTTGGATCCTAAGAACATAGGGTGGCATGTACTACCTAGAAAATTTATATTCATAGCCTAGAAGATGGGAAGCTGCGAAGTATGTGAGGAAGGGTATTGAAGAGAGTGGTGGCAGGAAGAGTCCTCGTGGCAGTTCAAATGAAGATGTTCATCTGTTCCTTTGGGAGACCGATCTCAGCCTCAAACTAAAGAGATACATTCGTTGTTGGATGACATGGGGATTAAATTAAAGGAGGCAGGTTATTTTCCAGAAGTAGAGGTGGTCTTGCTTGATATCGATGAAGAAAGCAGAGAGACTGCTCTCTTTAGGCGTACTGAGAAGTTGGAAATTGCTTTTGGGATTATGTACAGTGCACTGCGCTAAGGATAGTTATCCAGATTGTGAAGAATTTGCAAGTTTGTTTAGACTCTCACGAAGCGACAAAAATTATTTCAAGAGTTTATGATCATGGATTTTGGTCTTTAGTGTGACTTCATTTTGTATCTTGAAATTATCCTAAATGAATTTCTTTCTGCTTCAAGTTTTAGTTTTTACTATAAAATTTCCTTACCCTGGTTTAAATCCCACAGAGCACGTATCAGTTGTTAATGAAAAAGACCGCCTCTACTCAAACAACATACGGAATATGCCAAAGAAAGGGATCTCAACATGATGCAAGAGAATATTAGAATTTAAATAAAATCCACAACCCATGCCACAACTTCTGAGAATTGATGTAGTGGTGGGTTATGTCACACTTGTAAGCTGGAAACTCGGAAGCGACAACAAATATCAAAAAACTTCGAGGCTTCATGTAGGAGGTAAGAACATTTAATAGTTGCGAGTTTACTATCAATTCTGCATAATATTACAACTAAAATGATCTGTTTTTGTAAAATTTTGAGTTTTATACTTTGTCCACATCATACTCTCTAAGGTGAAATGCAAAGAAAGCTCGTCATATGCCTTCACTTGACCTCTGAAATTCAATTAGCATCTTTCCCATTTCAAAGTTCGCTTGAAACATCTTTAGATATTCAGGAAATCTTTTATAGAACACATCAAGTCTTTATATAGATAACTCATTTCTCAAAAGGACAGATATATCTGATACTTAGTTTGGTAATATCCTCGTAACATACCTGTAACTAGTTATTTTGATGCTCAATGCATTTGGCATTTCTAGTTTAGTGACAATAGTTCTATGGTTTATGAAAAGTTGCAAACTTTTCTGTGCTTAATTGACTTGTTCTTCAAAAGAAGTGAATCCAAATGCTCATCTAAGAGCATCTGTAGTCGTCTGAACCCAAAATTTGGGTATTTGACATTTAGAAATAAGAATGTATGGTTGAGTTGTAGTCGTTTGAATCCAAAACATCACTTTTTTTTAATTTTAAAAAAGTGATGGACGATAGATGATGTTTCGTTACGTTTAAACTTTTATTTAAATTTTAAAAAAATCATGAACGAGAAATCAAATCTTGTCCGAAAAAAGAATGAGAGATCAAATTTCGCCTGAGACCTATTTAAATAATTAAAATAATCAAATCATAATTTCCAAAAATAAACCCTTTGCAACATTTCCGGGAATCTTCATTCCCACCCTCATATTCCTAGGAATCCACTAATTCCTGGAAATTCTTCAATCCGCGTACCAAACGCCCCCTTTATGTATTAAAGCCACGGTACAAAGAGAAAAGGGTAGGTGACCGCAGCCGTTGGATCCGGTCCACAAATCAAACTACTAACTCTGACCCCAAATTCAAAATTCCAACAGCCTTGTATTCCCAATATTATGACCGTTGTAGCTCCTCTCACCCTCATCTCTCCCTCTCTCTATCGTTCTTAATCTCTCTTCAATCCTCCGAGAAAGAACCCCCAATTCCCTCAAAAGAATTTCAAGAGATCGAGATGAGAACAAACCATGGGTGAGGAAGCCAAAGAACTCTCAGCCCTTGAAGTGATCACCCAAGTATTCCAACCCCACGGTATATATCTCTTCCTCTTTCCTCCTATTTTTTAGATCCGATTTTTTTTATTACTGTTTTGAAATGGGTTTTTGTTTCTGATTCTAATGGTATGATTACGCACGGATCTTGATGTTTCTTGTTTGTGTGTTGTGAATCAGAAGATGGATAGACCTTGCCCGAGAATGTATAATGTCAAGAAATTGGTACATGTTCGATCTTCAGTTGAATTAATGTGTATTCTGTCTGATTTTGTTGGTGGGTTTTTTGATTATTTCCTTTTTTCTAGGTTGTAGTTGTCCTTTGTGATCAAGATGAGGATTGGGCCAATTCAGAATATATGGATGATAAACAAGAGAGCAATCAGAAAATCAGGCAATTTAATTTGTAATCGAGAGCGAGTCGATGGTTTCCTTCTTCGATCTCCTGCTCTTTTCCGTGCTTCAGCTTCTTGGTATGGATATCATCCTACTACTTTTCCTTATTTGAATTCTTGAATAGTTGTATATGTAAAATTTTTTTTATGTTTGGTTTTGTTTTAGGGACCAAGTACAAAAGATTACTGAAGAAATGCCAACACCAGACTACTGAAGGTTCAATTTTGCAGGCTGTTTTTTAGGAGTTGAGCAACCAGTGCATTCAAGAGTGTGAACCGGAATATGAGGCCTTGAAGAAGTACACTCAGGAGTGCTTGGAAAGAGAGCTTGTACAATGAGATAATTGAACTTAAAGGGAATGTAAGGGTTTCTGTAGATGTCGGCCTTTACGTTCAGAAGATATGTTGAAGTATCATAGAATTCGACCAGTCTCAAGATCCGGAGTTGTCGGTTGTTTGCTCTGACCATTCAAAGAAACAGTTCAGATTTGATCATGTTTTTTACGCGAAAGGTAGACAAGGTACAAATACAAAGTTTATGTTATTGAGGGTTTCAATTTCTTCGTTTTTGCTTAAATAAGTCCGATATCTTTTTACCATCAATATATCAATTTATAGGTATAATCCCTTAATTAGCTGCATATTTAGCTCCACATGGTGTAAGATTATATGCCAAATAAGCTAGCTGATTTGCAGTATAGAGCTATATTATCCAGTTACGTTTATGCGTATCTAACATAGACACTTAGTGTTATTTAGTGTTTTCACATTTTTATAAAGTTAACGTTACTCGTGTGTAAATTACGACAAAATCTGTGCTTATTAAATCAATCTCCTTACAGCATTTTACATAAGTTTGTTTAAAGTGGAGAGTTCCTTTTTCTTCAATTAGGTTTTTAATGTATAAATGAGTTTAATATAATATGATTAGTACATAAACCCTGATAATGTAGGAGCTTTAGTTTAGTCACGAGGACAATATGTATGGTATTAGAGTCACTGAGATTCTAAATAGCACGAACATAGATACGCCGAGACGGACACACACGGATGGGGGGAGATTTTAAAGAACTACCCTAAAATATCCTGTGTCGTGGCAGATTTGTGCCTGACACGGCATGCTTACCAAATTGAAGTGTTTGTGCTTCATAGCTCTCAGAATTGACTCATAGCATGCACATGTTTCAAGTGTAATATTTAAAAAGTATACCTCATTTCAGCCCACAAAATGGGCTCTCAACTTGCATCTGCGTACTGTAATGTAAATCTACTAAATTGCTCAATGAGCACTACTAGTTCATTGTTTTGGTGTAGTGATAGGGACAATAGTAAACACTTATCTCTCTTATTTTGTAGTAATATTGCTTTGTTTAAATAAGTAACCTGCGAAAATGGTTCATCAAGCAATCATAGTTTTATATGAACAAAAATTAACATTTTATAGCTGGTGTATATTTACAATTTTTTTTGGTAATATGTACACTTTAAGGAACTTAGCTATAATCTGTATGAAGAGGTCATGCTTGCTGAGACATTGCCAGTTCTCAGATCCGTACTGGATGGATATAATGTCTGTACATTTGAACTGGCAAGACTTTCACGATGGAAGGAACCCTGGAAAATCGAGGTGTCAACTAACAGGCATTGGAAAACTATTTAAAAGTTCTACTGGGAGGTATTCAATGATCAGATACTAGTTTATTTGTGAGCATGTTGGAAGCCTACAATGAGAAGATTACAGACCTTCTCATAGAAAATTCTTAACAGCATACAAAGAATTAATTACATATGTTTTCTTCTGCTTCTAAAATTTAGTTGAATTTGTCATATATTCAAACATCTAATTGTTGTTGTAGGTTTAAAGTAATGAAAGTAGTAGATGGAACTCATGCTAAAACCTTCGGCATAGAAGATATGTGGGAGATACTCCAAACGGGGAAAAATAACAGATCCAATGCAAATGAACTCAGTAGCTGTTCTCATTGGTAGCATTCTTGTCCAAGTACATCTTTTCAGTACATTTTTTGTCACTTAATGAAGTCAATTCCTTAGAATGGGTTCCTCTCTTAAGTAATTTATACACCAATTGAAAAATGGATATGGTGCATACATAACCTATGACTTATTTGTCCACATGCATAACTGTCGTCAAGAAAATATTTTGACTAACGATTTTCTCGAGGAGCTAAAATAATTTTTTGTCAGTTCTACTAACACCTATTTTAATTATAAAGGTGATTTTAGAGTTTAAAAAATAGTTTAGGCACTCCAAAAGCAACATTAAGTCATTATATTATATCTTCTTTCACAGCTTGGTGAGAGTGACCATAAAGGGGAAGAATTGGTGAACGGGCATAGGAGCAAGAGCCACATTTGGATTTAGCTGGAAGCCGGCAATTAGGCAAAACTGAGATGGAAGGAGAAAGGTTAAAGGAATCTCTGTTCATAAATGTCCCTACTTGGGGATGTTATATCTGTACTTGCTTCCAAGAACCCCCCACATACCTTACAGGTCTCTATCGTATTGTTTTGTCTCTGGTAATTGAAAATCTCTCTTGATTTGTTTGCTAACAGATTTTACATGATAAAATAACAGGAACTCTTAGCTTACTAACTTGCTATAAGGCTCTCTAGATGTGAGTTCCAGTTTCATCTTTTTCACATTATATGAATCAACATGGTTATAGATATTAGATGTTTAGAGGATACTTTTTTTAAGCCCATTTAAACAGAAGATAAAAATGAGGGAGAACTTTGAGGTAAAAGGTGAATAAATGACTAAAGAAATGCACAGATCAAATGAGAAAGCATTTAAAGGTTTAAAGGAAGAGTAGCAATGTAGCATCATTGCTTGGCTCATGGATGTCATTATATAATATAACTTCCATGCTTCTTAACTTTATCCTTGCCATAACATGCGGAGGTGGCTGAAAGCTCATTCTTTTCATGAGGAAGGGAATCATTCAATGCATTCCCTAACTGTCCAACTGTGAAGAATCATGATGTTAGTCCTATGATAGGCATATTAATAACAGCAGGGTAAATGTACATGATCAGAGGCCTACAAAATTTAGGAATAGTAGAAGTTTGAGCAAAAAATACAGATGAAACAAGGTTACCCCTTCAATTCATCATCCTGTTTTTTCCAGCTCAACAACCTTTTACTCACATAACATAATGTAAGAAACCTTTTATTTATAATGGAGAAACCAAGCTGACCAGATCCTTGTCATGAGCAAAGTTGACTATATATGGTTACATATCTGCATATCCCACAAGAAATGTGAAAACAGTGAAATCTAACAACTGTTCCACACACACAAAAATCTACTAATTATAAATGCACTTAATGTTAGGGGCTTAAGCCTTGATCTTGGAATCTTTGGATTCTGGAATATGACCCAATACGAGGATTGAATCAACTTTGCAAGATTTTTGGATTATTTACACCACAAAAAGAAGAATAAAATAACAAAAAAAAACATCAAGTTAGTGTGGTCTGGCTAACCGGTTCAGATCTATGGGGTGGTCATCGAGAAAGATTTTCACTGTAAAGTTGGAGCACAGGAGAGAGAAGACCCAAGCTGGAGTACAGGAGGCATTGTTATGCTCATAACAAAAGTAATTTGGAAGCCTTTATGAATAAATAGCACGGGTAACAAGTTTTTTTTTCCTAAAAAAAAACATGTTTGTTTGGAAACAAGGGTACAATATAAAATTTTCCAATGATAAAAGTTCGATGGACAGCTATAAACTAACTTTTGTTTCTAGCTTCATTGGTGTCGTTATTGACTTATTGTTGATTGTGATTCGAAGCAAAAAATAAATTAATTTGATGCTATAAGATCAGCCAAAAATCTATTGGGTAATGCCATTCAGGTTGCAATGAGTTAGGCATGAGATGCAAAAAAATTTCCCAAACTGTCCCACTTTTTGAAAGTTATTTTCAAACTGCCCTAGTTTTTTTTTTAAATTCCCAAACAATCCCACTCGGTCTTTGAAAGACCAAGTTTAGTTAAAACTAACTCGGTTTTTCAAAGACCGAGTGTTAGAATTGGATTTTTCGAAGTCTAACACTCGGTCTTTCAAAGACCGAGCTATTTTTAACTAAACTCGGTCTTTCAAAGACCGAGTTTAGGTTATTTTGGTAAATACTTTCAAAAGTGGGTCAGTTTGATAAATACTTTCAGAAAGTGGATCACTGTGATAAATACTTTCAAAAAAGTGGGTCATTTTGGTAACAAGTTCTATATATTCATTGACTCACTTTTGTACGGCTTCACCTCTTTTAGGATACGTAACTTATGTAACATAGTGATGCCCACTATCTAAGTTTATTTTGTCGATAATAAAATTACAAAACTAAATACATATATAGAGATAAAAGTTATATCTCTCTCTCTCTCTCTCTCTCTCTCTCTCTCTCTCTCTCTCTCTCTCTCTCTCTCTCTCTCTATATATATATATATATATATATATATATATATATATATATATATATATATATATATATATATATTTATTTATTTATTTATTTATTTATTATATTTTTTTCATTTCATCAAAAAAAAATATAGAGATAAAAGTTAATTTGTCAAACGTACATGTTAACTAGTGAGTGGAATTAAAGAGATACATAGGATGGTTGATTTTGATTCAAAGGACAGATTTCGCTATAAAAGGCTAGGATGAATTTGCTAGTTTACAGCTTCCAATATAAATTGGATTTTGACCTGTATTCTTACACTAATTCTTTGTGCTCAAGCCATGATAATCGTGATCATGATCGACTAAGGTCTAAGGTCCATAACTTCAAAGTCGTGATCAATAAGTAAGCTTGATTCCACGCCGCTAATCCTCTCTTATGGTGATTCATCTTTAATTTCCACTAACCTAGTTATATATATATTATTCCACAAAGACCATGATGCAGAAATAAAAAGATGAATCATAAATAAAAATTTAACTTCTTTTATAATAATAATAATTATTATTTTGTCCCTGATTTGACTGAAATTTGTGTTTTCCTTTTACCTACACTAGTCCTCATTTGTTCAAATTGCTGTCAATTTTTTTTGGATATAAGAACAATTTTTTAACGAAAATGTATATATGCTTCAGCTCAATAGAGTAAATTAAATAAATGTTGATCACAAATTTGGGGACAGAATTAATCTTCTAATAATTGTCATGATTGGCATGACACTGTTAGATGCATGTAATTATAAATATGCAGATAGTAATTAGCTTTAAAAAGTAATAAAATTTACAAGTATAAAAAGTAATGACTAATATCAGAATGTTTGGAATTTGGTACAGCTGTGGTAGCTCAAGGATTTGTAGCTGTGAACATGACATTCCGAAACACCGCCGGTGCAATCAAGCACCAAGCTGTCGCAGTTCGTAATGGTGCTGATCTCTCCACCTTCTACAGTTGCAGCTTCGAAGGCTACCGAGATACCCTCTACACCAACTCGCTTCGCCAGTTCTATCGTGAGTGCGATATTTATGGTACAGTTGATTTTATCTTTGGTAATGCAGCTGTTGTCTTTCAGAATTGCAACATCTATCCTCGGGCCCCTATGGCGGGCCAACAGAACACCATCACCGCCCAAGGCCGAACTGACCCGAATCAGAACACGGACACCTCAGTCCTGAACTGCACGATAACTGCCTCTGCTGACCTGGTGGCGAACGGAGGGTCGACGAAGACATATCTCGGATGGCCCTGGAAGCAATATTCGAGGACAGTGAGAATTGTTACCAAAATGTCCCACTTTTTGAAAGTATTTACCAAACTGACCCACTTTCGAAAGTATTTACCAAAATAACCCAAATTGGTCTTTTAAAGACCGAGTTTAGTCAAAAATAACTCGGTCTTTGAAAGACGGAGTGTTAGACTTCGAAAAATCCAAGACTAACACTCGATCTTTGAAAAACCGAGCTAGTTTTAACTAAACTCGGTTTTTCAAAAACCGAGTCAAAGGCCGAGTGGAATTGTTTGGGAATTAAAAAAAAAACTAGGGCAGTTTGGGAAAAACTTTCAAAAAGTGGGACAGTTTTGGAAAAAATTCTGAGATGCACACACATAATGTGTGTGAAGTAATATAATGATAATATTCTATAACAATACAATTTTAAGAAGAATGATATTTTAAGCAACGTTGGGCACAAATGAATGCTCCAAATTGTGTCAAGTGAAATCTTTAACTTTGAGTTGAGGTTGTTAAGATATTGCAGAAAAATCAAAATTTACAATGATGCATATTACCGGGGAGTGGTATTTTCTTAACATTATCTTAATAGTTGTTTTGTATATGTAGCCGCTAGCTAAAAATAAGTTAGGTCTTTTATTTTTTTGTAAAAATTCACATAATGTCTTTGGGATTCAATATCCATATAAATTGTTTCCATACAGCTTTAATTGTCAGTAAGTATTTCCCTATTCAAGAAATAATTAAAAGATTGTTCTCTTATGGACAGGTGCTGCGATGACAAAAAATAAACAGAGGATTAACTTGGATGGAGGTGGAGACAGGAGGGAGAGGTATCGAAGAGTAAGCTTTAAAATTTGTGAATGAGAGGAACTACTGATTGGGTATGAACCAATGGTAAGGAACTTTGTTCGGCTTTAGTTTTGCTAGTGATGCTGTCACGTGACTATGTTTTTGATAATATTGTTTACTCATTTTTATAGGGTATTGACAGTCGCTTTTTGAATCTTTTGTATGTATTGTGGTAAGTGACTGATGACTGTTGGCCGTACTAATAACATGATGTTTTTTGTTGTTCTGTGTATTTCTCTACTGCATTTTGTAATGTTTCTCCCATTATGTGCCTGGATGTGGCTGTGCTGCTCTGCGTTGTCTTCCTTTATTCTTTTGGATCTACTTTATTATAGTCAGTCTCAATTTGGTTTTGTGGAGAGATCTGTTTTGGCAGCAGCGTGTTCTTAATGAAGTTGGGTGTTTTTGTGGCTGCAGCTTTGCTTCAGTGTTGCTACTAGCTTGTGTTCTTTTGCTACTTCTACTTGGTCGGAGTATAGCCAGTTCTGTATTTTGTTTTTTCTATTTTTACGAATTGTAATTTTACTTCTTCGGTTCTTGTATTCCTTCTTCTCTTTGTTTGGGGTGCATCTTGTGCATCCGATGAAGACAATCACTGTTGTTTCTTTTTTTGCTACTTATGAAAGAATTTCCGATGGTTTTTACCATTAAAAAAAAGTATCTCCCTGCATCTGCAGCTCAAATTTGTTGGGAAGTATATTCTGCAGCATCTTTCTTCTCTTTGGGTATATTTTGAAATTAGAATAGTGAGGATAATTTAAAAAGTAATACGATACTTTTGGAGAATAATAGAATGAGTAATTCAACAACAGTACCAATTTCAGAAGAAAATTTCTCTTCAAACTAAGGGCATGCACTTCCAAGTCAGGAATCCGGTCACTAAGTTGGTAAGGAGGAGGGTTGCGTTAGACAATTGACAACCATCACAAAACTTTGTCAAATCCTATGTACATGAATCCTAATAATAAGAATGGAAAATCATGATTCATGTAGTCGATCCCAAATAGTAGGGAAAATGCTTTGTTGTTGTTGTTGTTGGTGGGGGTGGTGGTGGTTGTTGTTGTATTTAGTTACAGTGTGATATGCTTTTACTGAAGTGTTTTGATTTTCATTTTTGTGGATTCAACTGTAGTTTGGAGCTCTGCAAGTGACTGAATCTTTTAAGGGGTGTTGAAGGACTGGTGAACATCCATCACAAGGAGGTTGTTGATTGGTATGCTGACTATGAATTATTGTTTCATATAGCTTAACTTTCGTTGCCACCAGACCCAAAAATTTTCTTTTAAATTTTTTTTGTATGACATGTTGTATTCTACAATTTCCGAATCTTTGGAATTACTTAAAGATGGATCATGCACATTGATACAAACCATAAACAAAAAGGGATGCCAAATTTTCAGAATTTTAATTGTTTTGTTCCATCGGCCCGATGAGCAAGGGTACGCATTTTCTTCCATTATTTAGTTCTTTGTGGCGAATTTCCTGTGCATATGCTTTTGTTTTCTTCTTATATATTTGTCATTTACGTGCATTCTATTGCTGTATATAAAAAGTAGATTTTGAAATAATTCTTAAAAAAAGAGAGATAACCAATTATGATACATTCTTCAGTCACGCCACATCTAAGGCTTAATGGTGTCGATGGCTCTTCTAGAAACCTTATTGTATATGAGCATCTTCACTTTGATAGGTCTCATATTAAATCGTTTGGAGCAGGCTGGCGATAATTTTCTATTGGGATCAGTCTAACCATTAGGCAAACACCTCAAGCTTCTCCTGAAATGAAAATTGTTTTATTTTTTGTAACAAGTAATTCCGTGGTTGCTACACATGAGAATATCATTGATAAAGTTGATATCACGTTTGAGATAAGATTTGACTATAGTTGTGAGTTTTTTTTTTTTTTTTTTTAATTTTAATTTTTATTATTATTTTTTTTTATTACAATAGGAGGTAACAATGGCGAAATCCATTCTTCTATGATGGAGAATCACCTAAAGTGTATGATTTACTTTTCTCAATTATATGGATTTACTAAATCTCGCTTTTTATCAAAATTTAAAAGTGAGTTTACAATATTTGTTTAGTTTTCTTATTCATCATCTAAATTTTGTCCTTTTAAAAATTGCTCTTTGATTCTGAGCTATTTCCAAATTTATTGTTTTAATTTCAAAATTCTTACTCAATTACTTTTAACATGGGGTCTTAGCTGCGTGGTTCGGACTCTTCCTCTAGGCTACAAGGTGTCAATTTTTAAAAGGGACTAGGGAACTTTTGGATGAAAGACCGTAAGCCAATTTTCTTTATATTTGTGAAATTTGGTTCCTTGTTTATTTCGAAATGTACTTTTTTTTGTACTATCCAAAAACAATGTAATCAAACTTATTTTCTACTATAAACAGAACTTATTGTTGTTAAACTCACTTTTAATTAAACAGGTTACCAAGAATATGAGTTTGATATGCTATATTAATTTCTTGATTTTATTGCATTATACAATTAATGGTTCTTCGATTGTATACATTTTTATGTTTGCGTGAATAAATTTCTGATTGGTGAAAACAATTTACAAGTTAATTGATTTTTTTATTTTAATGTTATAGACCCGAAGGATTTTAATACCAACTCATACTCAGCAATTCCAACATATAATCTCACATTTAATAAAAAATATTGACCAAGAATTTTATAATTTTGTTAGTCTCGTGCATTCTCTTTTGAGAAAAGATAGAACCTTTTTGATATTTTTGATATTTTTTTCGCTTTTAGGCACGGAGTTTGGATTTGAGTCAATTGGAGCTCCGATTCCGACCCGAGGACCCGAACTTCACTCCTCCCTCACATTCATAATACTTTTCCGCCATGCTCCCCAAACCCATCACCAACCACCAACCACCAACCACCCTCTCCTCTCTCTCCTCTCAAATCAAACAAACCCATGTTCTAGTTCTTGTTATGGATCAAAATCTGAGCTCCATTGGATTTGGCCATTGAGGAAAATTAGGGTTGAGATATTGGAGAATTGGTGAAGAACTAAATGGGTTTCTTGATTAATTTCTTGATTGAATGTACAGACTCCATCCCGCTCTTTATATGAGCTGAGATTACATAATGTGCACGTAGTGCTACAGTAATAACCATCCAACGACTCATATAGACTGAACTAGTACCTGTCCCGCTTACAAGACCCGACCCGAAGTCACCACTCAGAATGAACAGTGTTCTTTTACACTAATAGCATGTATCAGTTCTCAACTGATACATATACAGACCTATGTCGTCTTCATATGTTCTCCATCTACAATTGCAGCTATTACATCCCATAACAACTCCTTCCCACTTAGTTTGAGCTTGTCCCAAGATCAAAATCAGGGAAACTGCACCGAATATCATCTGCATCCTCCCAAGTGGTTGCAGAAACAGGTTGAGAAGTCCATTTGATCAATAACTTGACACCAGCACCTACCCCTTTCTTGTAGACTCTCATATCAAGCAAAAATTCAGCCATAACATTCTTGAACATACATTTGGACATCTTTCACAATGAAGATCAGATCAAATCTAGACAGAATTTTGGTATGCAAATCAATATTCATGTGCAGTCTTAAGATCATCATATTGTCCAGATGGAAGGTTAGCAGTTGCAAGTACAGATGTTCTTGAATTGATTATTATAGTGATTCCTGTTGTAACAATAGATATAGTCTGCTGCTCCATTGCTTCATGAATGATAACTCTGTTCTCATGCCTCATTTTATTAACTTCATCAATACAGATGACTCTGCCTTTAGCTAAAACCAGCCCTCCCAGAAAAAATTCGCATAAACTGTTGTCACGAATAATAGAAGCTGTGATACATGTAGCAAATGAACCTTTTCCGGAAGTATAGACAGTAGTGGGAGCTGTCTTTTCCACAAACTTGAGGAACTGTGATTTGGAAGTTGATGGATCATCAAGTAACAAAACATGGATATATCCTCTTAATCGCACACCATCAGGTAATCTCTTTTTTGATCCTCCAAATAACAAACATGCTATGGATTTTTGGGCATCATCGTGGTCATATATTTACTGACCAATCATGGAACATATCTTATGTAACACCCCTCAAAATAAAATGATTTATTTTGCATTATTAAACAGTATTAAATTGGTAAAGTTGACTATTTTGACTATTTTCTTGAAATTGCAATTTTGCACATGCAACACACGTGCAAAGTTAGGAATTTAGAATTCTTAAAATTTTATGGTTAATGGTTGATTTTCCTCATTTATTTATGATATTTTAATTTTCAGATTTTATTTGAATTAATATGACTATTTTATGAATTTGTCGTTTACACGTGCAAATATTTTTTTGGTGCAAATCTCTAGTTTTAAATTTATGAATAAATTATCCTACTTATAATGGAGTATATCCTAAATTTTGGGATTTTTCTGAATAAAGAAACTATTTTTATAAATACTTCGAAAGGAAGGGGCTTTTATGTAAAAAGCCAATTGGATCTCAAACAAATAATGAGAGTTCGTTTTTACTGAATTTTGGGCTGGACATGGTCATCATTGAAAATAAAATATATTTAAATTTTATTTAGATTTGATTTGGTAAAGATTTAAACAAATATGATATTTTTGCAAATATGAAATTTAGGTTGGATCTTGTGCAATTTTTTTCTAGGAAAGTAAAAGTAAAAAATTTTATTTGTAAAATCTAATATTTATTAGTATATATTATTTCTGAATTTTATGGATTTTTACAAATATTTTATGACATATTTGCAAATATTACAAAGAGAGTGATTTTTGTGCAAAATTACCATTTTGGATACAAATCCAAATTTTTTTAATCTCTGGGCTATGCTGGATGGCTGGATAACTCAGTAGTAAAAGGATTTGGTTTTTATTTTTATTTATTTAACTTATTTAACTACTTTATTAAAGAAAGATCTATATATGTAAAAGATTATTTGTTAAGGGATGTTTCCATATAACCTAAAAACCTAGATTTTGGCCTATATAATGGACACTACAGCCGTCCCCTCCTCTGCAAAAATAAAATATTATTTTACTATTGATTTTCTTGGAGTTTTGAAATAAGGATCTTGGATTTTTGCGAAAGAAGGGTTTTTTCTTATTCTCTTTATTATTTTGGTTGATTCTTCAATAAGATGAGTGACATATGTTTGTTTTCTTTTGTTCTATGCATGCGTATGTGATGATTTTTTTATTAGAAAGCATGCTAGAGGATTATATAATGATATAATGAATTGTTGATAGATGAATGAATTAAAGATTGAATCTTTTCTTGAAAACTATGCTATTGATAATTAAAACTACATATAGATGACTTGAGATTGTTAAAGAACCTAATAGAAATAATGAGTAGAAAGTTTTCTTCCATGTTCTTGCTGATTTGAACAAATACCATGAGATTGTATGATGTTGTGCATAAGGGGAATGGAAATTTAGTTCTTTACTGTGAATGAGTATAAGTATACTCTGGTTTGATAATTTGATAAAGTAAACTTGATTCATACATGTTATAATTGCTTGTATTCATGGATAAACTGATGTAAGTGTTTGGATGTGTTCAATAAACTTTAAAGAGGGGTTTTGAATCGAAGAGATCAAGTTTTGAATGTTGTGAAGAGGGGTATATTTTGGGTCTGACTAGGTTCAGCTGAAATTGGTTTTTTGTGATTTTGTGAAGTTTTCAAATTGATTCTTGATGGTTTTGATACTTAGATTAAATTTAACCCTACACTACTCCTATATACTGATTCTAAATGCTTAAACACTTATATATATAGACAATATATACACATCTATATAATAAAACACAAAGAAAGCTATCAAGTGGCTCTCATTCAATAGGGTTGAAATCAATGGTCCAGATCTAACTTCACAAAACATATTTTCCGGCCCAAAAGTCCAAATCCCCAAAACAACTCCTTTATTTATTTATTTATCTCTCTCTCTCATTCTCTCTTTATTTACTCAGAATTTATATTTTCATATTTCAGGTTTGTAAATTTTCATATTTTTAGGTATTTTTTTATTTCTCATGTTACATTGAAAATAGAAAATATCTCATCAACAGTTAAATTTCATCATTTTCCATACTCAAAGTTCTAAGAAGTTGGATTTTACACCCCCATTTATAATTATTTTTCAATATATACTAATGGAAACATGAACTTTTATTTACAACTAATTATTGTTTTACTATTCAAACTTGACCTACATAATTGTTGTTTTACTGTTTACAAGACTTTCATAAGATGTATCGTTCTGAAGACGTGCCGTAGGCACGTGACCACGGGCAAATCTAGTATATATACAAAGATCTAAATGTTTCTGTTTTGAAGACTACCAAAATTGATTTGATGATTTTTATCAAGTTTTGATTGAGATTTGATTTGTTTTTGTGCTGATATTGAATCCAAACATTATACTACTCCTAATTGATGTATTTTGATGTTTAAACTGATGCTTAATTACCCTATGCATATATATATACTACTTTGCTGATTTTGAAAAGATTTTGTGAAAATCTATTCTTTTATGGATTTGATGAGATTTTGATTTGTTTTATAAATCATTATATGTTATACAAGTCGTATTTGATCATCTCAGGAATTTCGTTTTGCAAATTTACAAGTTTATGACGTTTAATCTATGTATCAGTAAAACATGCACAGAATTTCAAAATTGCATCCTGTTGGAATTGACAGTCGATCGCTTCGTTTGAACTGAAGTCAACATTCGATTGTCAGTTCTTGAATTTCGGATTTTTTTTTGCATGACAGTCGACCGCTTCATTTTCGAACTGAAGTCGACAGTCGACTGTCAGTTCTTGAGTTTCAGATTTTCGCATGACAATCGATCGCTTCGTTTTTTAACTGAATTCGACAGTCGACTGTCAGTTCTTGAGTTTCAGATTTTTGCATGACAGCCGACCAGCCATTTTTGAACTGGTTTCGACAGTCCACTGTCAGTGTTGGCTGATGGGTTTTTTGTGAGTTTTTTGTTGTTTCTCTTGAACGATTGTTTCTTCGATATTACAGATTATTGGATTATTGTTTTAGATGGTGTTTTTACAACAAATTACAGTATTTTACAGAGAGTTATATTTTGTTTATAATAGAATTTAAAATGTACTTATATGACTTTAGAAAGTGAAATATAGATGGTTTTTGAATAAATAGATGTTTTGAGTTGTGAGTCTCTAGAAGGTGTGTAGATACCGGCAGTTGAGATTTTGTGGTTTGGCCAGTTGTGGCTTTGTTGTTAATCAGTTGAGTTAAATCCGGTAAGGTACACCAACTCTAAGAGATTTTTAATTAATTAATTAACTTAATAAGATAATGACAGACATTAGATGATGATATGATGAAATGGGTGCAAACATGGGTTATGGACCTCGGTATGGCTTGCGGTGTGAGATAATCCCCAAAATTATCAAGGTGTGAGTGAAATAGTCTCCAGAATTACCTGCAGTGTGAGATTGATCTCCGAAATTATTAGGGTTGAGGCGACGCTCATGGGGTATTCGTGTGATGAGGCGACATAGCTTGCGATGTGGGGTATTCTAGGAGATTCCCAGGTGTGAGTGAAATAGTCTCCGGAATTATCTGTGGATAGAGATTGACCTCCGGAATTATTGGGGCATGGGCTAATACTCACAGTTTATATAAATCTCGTAGTAGTCATAGTAGTAGGATTAGTTGCATAACGAGGGATTCAACCCTATAAAGTGGAGTACAATAAGGGCTTGCACCGGACCTATGTAGAGTGGGATGCATAGAATCCGACAAGTATGCATTAGAGAGTCATCATATTGCCTTTGTGTTTTTCTTGGCTTGGTATTATGCATATTGTTTCCTATTTTCCTACACTTGACACTTAGTCTAGTTTCACTTGATGTTTTCATGCCTTAATTATTGTTATTTCATATTCCATTTGTTACTACTGCTAGTATGTGTTGTTTATAACTTTATCCTTCATATTTTATTTATGATGTATTCCTTTTGATGTCACTCACATCGTTATGGTTGACCCCTATAGTTTTGGGGATTAGGGTTATCTCTAGCCTCATGTTTTACAGGTAGGTACCTATAGCATTGGGATTTGGATGCATGTGGTAAAATGATGTTGTGGCTTATGTAAATTGTAAAAGAATGTGTTGTAAAAGAATGAAAATGTAATTCAAGGTGTTTAAATTCTGCTGTGCTTTGTAAAAGAGTTGATGTAATAATAAAAAAAGTTTTAAATTTTCCTGTATTTGGTTTTTGTGTTTATGATTACAATTGAATTCGATTCTGGAATTTGTGCCAAGTATTTATAATTTTAATTATTGGAAATTCGAGGCGCTACATCTTATCATAAGCATCAGGTCGCTAAGAAAATTCTTTAAATTCCATCTCTTCATCTAGATTGATGGAGGAAGGTCCACTGGAATTTGGTTCTCGGTTTTGTTCCAATCCTACAACTCTAATATATGGTTGTTTAACTCCTACTGCTCCCAGAAGCTTGGAAAACACTATTTATCCTTATAACCGTCAGCTTTGTGCCTAGAACAATTGTTTGAACCAAGTGGCAATCCACCGAAAAAAGCATATTCCAAGGTAACTCCCCAGTTGGAACATCCTTTTGATTTTCCTGGAACGTAGGAGTATGGAGATACAACATACTTGCTCTTATCAGGAACCACAATCCAAGGATCCAATGGGCATGCCTCTTCCCCAGGCTGTGCAAGATGATCACAAGATCTTGGTACAATTGCACCACCAAGCCTAGGTCGGCAAGCTACAGTCTTTAAACTCTTACAATTCTTGCACATCAAATTCACATACGTCGCCTTCGCCTTCGCCCTTGAAGAAGCAATAATAATTCCAACAATCATCACAAGCTTCGACATATACTCTGCCCCAATCGACCGAATCAAAACGGAACTCTCCTTTGACGAAAGAAAAATCTGAACATCCACATTTTCATATTGAAGCATAGATATGAATGCTTGAGATTTCTTGTACTCTTCAATATATATTCTCTGTCAAATTCAGAATGTTTCAACTAAGAAGATAACTTCACAAGTGCTTTACTGCAGACTTCAAGCTTGACAACAACATCCATGTAGGCCGATTCTTTGATCCCCAACTGTACAAGCTTTGATTCTGGTTCGATGATTTTGTCATGATTTCCAATTGGATACACTGATTCCATTCCATTAACTTCTTGCTCCAATTTTGAGGCTTTAGCATCTACTCTCATAATATCAGCATTTTGTTTCAAACTCGAGACTGTACCATGAGCAAACTAAAGTAGTTCTTCATGTTTTACTAATACTTCATCTAGGTATCTTAAGAATTAATTTATCTTATCTATATCTTCAGAAAGCTGGTGAAAGATCGTGCTACTTTGAAGCTTTCCCAGTACTAAGAAGGTTTCCTTACCGTTTGCCAAATATTGTATGCTACTTATAATTGCATTATGGACTTCTTTCCTTCCTGTGAAACAATGTCCAAGGACTTCCAGTAAGACAAGAACCTTTTCCTCAGCTGGTATTTCTAAAATCTTGGACAGTATAATGCCTTCTAAAGCTTGACTATGTAGAAATACGACATCAAAATACACTAGGTATAAGGCCACAATAAGACCAGTAAAGAGGCCAGCTCCCCCAATGTACAACTTAGTTTTTTCAAGCTTGTCAATGTGTCCATTGGTGTCATCATCACCATAGAGCCCTCAAGGAAACCAAATGAACTTTTTTACACCAAGATACAACTTCAGTTCATTCTCTATTTATTCCTTTTCTTGGTCATGCATTTCATCAAGCACCTTGGAGGTCTTTTCACCACTATTTTCCTCAACTTCAAGATTAAACAAATTATCACCAACTACTCCATCTATATTCTTTCCAATGGTAACAACATCACTCACACTCACTTCATCTACAAAAATTGATTTGTTAGCTCTCCCATTATCCTTTATAAAGATGAAATCTAGTGGAGTTAAACCCACTTCAAATGTATTGTTAGCAAAACAATTGAAACACAAATTGTAATCAAACAATTTGTTGCAATGGTATCTTTTACAAGAACAAGAACTCCAACACCAATTGCAATGGTACTCATCATCACCCTCACTGCCTTCATTTCCATCTTCAATTGTTATTAGCAGTCTTCAATTGTTATCATGTAAATTTCATCATAATCACATAAAAGTTTCACCACCTTAACATTTATCTCACGTTTATCTAACATTTATTTTTGTACAATATTCAGAATGATCATAAATACATCATGATTAGTGTCATTTTCATTTATATTTTTCTAGATAATATATATGTGTTCCCCTAAACAATACTTTATCATGAAGATTTTTGGTTCTAAATGTTGTATCCTGTTCTTCTGGGTATAACCATGCTAAGGATCTTTTATTTGTTGAACTAATGCCGACCATTTACTTTTGAAATGGTCCAACCTAGATTTACCACTCGCTGCAGGACTATACTCCTTACCATTATTCTTGATTGGTTCTTCATTTGTCTACCCTGGAAATTATTAAATGATCTCAATATTCCCATTCATCCTAACATTGATTGCATTTATCTTTATGAGGCTTTCATTCCTTAGCTTAATCCTAAATCAGTTTTGCTATACATACAGTTCATTCCCTCAGTTTCAACTACGTACAAAATTGGCATTTATAAAATGGTAATTGATATAAAGGTGAATATGTTAAAATTTATAAATGCTTCATTTGTTCTTTGCAGGCCGGGTGCTTCATTGATGTCCCATGAGATGCAATGGAGCTCTCCCAGGATATGCAACTCACTAGTCCTCGGCCTAATGCTTTCACCCTCATGACCGTTCTTGATGCCTGTGCCAATCTTGTAGCTTTGATGGGTACATACCTATATAGATAAAGCCAATATCTAAATGAACGACACATTTCTTGCTAGTCTCATTGATATGTATTCTTAAGTGTGGTGACCTAGAACTGGCTTTTCATTTATTTAACGACAGAAACAGCCCTAAAAATCAGTGTTCACCCTTGGAATGCAATGCTTGTAGGCTTTTCCATCCATGGTGAGTCTAAGAAAGCAATCCAACATTTTGAGAGAATGAAGGAGTACGAGAGCAGTTCTCCTGATAAAGTAACATTCGTGTTTTGTTTAGTGCTTGTCGCCATGGCAGATTAGTTCAACAGAGTGAGTTTTATTTTGATTCCATGAAAAAAGTACGTGGCAGTGATCTGAGCTTGAACATTATGAATGCCTGGTGGATCTTCTGGGTCAAGCTGTGCTCCTGATGGAAGCTGAGGAGATCATATTGACAATGCCTATGGATCCAGACTTGCCATATGGAGTTCATTGTTAAGCGCTTGTCAAATTCATAGAGATATAGAATGGGGAGCGATGATTCGAAAGCTCTTGGATCCTAAGAACATAGGGTGTCAAGTACTACTAGCAAATTTGTATTCAAAGTCTGGAAGATAGGAAGATGCAAAGTATGTGAGGAAGTGTATTACAGCGAGTCTGGTTGCAGTTCAAATAAAGGTGTTCATCAGTTCCTTTTAGAGACCAATCTCACCCTCAAACGAAAGATATATATTCGTTCTTGGATGATATGGCGATTAGACTAAAAGAAGGCAGGTTATGTTCCAGAAATAAAGGCGGCCTTGCTTGATATCGATAAAGAAGTCAGAGAGACTGATCTTTCCAGACATACTGAGAAGTTGGCAATTGCATTTGGGGTTATGCACACTGCACCAGAGATAGTTATCTGGATTGCGAAGAATATGCAAGTTTGTTTGGGCTCTCACAATGCGTCGAAATTTATTTAAAGAGTTTATGACCAGGGGATTTTGGTCTTAAGCTGACTTCATTTGTATCTTGAAAATATCCTAAAATTTCTTTCCATTTAAGTTTTAGTATTTTACTTTAACTAAAACTTAGCTTGGTTGGCCAACTAAGGCTCCCCTCTTGTCCAGTTGACCATCTTCCTACTGTCTTCAGAGATTTTTGATTTTTTCCTGGCTTCGTTACTTTGTCTTTAGCTTTGTTGTTGTCGCAGATGTCTCATTTGTTATGTTTCGGTGTATCGGCTTCTGTTGTATATATGAGTTCTGGTTTTTTTACTGCTTCTAAATGTTGTCCTTGTACCGTACTTTGCTTGTTTATGAAGATTGCGTATTTTTTGCTGGCTGGAGTTTCGGACTCCATCCTGGGTTTTCAAAAAAAAAGTTTTAGTTTTTACTATAAATTGGATGTATGTTTAAGTTTTTTGTCTTTTATTAAATTTTCCTTACGTCACAATGCACCCGCAACTTAAGACTTTTAATTTCAAAGCAACACAGGTTTAAATTTAAATCCAATAGGGCACGTATCAGTTGCAAATTGAAAAGACCACCTCTACTAAAACAATGTAGGGATTATGCCCCAAAAAGGGCTCTTAACATGATGCGGGAGAATATTAGAATTTAAATGAAATACACAACCCTTGCCCCCAACTTCGGAGACTACACCAGGGTTGCTTCACACTTGTAAGCTGGAAAGTTGAAAGCGACAACAAATAAGCATAACCCGATCAACATGTAATATAACTTCGAGGTTTCATGTAGGAGGCAAGAACATTTAATAGTTGCGAGTTTAAATTAAATTTCTTCATAATATTACAACTAAAATGTTTAAATTCTATTTCTTCATAATAATACAACTAAAATGACTAGTAATTTACACGTACGATGCACGTTTTAATAATTTCAAAAATAAAAATTAAAACTCTAACGTAGGGAGGGTTTGAACCGGAAACCTCATTTATATTAGTTATGTACGTGCATTGCACATGTTGGTAGAATGACAAAATGACAAATGACACTAAGGCCTTCTCCCATTATAATATTAGAGATATGTTTGTGTACATCTGAACATAGTTGAAAATTTTGAGTTTTATACTTTGTCCACATCATCTCTAATATTATAATGGGAGATATGTTTGTGTACATCTGAACATAGTTGAAAATTTTGAGTTTTATACTTTGTCCACATCATCTCTAATATTATAATGGGAGAAGGCCTTAGTGTTATTTGTCAATCTACCAACACGTGCATCGCACGTGCATAACTAATATAAAGGATGTCTCAGGTTCGAGTTCGCACTATGTCAAATTTTTTACTTTATTTTTTAAAAAAAATATTGAACATGCATCACATGTGCAAATTACTATTCATCTATCTATCTATAATATAATATATTTTACTTACTATTTAATGGAAGGGTTTGTCACAAATAAACAATTTTTAATGTTTTTTTGTCACAAATGAAACACCACTTTTGTTACCAAACCAACATGTGCATCACACGTGCAACTCCAAATCTATTTTCAACACGTGGATCGCACGTACGCATCAATGTTTTTCCTTCTTAATTTTTAAAAAATTCGTGTATCGCCCGTTCAAATCTATTTTTTTAAAATTAAAGCATTCATCGCAGGTGCTAATTACTATTGACTTACGTGTATCGCATGTTAACTCCAACCTTTTTATCAAAATGTGCATCGCACGTGAAAAATACTAGTACTACTTGACCCCTCAAACCCATTATGTATAGTTGTACCACATCCATGATCTAAAACGGAAAGAAAGAAAGGAGACCTCAGCCGTTGGATCTGATCCACAAATCAAACGACTAACTCTTACTCCAAATTCAAAATTCAACAGCCTTAAATTAAATTCCCCAATAAAATCCCATATGACCGTTGTAGCTCCTCTCTCTCTCCCTCTCACTCTCTCTTGTTCTTGATCAATCTCTTCAATCCCGAAAAAAAAAACCTCAAATCCCAAAAAAAAATAAAATTCAACAGATTGATACGAGAACAAACCATGGGTGAGGAAGCCAAAGAACTATCGGCCCTCGAAGAGATCACCCAAGAATTCCAACCCCAGGTATATATATCTTCATCTTTCCTTCAATCTTTTAGATTCGAATTTTATTCTTTTTTTTGTTGATTGTTTTGAAATGGGTTTTCTTTTCTGATTCTAATTGTATGATAAAGCGCGGAACTTAATGTTTCTTGTTTGTTTGTTGTGAATCAGAAGATGGAGAGATCTTTCCCCGAGAATGGATCATGTCAAGAAATTGGTATAGATTCGATCTTTAGTTGAATTAATGTGTACCCTGTTCGATTTTATTGATGGTTTTTTTATTATTACATTTTTTTGGGTTGGAGTTTTCAAGATGAGGATTCGGTCAATTCAGAAAAGATGGATGATAAACAAGGCAACATTCAGGTGATCAAGCTCTCTCTGTCTCTCTCTCTATATATCTCTATTTTTCTTGATGGAAATTAAAATTTGAAGCATTCAGGTGATGGAAATTAAAATTCAAGGCAGCATTCAGGTGATCAATTCAAAAAAGATGTGTTTATTTTTATTTTTTTTATGTTTTGTCTTGTTTTAGGGATCAAGTACAACAACTTACAGAAGAAATGCCCAGACCAGACTTTTGAATGTGCAAATTTGTGAGGAGTTAAGCAACAAATGCATTCAAGAGTGTCAGCGAAAATACGAGGCACTGACGAATAAGTTTACTCTGGAATTCTTGCACAGATATAATTGAATTGAAAGGAAACATAAGGAGGTTTTGCAAATGCTGTCGGACTTTAAGTTCAGAAGAGATGTTGAAGGTATATACTTCGGTGGTTGAATTCGATCAGTCTCATGGTTCGAAGTTGTCACTAGTTTGCTCTGATAATTCAGGTTTGATCATGCTTTACCCAAAACTTAGTTACGGTACAAACACAAAGTTTATGTTATAGAGGGTTGTAAATTCTTAGTTTTGCCTACCTGAAGACAGTTTTTTGGTTACCTAAGTCCGATACCTTTTTACCATCAATATATATCAATTTATAGATCCACATGGTGTAGATCATATGCTGAATTAACTAGCTATTCTACAACACAGAGCTATATTATTCGGTTGCATTTATGTGTATCTGATATAGACACTTAGTGTTATTTAATGTTTCCACATTCTTATATAGTTTACTTTACTCGTGTGTAATTAACAAGATGTGTGCTTATGTTTCACCTAGAGAGTTCTCTATTAATCAATCTCCTTACAGTATTTTACATTAAGTATGTTTCAATTAGAGAGTTCTCTATTTCTTCAATTAAGTTATTAATGTATAAATTTGTTTAATATAATATGATCGGAATATACATCCCTCAATGGATCAACCCTCATGACAACTTAGTAGTTTTAGTTTAGTCACAACTCACGAGGGCACTACGTGCGGTATTAGAGTCATTCAGATTCTAAGTAGCACAGACATGGGGGAGATTTGAAAGAACTATCCTAAAATATTTCATCTCATGTCAGATTTATGTCTGACATGGCATTGTTACCAAATTGTGGTGTTCTGTGCTTCATAGCTCAGGTTTGGCTCCGTTTATAATGGAAAATCTTAATAAATATACCTTGTTTCAGCCCACAAAACAGGTTCTCAACCTGCATTTGCATGCTAGAATGTAAATCTAAATTGCTCAACCATCACTACTACTACAATGTTTTGGTGTAGTGACATAGACATTCAACAGTAAACACTCACAATAAGAAAGCATACTGAAGTGAGGAACCAGCATACTGAAGTGAGGAAACAGTTATTGGTGTAGAAGTGCTCATGTTGAAACTTGTCCATGTTGAAACTTATGGCTCATGGAGAAGTGGTAGTTTGTTGTTTCTTACCAGTATTTAATTAATTCATTATTGTTCTCGCAGTATAGAGGTGCTGGAATATGTAATTCCACTTATTGACATTTTTGTGTTAGAAAGCTTTCTTCCCCCCTCTTTAACTTGTGCTAAAGTTGACAACTTGACATAATGTTTGTAGGCTCTTCATCTGTAAATTTGGGAGGCCAGTTTCCATCACTTTGGAAATGTTCAATGCAATTCAGTTCATCTCCTAGAGCTACCGGTGGGGACTCTGAAGTATCAGAAAGTTTATGTACAGATGGGGATACTAGAAAGAGTGAAGATAAGCCCAGTATTTCTTCCATTGATATTCTAGATAAGAGAGATGAAGCTGAATCCCAAATTCTATCCTCAAAGCAGAGAGGAGGTTATCAAGGCAGAAGAAGAGGTAGGCCCAAAACTATCAGGAGAAACTCCATCGATGCCGAAGCCATAGTTGGAGAGAATGAGAATCGAGAGGACAGGGGACAGCAAGCAGACGAGACATCAGAAGATTCTATCGCTTTTACTGAAACAATCAAAACTTGTAAGAGGAAGCAAACATCTCCTGGGACACCGACTTCTGAGCAAAAGCGTTACAATTTCAGAATGTCCACAGTGTAAGTAATTTTACTTCAATTATATAGACTGCATCCTAGAATGAGAAAACCTGAATATATATATATATATATATATATATATATATATATATATATATATATATATATATATATATATATATATATATATATATATATATATATATATATATATATATATATATATATATTGGCTTGGGGAGGAATAAACGGATTGGTTTTGGTTGCATTTGAATTATAAGCTATGATGTATATGCCCGACCTGATTTCAGTCATTTTTGTTACTTACACCCATAGTAATTTGAGAACCCGTTGGTCCAAATTTGATCACCAAATTTCTCTACCCATCGATACTAATCCAAATATATAATGGGAGAAGGGTGTGGGTGATTCTACCCTTTGATCTAATGCACATTCCATTTTCTGCAATATTGAATACCTGTCAAAATTTTCATGTCTTGAGACAGTAACAAGACCATAGTGCTAATGATCTAGTTCATTTGATAATAAAAAACTATATCAACTAAATGCTGATATTTATTCAACAAAAGCTACATGCTAAATATTAAAGATGATATTTCCTAACCTCAAGCATTAGTACCATTAGCAATTGCTAGTGAGACATTTTTGTGGAAACCGGGAACGATAATGTAAGAAAGGACCCCTTAGGTTTCATGAGTTCAGAGGCAAATATATAAATACCTGAGATAAGAATTAAGGAAATATGTTAATAGAATTTCAAAATTCTTATGAAGTGAACCTACTGGCTATGATGACAACTGATAAATAATATGAAGAAACATAATTTAGAGAGGTTCACAACCTGAAAGAGAAGCAACTAAATTACTAAGACCCAAACAAATATAGAGCACAAACTTGTAATTGAATTTCACCTCAAAGTCATCTGCAGGGTGTGCAGCTGAGCTCTTTGATCTCCGTTGGTAGAAACTAAACACTTTCTACCCCAATATAATTTTTCTTTTGAAATTTGTGTAGTATGTTGTTTCCTCACTTCATTATGTTAACTGTTCTTGGTTATGTCAAGACTGGGTTCCTCTCTTAAGTAATTGATATCTCAATTGAAAAATAGATATGACTTATTTGTCGTCTTGCCTAAATGTCATAAAAAGTGTCGTCATGAAAATTTGACTATAGATTTTCAGAGGAATCAAGTATGGCCCCTGCTAAAAAAAATAAGATCCAGCTGAAAGTTACAGGCTTATTTTGCTCATCTCTCTCGATATTGTATATATGTGGGGGGGGGAGTGATCATGTGACGCCCGCCCTCCCTCTTATATATACATACATACACACACCATACTAAGTGATACATGGGATAAGTAAAAATAAGTGAACCCTATTTTGCTCATCTTCACTTTTCAAATGTATGATGCATGCAGTAACTTTTTCTTATCAAATTAATATACAAAAAACTCTTCTAATGGAAAAATAAACAAATTTATATGTTTCCACCCAATTTTTCAAAACAAACAGTCCCCCCCCCCCCCCTATTTAGTGTTCCAAATTTGTGAAAACACCATTTTTTGTCTTAGAAATTTTAGGCCAAAAGCCAAATCAAATTTGTATGTAATAAAAAAAATCTCTACCAGGTGATCTCATACTATACAAAGTTAGAAACATATTAAGAAAAAAAAAGTTTAAACATAAGATAAAAATGAGAGAGAACTTTGAAGCCTTTATGAATAAATTGCGTTGTTTTGAAACAAGGGTGTTGTTTTCCAATGATAAAAGTTCGATGGACAACTAACTGTAAACTAAACTTTGTTGTTTATTGGGACTTTAAGTACCACAATAACTTCATTGGTGTCGTTATTGACTTATTGTTGATTGTGATTCTAAAGCAAATAATAAATTAATTAGATGCTATAAAGATCAGCCTAAAATCTATTTGGTAACACCATTCAAATTGCAATGAGTTAAGCATGAGATGTGTTACACATAATTTGTGTAAAGTAATATAATGAGAATATTCTATAAACAATACAATTTCAAGAAGAAGAATATTTTAAACAACACCGTTGTGCACAAATGAATGCCACAAAATGTCTCAAGTGAAATATTTAACTTTGGCTTGACGTTGTTAGGATTTTGGAGAGATTTTTTTTTTTTTTTACAATGATGCATAATACAGGGTAGTTGTATTTCCTTAACAATCCTAATAGTTATATTGTATATGTTTGGTTCTTTTACTTTATTTTGTAAAATTCACATAATGTCATGTTTTTGATTGTTGATGTAATTTTATTATTTGAAGCTCAAATATGTAAAATTGTTAGTTTTTTTATTCTTTTTGTACTATTGTCTTTTGTTATTTACAAATAACACTTAGATGGAAATTTAAGGGATTCAATATCCATATACTTTGTTTCCATACAACTTTAATCTTCCTAATTAAGAAATAATTAACCTTGTTCACTTATGGATAGGTGTTGCAATGGCAAAGAATAAAGGAAGAATTAACTCAGAGGTGGAGATAGCAGGGAGAGGTATCGAGGAGTAAGCATTAAAATTTGTGAACATCAGTAGTAAGGACCAATTATATTGGATGGGTAATCATTAAGGAACTTTGTTCGGTCTTTAGTTTTGTTGCTGCTGCTGCGGCGCGACTATGTTTTTGATAATGTCGTTTACTCATTTTTGTGGGGTATCGACGATCGCTTTTTGACTCTATGCATTGTGGCTAGTGGCTGATGGTTGTTGGCTACTAGCCTATCGCATGATGTCTTTTTTGTATTCTCTACTGTATTTTGTAATGTTTATCCCATTATGTGCCCTGGATGTGGCTGTGTTGTTCTGCGTTACCTTCCTTTATTCTTCTAAGGACTATCTACTTTGTTGTAGTCAGTCTCAATTTGGTTTTGTGGACTCTTTTGTTTGGGCAGCAACATGTTCTTGACTAAGTTGGGTGTTTTTCTGGCGGTTTTGCTTCAGTGTTGCTACTAGCTTGTGTTCTTTTGCTACTTCTACTTGGTCGGAGTTTAACCAGTTCTGTATTTTGCTTCAGTTCTATATTTTGCTTTTTCTGTTTTATGAATTGTAATATTACTTCTTCAGTTCTTGTATTGCTTCTTATCTTTGTTAGGTCCGCATCTTGTGCATCCTTTTACCATCTTATATATATATATATATATATATATATATATATATATATATATATATATATATATATAGGGAAAGGATCCGTTGCACACTACTTTGGTGCTCACCGCGTAAACACTACGCCTTCGGGCATTCATATTGAAAATCTGAACCATTCACATTGATCTACACATCTAAATTAGTCTAAATATGTAAAATCAAATCATTTGAAATTCATTTGCCCATTCATTGAAGTGTTACAAAATTGTATGGCTGAAATTCATTGTTTTTATAGTCACATGATGGATGGGCAAATGAATTTCAAATGATTTGATTTTACATATTTAGACTAATTCAGATGTGTAGATCAATGTGAATGGTTCGGATTTTCGATATGAACGCCCGAAGGCGTAGTGTTCACTCGGTGAGCACCAAAGTAGTGTGCAACGGATCCTTTCCCTATATATATATATATATATATATATATATATATATATATATATATATATATATATATATATATATATATTCTCCAGCTCTGATTTGTTGGGAAGTATATCCTGCTGCATCTTTCTTCTTTTTGGGTATATTTTGAAATTAGAATAGTGTGGATAATTTAAAAAGTAATACGAATGGAAAGCAATGGGAAGGTTGATAGAATGAGTAACTCAACAACAGTACCATTTCCAAAAGAAAATTTCTCTTCAAACTAAGGGGCCTGCGTTTCCCCTTTTTTCCCCTCAATTTTTTATGTCACGGGGAATGATCTTTTTTAGTCGTTTCTATCTCCAACAATAATAGAATAAAAGTTACAAAAGTTGCTTAATTATTCCATGAAAATGTGAGAGTTTTGAACTCCGCCATTGCATATCCCAAGCCAGGAATCCGGCCACAAACCGGGTAAGGAGGATGGTTACGTTAGACAGTTGACAGCCAACACAAAACTCTGTCAAATCCTCTGAACATGAATCCTAATAATAAGAATGGAAAACCATGATTCATGTAGCCGACCTTAACTAGTTGGGAAAAAGGTTTTGTTGTTGTTGTATTTGGTTACAGTTTGATATGCTTTTACGGAAGTGTTTTGATTTTCTTTTTTGTTGATTCAATTGTAGTTTGGAGGTCTGCAAGTGACTGAATCTATTAGGGGTGTTGAAGGACAGGTGAACATCCATCACAAGGAGGTTGTTGATTGGTATGCTGATTATGGAATTATTGCTTCACTTAGCTTAACTTCATTGCCTCAAGACCCAAAAATTTTCTTTTGAATTTTATTTGTATGACCTGTTGTATTCTACAATTTCGAAATCTGTGGAAGGACTTAAAGATGGTTCATGCACATTGATGCAAACCATAAACAAAAAAGGATTCTAAATTTTCAGAATTTTAATTGTTTTGTTCCACCAGCCCGATGAGCAGGGGTATGTATTTTCTTCCATTATTTAGTTCTTTGTAGAAAATTTTCTGTGCATATGCTTTTGTTTTCTTCTTATATATTTGTCATCTAAGTGCATTCTATAGCTATATATAAAAAGTAGATTTCGAAATAGTTCTAAAAAAATGTGATAATCAATTATGACACATTCTTCAGTCACGCCACATCTAAGGCTTAATGGTGTTGATGGCTCTTCGTGAAACCTTAATGTATATGGGTATCTTCACTATGATAGGTCTCATATTAAATTGTTTGGAGCATGCTAGCATTAATTTCCTATTGGGATCAATCTAACCATTAAGCAAACAGCTTAAGCTTATCCTAGCTAAATAAATGAAATGAAAATTATTTTATTTTTTGTAACAAGTTAATTCCATGGTTGAGAATGTGATCAATAAAGCCGAGATCACATTTGGGATAAGATTTGACTATAGTTGTGAGTTTTTTTTTACAATAGGAGGTAAGAGTGGCGAAATCTGTTCTTCTAAGAAGGAGAATCACCTAAAGTGTATGATTTACTTTTCTCAATTATATGGATTTACTAAATCGTGCTCTTATTCAAAATTTAAAAGAGAGTTTACAATATTTGTTTAGTTTTCTTATTCATCATCTAAATTTTTTCCTTCTAAAAATTGCTCTATGATTCTGAGCTATTTCAAAATTTATAGTTTTAATTTCAGAATTCTTACTCGGTTACTCTTAACATGGGGTCTTAGCTGGGTAGTTAGGAGTAGGACCCTTCCTCTAGGCTACAGGGTGTCAATTTTCAAAAGGGACTAGGGAACTTTTGGATAGAAGACTATAAGACAATTTTATTTATATTTGTGAAATTTGGTTCTTCGTTTATTTCGAAATGTACCCCTTTTTTTACTAGCAAAAAGCAATGTAAGCAAACTTATTTTCTACTCTAAATATAACTTATTGTTGTTAAACTCACTTTTAGTTAAACAGGTTACCAAGAATATGAGTTTGATCTACTATATTAATTTCTCGATTTTATTGCACTATACAATTAATGATTCTTCGCATGTATACATTTTATGTTTACCTAAATAAATTTATGATTGGTGAAAACAATTTAAAGGTTAATTGATTTTTTTATTTTATTGTTATAGACCTGAAGGATTTTAATACCAACTCATACTCTGCAATCAACGTATAATCTCAGATTTAATAAAAAAACACTAACCAAGTAATTTTATAATTTTTTTAGTCTCTAGCTTTATCTTTTGAGAAAAGAGAGAAAGATATACCACAGTTTTAAACTCAGCTCAAGTAAATATATTAAAATATACTCTACTTTCCGTTTACAGTTTTAAAATACATGTATAGCAACATTTACTTTCCGTTCACAATCCTATAGTTGCCCGCTCATCTTGCTATTTGGGATAGCACCTTAAAGTTAAAAGGTTTAGAGAGTTGGATATATTGAAAGCCACATCGAAATGATCTTTTTTTTTCACTGCGCATTGTATCAACCACCTTTGAGGAGAATGTCATCATAATATCTTATATATTTTTATCTTATTTTGAAACATGGCACCGTGATAAAATGTTGAACATTTGTTTTTTTTTCGTAATTAGATATTGTTTTAAGTTAAAGTTTTGAATTTATCTTACAATTTTATAGTCTCTCATAATTAATTTGGACCGTACAATATTGTACAAGGACATACTAGTTATCTATGAAGTCAACCGACTTCACTTGAGCCTAAAAGGCTAATTAATATTACACTGTTATATATGGGCACAAGATTGACTATAGGAAGTAGCGAACATCATACCTTATTCCTTTTTAATATGTAAGATTGATCACTAAATAAGCAAAAAATATACAAGAAATTCAAGATATAAGATGGAAACTAAACAAAATTGATTGATGGTGGTAGAAAAACCATCAGGCGATTTTAGCCCATTTGAAAGTGAGAAGATGAAAAAGACGAGCATATAGGCCTAATTTACCTAATTAACACCTAAAGCCCAGAAATGTGCTGGACGGGACATGTTGTCTCGTTGGCTTGAAATGGGACAACATTTCCCGTTTGACGATTTTTATTTTTTTTTGTTCAGACGGTACATGTTGTACTGTCTGATCATTTTAAAAAAAAGGGCCAGACAAAATAACTTGTTTCGTCTGATCCCATTAAAAAAAACAACAGGATGGGACAACATGTTATGTCCCCTATAATTTGAGAATCGCCAGTTCGTTTCTCAAATATGAGAAGCGACTGTAGCGATTTTGCCAAAATATGGCAAAATAGCAAACGACTACAGATCATCGTTTCTCAAAATGTGGAAAATTGGCAAATATAGCAAACGAACACTGTGGATGCTCTCACTAATAAAAGTAAATTTTATATATATATATATATATATATATATATATATATATATATATATATATATTAGTTATTTTAGGATGAAGTTAGTCTTTAAAATCTCTTAAGCTTGCTTTTAAGGGAGATTAGAAAAATAAGATCGGTGGTATTTGATTTCTTATGGACTTAATTAAAATAAATTTAAAAATATGTGCTTCTTAATAATTTTACTCGTTAAATATTAAGTTGAAAAATGTGTTTTTTCTTGGGATATGATTGCTTTGGAAACTTCAGCCAAGTTTCTTCAATTAACTTGGGGGCCAAGCTAATGAACTTTGGCAGCCAAGTTTTTTTTTTGACTGGCAAAAGGTAGGATTATCCTACCTCACAGAATATATATATATATATATATGTGTGTGTGTGTGTGTGTGTGTGTGTGTGTGTGTAAGGAGTTCTAAAACTATTACAAAAAAGACTGTAGGAAGGTTCAGTCGAGCATAGGGTGAATCTTAGATCGAGATGGCATGTCGTTGGGTCGTAGAGAGGGCATTGGACTATTGTCGTGCACCTCTACTAGTCCCAAAGACATGATCTCATCCCCCTTCTTCACCCGAAGCATAGCCCGTAACAAAAAAGGAACCACCTTCAGTCGAAAGGAAATCATACAGTACTACTGAAAACGTACTAACAACTTAAGCATAATAGAGTTTTTCAACCCAAAAAAAAAAATCAAAAATCAAAAACATCGTAAAGATCAGTTTAGTGGCTGGTGGATACTAGGCTGAGCAGCTATCTCCCACACTGTCAGCTTGGTCGATCCGAATCAATGCCTGCCTGAGGAGGGCATCCTACATTCCCGCTTGTTCCATCTCCTGAAAGAGCCTCGCCTTCTTCTTGCTGTTTGGCAGCCAAGTTAATTGAATTGACCCCCAATTAAGCAATTGAAGAAGACTCAGGCGAACATTTCCGTATGGGGTCATCCCCATGGCATCTAAGAACCACCGTGATCCTGTCCCTTAGAATGCAGGGTCAAACACTTCACAAATCTAAGTTGAAAGATATTATCTCATAAAAAAAAGGTGCGGAGTTATACAAGTATTATCAAAATCGGGATTGAAAAAAAAACAGCCTACGAGCCACTGAGTTATTTAAAAATAAACAATTTAATCACCAAAATAAAATTCTTTTTTTAATATAATTCAATTCCATTATGATTGTACTATTGTTATCACCAAGCCCGGCCCTGGGGCAGAGCCCAGAGGACGATCGCCCTGGGCCCCTAAAATTTGGGGCCCATTTTTTTTTATATAGCTTTTCAAAATAAAAAAAAAGTTTTAAGTTATTAAAAAAAATGCATAGAGACTCCAAGAGTCTCAATTGTCAAAGCTCCAAATTCAACAATAATGGGTTGACATAATGACAGGTTGTAACTTGGTATTTGGCATTTGATAATTATGGTTCTTGCCTTCTTGGCACTTGAATTATTTTTTTTTTTTTCAACTTTCTTTTCAAAAAAAAAAAAAATTCATTTTAAATCTAACTTGAACAGTTGAGGACTAAGGATCTTGACTTATGGTTAGATCTTGACTTGAAGTTGGAAGTGTAATGTGGTATGTGCTTACTAGCATTTTTTACTGTTAGTATTTTAATTTTTTATTATATAATTCTTTGAAAATTGATTCTCAGTTTTACCTCACGATGTCTTATAGAGTAATTTTGTATGGTATTGATAATCCTATTATTTAATGTTAATTAATTCATATATAAAATCAAAATTGTTTTCATTCTTCATAATAATATTCAAATTTGGTGCTATCTACATATAAAAAGTTATAAAAAGAATACATACATACATATATATATATATATATATATATATATATATATATATATATATATATATATATATATATATATATATATATATATATATATATAAAATAAGTAAAAAATATTTTTAAAAACCTATCCCCGCGTTTAACCTATAAAACACTCGGATAGATATTTAATTTTTTTTTTTTTTTAAAAATAGCTACCCCACGATCTTCGCCCATGGATCCTTTAGCGTTCCACCTCTTGTCACATGTCAAACCATCTATGCTCTCCCCTCAGCTCCTCCTGATTGGTCTTACTGTGAGATTCCACTCTGATCGTAGCCTAAATATTGAGCCACCCAGGTCTTAACTTTAGTTCTTGTAGATGAAGAAATACCCGACGATTCAGGAACACCATCGTCTTAAAGTAAATTTGGGCAGACTATGTATTATTTATCAATTGTTTTGTTTGTTAATTATCATTAATGAAGTGATGACAGTAGGCATCTTTTTATCCAAAAAAAAAAGGTAAATTTGACCAATTGCGTGAGTTCAGATTATATGAAAATTATGCTTCAAGAAAATTAACATTAAGCTTTCATTACACTTATCCATCATTCAGTTCACATCTTGAATGATTTCCTATATGATCTGTCCGGCAATTAGAAAGCATAATAAATCCAGTTTATCGATTCAGTGGCATGTTATTTTTTACATATCAAGTATCTAATACTTGTTAGCCTCGACACTGTTAGGTACTTCATAACGCTATGCAAAAAATCCCAGCTAAACTGATACTAGACAAAGTCCCGACAATAATTTTGACTTCTCAATAGCCCTTTCAGCCACCCAAAATAAAGGAAAATCAAATAAATTTCAAGGTATTGAGTGTCATCCTACCTGGGGTACTAAAACCTCTTTTGGTTGTTCACAACATCTACTTTTAATTTTGACTCATGTAAGTAACAGATACTGTTGACTCTTGATTTGGTGTGCACAAAACATGCTCACTTGTACTAATAAGTTTTAATTTAGTGCATCAGATTTTCAGCATTAATTAATATCAAAATGAGATCCAAGAGAGATTCACAAATATACAAACAAGGAAGTAATAAATGGAGATTGCATCTACAAGCTAAAGAGGAAAGAGCTCTCAATTAATTGGCCTCCAAGCAATCTATCAAGTCTGGATTTTTAGCAATATTTTCGTGAGATATTTATTGTAATTGATTGATTAAAGAGAGATGAGTTTATGGTAAGAAAACAAAGTGGATTCAATCTATACAGCCACGGTCCGGTCGACCGTACCTAATGTCGGTCGACCGTCGCAGTCGACCGCAACTCCTATTGGCGAAGACAACGATCGACCTTTCATCTCTCTAGCTACACCAGAGAGCTGAACGGTCGACCGCACACTTTGACCGGTCGACCGCAACTTGGCTGTATATCTTTTTTGGAATGTATCGTTTCTTCTTTTGATCGATATACTTCCTCTTCTATTTAATCGAACGAATCCACTATGTCTTCTTCACCTATTCCTTCAGAGAAAATTATTTCTAACTAATCTCTTGATAATCAATCCGAGTGTGAGCATTGAATTGGTTGTATTCTTTAGGCAAGATCTCAAACGATCTCGAGTTTTATCTTTCTTTTCTTCCACTTCAGTGAGATTAACGGGACTTGGATTGGAAGTTATATGGGTGTAATAGGTCTCTCGGCCTGAATCCGAGAATCACTGTACTAAGGGTTTTTTAGTATAGTGGAATGCTTGTAGCGGAGAATTGCTACAAGTAGGTGGTGTGGATGTAAACCTGGGGTCGAACCACGTTATATCGCTGCGTCATCTGAGTTTTCTTTTCTTGCCTCTCTTGCATTACTTTGATTTATTTTACTTTATTCTTTTAATTTTTTAAATTTCGCACAATCACCCTATTCAACCCCCCCCCCCCCCCCTCCTCTAAGGGTGATTTATAGTGGTATCAGAACGAGCTGCTTATAAAAAGCTTAAAAGCTTAAGCAAAAGGTCCAATGGCCGAAATCCCTCCTCTCCAAAACTTGTACTCATCGGAGCCCTTCATCTCCAATGGGACAAGTATTACACGATCACCATTTTTTGATAGAAAATGTTATGACGTCTGGAAAGTTCACATGTCTCATTTTTTACAGATGCTCGGAGAAGAAGTGTGGAACGTATGCATCAACAAAACTAAAATCCCAGTCAGTGATGGAAAGACGGAGTTCACAAAGGCGGAGTTGGCCCTTAAGACAGCAAATTCCAAAGCAATGACAGCTCTTTATACAGGGTTGAATAATGAAGAGCTAATGCGATGTGGACGCAACTGTAAAACAGCCTACGAGATCTGGAACAACATGCTGAAGCGGCATGAAGGAACCGCTTCCGAGGTAAAAGCTAAAGTGAATCTGTGTTTTTATAAATTTGATGTGTTTCGCAGGTTGCCAGGGGAGAATGTGGATCAAATGCTCTCCTGGTTCAACATCATTGCTTATGAACTTGAAAGCTTGGGTAAGGGGCTTGTGATGACCAAAAGCTCGGAAAGCTCATAAGCTGTCTCATGCCAGAGTGGGATGTTAAGGCCGCGGAAATGAGAGAAACACTTGAAGAGAAGGGATTTGACTACTATACATTTCAAGGAAAACTAAAAACGTATGAGATGGAAATGGTGGAAACAAAGCAAAACAGGCAAAATATCGGGATCGAATAAAAAACTGAGGAGAGAACTATTGCACTTAAAGCAGAGAAGGCCCGATCGTCAAAAGCTGATTCAGAACATGAGGTGTCAGATGAGGACATTGCTCTCTTGATAAGACAATTTCATAAGTACCTCAAAAATAAAATGTATGGCACGTATCAAGAGGAAAGAGAAAATGAGAAGGAAGAAGTGTGTTACAAGTGTAAGAAGCCCGGACACATCCGTGCAAACTGCCCCAGTCAACAAGATAGGAACAGGGAATATTATCGCTGAATTCCAAGACAGAAGAAGAAGGCGTTAAAGGCGACTTGGCTAGACTCGGACTCGAGTGAGGAAGAGCATGATCACGGTGACGTCGGTTTCATGGCTCTTGGGAGTGGTGAGGTGCAATCACCTTCTCAAGAAGAGGTAATCAAACAACCTACTTATGATGAACTCGTAGACATATGTAATGATTTGAAAGACTATGCCAAGAAACTAAGTCGCGAACTTAGGCAGTATAAACATAATTCAAATGAAATACATGACGAGTGCATAACAAAGAATCACAAACTGAAAAATAAGAATGCTCTAATTTTGGAAAACTTGAGTCATGTCAAAAAGATTATGATGTTTTGCTAGATGAAAATGAGACCTTGAAACAACAAATTTGTGAATCTCTAGCAAAACATGATGATTACTTAAGAGAGATTCAGGAGAAGTTAGTCTATATTACCAAGCTCACAAAAAACTTAGATGAATGTAAAAGAAATTTTGATGAAGTAATGGAAGGATGTAACGAAGCCCTTAAACAAAATAGGATTCTTGATGCCACACTAGATACTCTTCGTTGGAATACAAAAGATGATGAGATAACTAGAAAGAGGCTTTGTAAAAAGGTAATTGAGCTCGAAAAAATTATTGAGAAGCATGAAGGGTCCAGTTACTTTATTACAAAAAGTTTAAGATCATATCATGATAATAGAGAGCTTGGTTACGAAGAGCCAATGCATCACCAAAAATCATTTTGTCGTAAGCACGTGCATAAAAATCAACACAATCATAAACCAAATATAAATTATGCAAGTGCGCATGACCCAAGACATAGTCGAATCACATGTCAATTTTGTTGTAGACTATGGCATATTTCTTATAAATGTTCTCTAAAAAGGAATACTAACCTTGTGTGGGTGAGAAAGGATACAAATGCAGGTTCAAAACAAACTTGGGCACGCAAAGTTATACCTACTAATCTTGATAGTGGATGCTCAAATTAAATGACTGGTGACAGCAGATACTTTTCATCACTATCAAGGGAAAGGGGAAGGACATCATCTTTGGAGACAATAGCACGGGTCAAACCATTGGTAAAGGTAAAATCAATTTTGGTTCCTCATGCTCCATTGAGGATGTCCTATTGGTAAGAGGTCTAAAGCACAATTTAATTAGCATTAGTCAACTATGTGATAAAGGGTATATTGTTAATTTTGATAAAAACACATGCACTTACTAGATAACAATAAAAATTATTTACTTCTTGCTAACATATGCAATAATGTATATGTCATAAACTTGAATGAATTAGCACATGAAAGTATGAGATGCTTTATTGCACGAAACGAGGATGGATGGCTATGGCATCATAGGCTTGGTCACACGCACATGGACAACCTCAACAAACTTGTAAGCAAGGAGCTTGTGAAAAGAATCCCCAAAATTATGTTCGAAAAGGACAAACCATGTGAGTCATGCCAATTTGGTAAGCAAACAAAAAGTTCTCGCAAACCAAAGAAAATGGTATCAACCTCTAAACCTCTTGAACTTTTGCACATGGATCTTTTTGGTCCATCACGAACACGTAGCAATGGTGGTGCACGATATGCATTTGTTATTGTTGATGACTATAGTAGGTTTACTTGGGTTGCCTTCTTGCCACAAAAAGATGAGATAGTACATGTATTTCAAAAATTCTGTCGAAGAGTGGAAAATGAGAAAAGCCTTACCATTGTTACTATTCGTAGTGATCATGGTGGGGAATTTCAAAACGAACTCTTCACATCATTTTGTGACAAAAGGGGGATAAAACATGAGTTCGCATGTCCTCGCACTCCCCAAAAAAATAGGGTTGTTGAAAGGAAGAATCGATCTCTCCAAGAAATGGCTCGTACAATGCTTAGTGAAAAAGATTTGCCTAAGTCCTTTTGGGCAGAGGCTGTCAATATAGCATGCTGTACCATCAACCAAGTTAATATTAGAAAATATCTTGAGAAAACTCCATTTGAACTATATTATGGCAAAACTCCCAACCTAAGCTATTTTTGTGTCTTCGGATGCAAAATTTTTATTTTAAACACTCTTGACAATTTGGGAAAGTTTGATCATAAAGTGATGAAGGTGTTTTGCTAGGATATTCTCTTAATAGCAAAGCATGTCGTGTTTTTAACAAAAGAAGATGCACTATTCAAGAATCTATTGATGTTATATTTGATGAAACTAACCCATACTCGAAAGAAATATTACATATTGTTGATGATGATGCGGCAGGGGTTCGTGTTGAAAAGAAACAAGTGCATGTTGAAGAGGAACCACAAGCAATTGATCAAAATCAAATGGTGCTTCAAGACAAAGATGAACCTCAAAATCAATTAGATGAGACATCTATAGAACAAATTGATGCCATGGGAGATGAAAATATACAACATCAAGGCTCCACAAATGAGAAACGTCCGGTATGGAAAATCATGGCTAGTCATCCTCCATCTCTTATACGAAGTGATATGACCAAAGGGGTAACTACTCGCACTCAAGCTAATAATTTTATGTGTTTTACCGCTTTCGTTTTCATGCTTGAACCTAAGAACATTAAGGAGGCCCTGCAAGACAATGAGTGGATCATTGCCATGCAAGAAGAACTTCATCAGTTTGAATGGAATCAAGTATGGAGACTTGTTCCTCGACCTCAAAATAGGACCATCCTTGGTACTAAGTGGGTGTTTAGGAACAAGTTAGACAAATCCGATTCAATAACTAGGAATAAAGTCCGCCTTGTTGCTCAAGGTTATAATCAACAAGAGGGTGTAGACTTTGATGAGACTTTTGCTCCAGTTGCTAGGCTAGAAGCTATTCGTATTTTGCTTGCTTTTGCTGCATACATGGATTTCACTCTATTTCAAATGGATGTCAAAAGTGCTTTTTTAAATGGTTTTATTTCTGAAGAAGTTTATGTAGCACAACCACCGGGATTCACTGATCCCACACACCTAAACCATATTTTCCGGCTTGATAAAGCTCTTTATGGTTTGAAGCAAGCCCCTCGTGCTTGGTATGAACGACTGAGTTCGTTCCTTCTTCACATAGGGTTTTCTAAAGGAAAAGTAGATACCACACTTTTTATAAAACATTTTTTTAAAGTCATTTTGATTGTGCAAATTTAATGCGAATGGTGTCTTAAATAAAAATTGATCAAGACACAGAACCAGAATGCACTGAACTTTGTACATTAATGCCCTGCTATGACCAACAGTGATCAATATATGCTGGGATCACTTCTGATGACAAACATAACCCTTTTAGTCCTAGATGGAAGGCACATACACAATCCTCAACCAAAAGGGCCTGATGACTCTGGTGATGATCAGAGGCTGTAGATTTCAGTGGTGAGGTATGTGATTTATCCTTTTGACTTCTCATAAATATATTTGAGTTCCTTGTAGCCATTGTTCATTCAGTCATTCCTAAAAATGCTCATCTAGAATTCATTTTTGCATATAGATGTGCCGGTGCCATGAAAAGGAGAGAGCTGAAAGGACTTTGGGGGTACGGAACATTGCTGGCATATTATTTGGTCATCTGTGAATCATTTCGTGAATCTTGCGAAGAAGTGACCTTCTGGTCGAGGATTGATGACCATTGTTTTGGGTGTTGGTTTTGCTTCTGTTATGACCATTTTCCTTTCCTCCATTGCACCTTTGAAGCATGCAGACGGGATTATATAGTTGCACTCCAACGATCAAATTTTGAGTTGACTTTATTACTGCTCAAGACTTTCTTACTGAATAATGTTAGGTAGCTAATACTTTTTCATAATATTATCAAAATACTGGATGATGAATCAAGCTTTCATTCATGTGTTTGAGCTCTTGTGGTGTTTAATTTCAATAAGTTTAATTTCAATATGGTTGTTCTTTTGTATCCATGTTTAGTTATGATGTTGTGCACTGAGTTATGAAGAGAATACTATTGAAAACCATTGTGGTTTTTCTTGTAGTCCCGTAGTTGCTTGCAGGCTACCTGTGAATACTTTCCGAGAATGCATAAATTTAAGTGGTTTTTTATTGTTATATTTTGTTGGACCTTGTTTTGCACAATTAGTTCAACAAAGTGTTTACAGGTAGACACATTCCTCTGTTGATTGCAGTTTTTGCTACTGCATGTATACACCCAAGCTTACGGCTGTCATCGTAATTGATATGCATGTTTAACCAGGTTTCAAAACAGCAACATTCTCTTCAACATGAACGTACTTAGCACAAACAAAAATATGGAATATCCAATTTAATTATCTGTGGATCTTATGAAGAAAGGACTTTCTTCAACCCGAATTCGTGGAAAAAAAGGAAAAAATTGGTTTGCACCAAATTATTTACTCTTGTTTAAAGTTAGATTTTCTTAAAAAAAAACTCATCTCTCAATTTGATTACAATTACTATTGTTTTATTTTTCAACTTTTATTCATCATCATTAAATTGTTTATGAAATTTGGAATTATTTACAGACGAATAAGATACCGCAGTTATTGTGAAATTATAATTTTTTATATATCATATTTTAGAAATTAGACGAACTCTTACAAATTGATGAAATATGATAGCACTTGCTACGTTAGATTGTTGATCCTTTATTCATGTGGTTTCTGATCATATTAAAACCAAAACTTTGACTAAGGATATTAATAGATTTTATTTGACAAAAACTTACTTATTAATAACTATATTCTTTTTCAAATTGTCTATATCAATTGACAATTCCCACAATGAATACTCCTCTATCAATTCCTTGCAAGAAAATCAACAATGTGGACTATCAAAATTTTGGTTACAAAACATTATGGTGTAAAAGAATACAAAATAGTAAAGGCACCGGAAAATTCTCAAAAGTGGCACTTATGGATGATGAGGTTTGGATACTTTAAACATTGTTTAAAATATATATTTTCATACATATACATTCATAAATAATTAATACTACTAAATTTTCTTCTTTTGTAGGGAACTAGAATATTGTCTATAATGTTTAATGAAGTGCTAGAAGCGTTCCAACATACGCTTGAGCGGCATAAAACTTACTTAATTTCTAATGGACTACTGAAAATATCGACAAAAGATATAATCCAATGCACGATAAATTTGACATCATTTTGAAGTTGGGAAGTGTTGTAGAAGAAGTTGAGAAAGATCTCATCATTGATAAGGATAAGTACAATTTGCAACTGCAGACTAATTATGAATACATCTTCTATTGTCTTTAAAGGTAAAAAAAATTATGTTACTCATTTTTTATTATATATCAAATTGACTATTATTGATATAAGATATCAAATACTAATTGCAGTGAACTACAGATATTTGTTTAGCAGTAATTAATGCTGGAGATGTAGAGAAGGTAGACTCAAAATATGGTAATGAAGTAGAGAAGCAAAATCTTACTGTTGCCGAATTTAGGTAATATCAATTAATTAAATTGTATAATAATTTACAAATTTGTATTGGAATTCATATTCTTTTGTTTAATTTAAGGTCAAAACCAATCTTACTTACTTTATGGGGAGAACTAATAATCAAGGAAGAAAAAGCCCTAAAAGAATTATCATCCAACTTACCAAATTTTGCAATTACCTCTAGAAAAACCTCAAAATTTGGAGGTAATTATATATAGTGAAATTAATAATGCTATTTACTATATTTTTTAATATTTTTTTATTGAATGTTTTAAAAGGTTCTCTCTCACATCAACAAACAACACTACAATGGAGATAAATCCATATGAACAAGAAGCAAATCAAATTTGAGAATGATATAATTATTTTGTATATTAGTTGTATAATTGTTTCCTTTTGAAGTATCATTTATCATAATTTGTTTCTTTGTTTCAAGATAAACTGTAATAAAATTTTATTTAAAATTTTATTTAAAAAGTAATGGATGCGGAAGAATTGACATTCTCCATTGTGCCGACAAGCATTCTTCTGAGGTATTATAAATAATTAAATTATCTTTTTAAATTCAGTATTTAAAATAATTTTGTCTTTTTGCATTGCTTGTGCTTAATATTTTGTTTAGTTCTCTGTATGATTAGGAATATTTTGTTGACTTCTAATTTTATTTAATATTTCAAGGCAAAATACTATTGTTGCAAAGTTTTGATCAAAAGTGTCAAAGATGTTAGAGATTCATGGTACATTGCATGCAAAGTCTGTTCAACAAAAGTCAGTGTTGAAAATAATGAAGTTTATTGTCGAAAATGTAAAAAGAATAATGTTTAATATGAGCTAAGTTATACAAAACACCGTATTGTTAGTTTTTCATTCTTCCATTCTTTAATCAAATATATATATATAATTTAATTAAGAATAAATTATTTCAGATATGTATTCAAAATCACAATAAATAATACAAGTGCAGAGGCAGAATTGACTTTATTTAATGAGGAAGCAAGGTGCATTATCAGTTGTTCCGTATACAAGTGTAGAGGCAGAATTGACTTTATTTGATGAGGAAGCAAGGTACATTATCGGCTGTTCCGTGAAAGTCCTCGAACATATAAAGAATAAGGTATAATATGTTATTCTCATAATGTTAAAAATAATCAAGAGATAATTACTTAATTCTATATGTAGAAAAAAAATGTTGAAAACTTTAACAGAATGACCAAGAAATGTATTGGAGATGAGTATATTTTTTTTGATCAAATCACAAGATTTCAGTTAGAAAAACAATTTCAATAGCATTGACTGGATGCAAAATTTTAAAAAAATGATGAATAAGAATTTACGAGTAGTTTTAAGTTCAAAAAGTAAGAGTCGAAAATGATGATTGATCTTACGAAAAATACAATGATATCAATTAAGGATTTACTAATTTGTTATCTTTTTTTTAATATCTTTCTTTTTATATTTTTATATTCTAGATTAAAATATTAAGTACATGTTATTTTGTTTATTCATGATAATATTTAGAGTCTTTAGTTTTAAAATTTTAAATATTTTGAGGACATAATTAATATATAGTGATTATACTATATATTCACTTTAGTTCTTAATGAAATTACTTCAATGATTGATTTTCTCAACAAAATAAAATGTTGTTAAGAATATTCAATTTGTACATGCACCAAGTCACGTGCACTTGGTGCAGGACAATTTTCAACTAGTATATATATATATAGACACACACACACACACACACACACACACACACACACACACACACACACACACACTTATGGAAACATGGACTTTTATTTACAACTAATTATTGTCATATTATTTAAACTTGACCTACATAATTGTTGATTTACTGTTTACAAAGCTTTTCATATGCTGTATCGTTCTGAAGACGTGTCGTAGGCACGTGCCCACGGGCAAATCTAGTCTATATAATATAACACAAAGAAAGCTATCAAGTGGATCTCCTTTAATAGTGTTGAAATCAATGGTCCAGATCTAACCTCACAAAACATATTTTTCCGCCCAAAAGTTTCCCCCCAACTCAAATTCAAATCCCCCAAAACAACTCCTTTATTTATTTAATTATTTCTCTCTCTCTCTCTCTCTCTCTCTCTCTCACACACACACACACACACACACACACACACACACACACACATTCTCTTTTTATTTACTCAGAAATTTGTATTTTCATATTTCAGGTTTGTAAATTTTCAGAATTTTTATGCATTTTTTTTATTGCTCATGTTACATTGAAAATAGCAAATATCTCATCAACAGTTAAATTTCATCATTTTCCACACTCAAAGTTCTAAGAAGTTGGATTTTACACCCCCGTTTATAATTATTTTTCAACATATACTCATGAAAAAATAGACTTTTATTTACAACTAATTATTATTTTACTATTCAAACTTGAGCTACATAATTGTTATTTTACTGTTTGCTCATGTTACATTGAAAATAGCAAATATCTCATCAACAGTTAAATTTCATCATTTTCCACACTCAAAGTTCTAAGAAGTTGGATTTTACACCCCCGTTTATAATTATTTTTCAACATATACTCATGAAAAAATAGACTTTTATTTACAACTAATTATTATTTTACTATTCAAACTTGAGCTACATAATTGTTATTTTACTATTTATAAGACTTTCATATGTTGTATCGTTCCGAAGACGTACCGTAGGCACGTGCCCACGGGCAAATCTAGTATATATATAATAAAACACAAAGAAAGCTATCAAGTGGCTCTCATTCAATAGGGTTAAAATAAATGGTCCAGATCTAACATCACAAAATATATTTTTCCGCCTAAAAGTTCCTCCCAAAACTCAAATTCAAATTCTCCAAAACAACTCCTTTATTTATTTATTTATTTATTTATTTATTTATTTATTTATGTCTCTCTCTCTCTCTCTCATTCTTTCTCCATTTACTCAGAAATTTATATTTTCATATTTCAGGTTCGTAAATTTTCGGATTTTTATGCATTTTTTTATTGTTATGTTACATTGAAAATAGCAAATATGTCTTCAATAGTTAAATTTCATCATTTTCCACCCTCAAAGTTTTAAGAAGTTGGATTTTACACCACCATTTATAATTATTTTTCAACATATACTAATGGAAACATGGACTTTTATTTACAACTAATTATTGCTTTAGTATTAAAACTTGAGCTACATAATTGTTGTTTTACTGTTTACAAGATTTTCATATGTTCTAGTATATATATATATATATATATATATATATATATATATATATATATATATATATGGGCCATTAGATAGCCAAAGAAAATAAATCCTAACCCCTAGCTAAACCTAAATCCTTGTATGCATAAAAACTCTAATATAGATTTTTTTATATTTTAAAATTTGAATACATCTCTAATATTATAATGGGAGAAGGCCTTAGTGTCATTTGTAAATCTATCAATGCGTGTAACGCACGTATATAACTAATATGATGGGGGTTGGAGGTTCTAGTTCTCAGTACACAGAGTTTTTATTTTTATTTAAAAAAACTAAATTTATTAAGACGTGCATTGTCCGTGCATAACTAATATAAAAGAAGTATCTGGTTCGAGGCCAGACTACACGTCAAAATTTCTACTTCAAAAATATATATTTATTAAAACATGCATCACACGTGTAAATTACTAGTCAATTTAATTCCCATGTATAAGAATAACAGAAAGACGTACGTTAGAAGTGGCAAGGCTAAACAAATTAACCAAATCAAGATAACCAATATTAACATATAGAGTCCAAATTTTAACATCATAGAAACATTTTAATTATTACCACATTTTACTCCAAATTACTCAAGCCCACGAACACACAAAACACAAACAAATACCTACTACTCACGAATCATTTCTCATGCATTAGATAAAATAAAAAATAAAAACAAAACAAAACAAAATGCAAATGATGCATTTATTGCTTATTTAATATTTGGCGCCATAAAA
>CM030365.1:173278531-173304058 GCA_017893485.1 Hemerocallis citrina | reverse complement strand
GGCGAAGGAGGGACTCAAGCTGCGATGGGGATGTTGCGAAGGTGCTCCGGGGTCGATGGGGTTGTCAGGGAGGCAACAGAGTAGGATGGGCAACAGAAGCTCTGTTTCGGAAGAAAAAAAAGGAGGAAGGAGGGGAAGGTGATGGCTGAGCAGCAGCGGTGGATCAAGTGGTGGATGAAGGCACGGAGGAGTCGCTCAGGTGGCGAGGTTCGACTGTGGTGGCTGTCAAAGGCTGGCATTGAGTGAAGTCGCGGTGGTAGCGAGCAACAGGGTAGAGGGCTCGAGCGGGAGACGAGGGCGATGGGTGAAGAGGTGGAATGGTGGAGGCGATAAAGATGGAGGGTGGCGCAGGAGCGAGGAAGAAGACGATGGGGTTCGAGCTTCGATGGGTTTAGTGGTGCTATGGTGGGACTGCGAAGGTGGAGCGAGGTGGAGACGAGGAGCAGAGCGTCGAGGGTGGAGAGCTCGACACGGAAGAGAAGAAGGGGCAATGGCGGTTGTAGGGTGGTGGAGATGCAGTGGTGAGAGAAGGTGGGGATGGCATCGATGGCTAGTGAGGGGAAGATGGGTTGGGTTTCGAATGTTGGTGAACAGGAGAGAAGAAGTCGAGAAGAGAGAAGAAGCTGGGAAGTTGGGGGGAGGTTTTTAATAATAAATATAATATAATAATAAGGATTAGTGGGTATACGGGATTAATTACTTGGGGTTATGAGGAGTAATTTGTGGGCAGTTAAGGGGATAATGGAGTTAGTGAAGAGATCTGGGGAGAATTGAGATAGTGGAAGTAATGTACGTTGATAGTTGAAATTGGGTAGGGTATTGGGTTTGGGTTAGAGAGTTATGGGTTTGGAATTGGGCTTCTTCATAAAAATAATCAAATTAATTTATAGGATGGGCTATAATTTGGGCTTTTAGGAAAACAAATAAAATCAAACCGGGTTGGGCTTCCAATCTTAATAAAGAATATAAGATTGCGCTCTGGTTATATATTAATAAATAATGCAAATGGAATGATTATATAATTGGGCTTTAGATGATGGGCTTCATATTAATAAATAATAAATGAGAGAAAATAAGGTTATAGTCTGGAATATGAATTTGGGTTTTAAATAAGTATTAGGTTGGGTTTCGATTGGAGATTCAAAAAGAATTCAAATGCAAAGGAAAAATTTATACGGAAATTAAAAATACAAGAATACAAGGAAAAGGAAGAAAAGAAATGGAAATCCGTATAATCGGAAACAGGGGTTACAGTTCCAGACTTGAAGGAAAATCTTATCTCGATTGAAAGGCTAGACAAAGAGGCGATGTCTACTACAGTTGATAGTAATGTATAGCTGCAGGTTCAAGGGTGATTACAAAAGGAAAGCGTGAGGGAACATTATATTTGCTTAGAGACGTGGGGGGCGTTTCTCTTGTAGTTGATTCTCAGCCGGAATCGAGTAGTAGGTTGTGTGGGGTATAACCCAGTTCTTTCAGTTATAGAAATTCAGGGGAGGTTACTAATTTAGTGGGAGTTGATGGCCATGAGAGTGATCCTAGAGAGCAAGACATTGTTGCGATGAGGGTACTTTGCGATATGACAGACGATGCTTCAAGTCGCTCTTGTGAGGTAGAGAGCTCTATTATCGATATGCATAGTGATGTCAATGAGGGTAACCAAAATAGGACTGTAGGGGTTAAACATTTTGCAGATTTTGTGGAGGTGTCATCCACGGAGACTTCTAGTGCAGATAGTGCATTGAGAGGCTTTGAACAATGTCTGGTGTTAATGGAGATTCTGCGAGTTAGGAATTCTTGTAACACGGAATTCGACACGGAAGGTTGTTTCTTCGGTATTCGTGCTATATGCGTTTGGTGGAGCACATCCTTCATGAGGTGATGAGGGGTGGTTGGTGCACTCCATGTGGACGAGTGGCAGAGGTGCTCTTCATGATAGTGGAGAGTACTTGAGTCTTTCATGAAAGTGGGAGATTGGCAGAGATAATGCGAAGTAAAGATTACAACAATAACTTTGAAGTATTGTGTATTTGGTCCAAGTGGAAGATTGTTAGGATTGTGGCATCAGATACACGTAGGCACGTAGTACTTGAAGTTGGAGAAGAAGAGGAGGAGAAGAATACAGCAAGAGAAGGCAACAACTGCTACAAGGTTCAACAGAGAAGGGGGGTCGACTAGTCATGCTTTGAGGTGTTGGCTTGACACATTGCGGTCGATCGACCCAAAGTGCGGTCGACCGACATCGGTGCTGTGTGTTATTTGGGCTGATGAGTTTAAGGTGCAATAAGCTGTATTTGGGTTTATCTTTTAGGGTTTTCTTGAGGGCTATAAATATAGTAGTATATGTGAATCCTAAGGCTAAGCAATATCAAGGGTGAGCTGCTATCATTGTTCAACTTCAAGAGGGGTGTTTCAAAGGTGAGAGAGAGAGAGACTGAGAGTAGTAATCTCTTTATAATTTTTGTATTTCTTGGGGAATAAGAAGTATTGGTTATCTCTGCATATTATTGTATTCTTGTGAGATCTTGCGATTATTGTGGTGGCTTGTTCTTGGTTCATCTGATTCTTGAGAAGTTTCCATTGCTTGTGGTGTGTGAGTTTCGTTATTAGCATTATGAGTTGTGGTAGATTCTGCAAAACTAGACTGATACTATTTTAGGTAACTATCGCATCTTCTGCACACCCCACTAGATAACACAACACATATTGCATTCCACTAGTCATTCATTGAAATTATGATTTTCCAGTAAGGGTTTTTCCCACATCACTCACTAACAAATGTTTTGGTTTCCTATAACTCAGTCACAGATCACTATTCCCATATTAGTCTTTTCACCAACTCAGGGGCAAATCGAGGATTGAAAAGAGCTGGAAAAAAAATTCAGACAAGATAACATTCAAAATATATGCAAAGTTGTTATCGATATTAGAGGGGTACTAAATTCTGCACCTCTCTCAAAATATACTTTCTTGAGTAATTTTAGTTGCACCGACGATGTTTGATAGAGTAAAATTCATCCACAACTCCATCAAAATTTGTCTTGAAAAAAATCACTCTCAATAAAGATTGTTAAACAAGCTGTAAGAAATTCATCTTGCATCTTGCTTCGAATTGGCGTTTTAACAAGTTTTGTAGTGGAGTGTTTTTGCCATTGAAACAGGAAGAGTCACCAAAAATTGATGAATCTATCAATAAAAGAAAATAGATCATTGACTTTTCTGTTTCCACCAACTTCCGACATAATTCAGAAAGAAAATACATGTTCTGAAACAAAGGATGACGAACCACATCGACATCATAATGTTGTAACTCCACTATCAAAGCATACAACTCAGCTATGGTGAAATCTTCATGATATAACTTATATGCAAGAGTACAAATATCATCTATCTTGTATGATTTAAACCTGTCAATGGGATCCAAAGCTATATTAAGAATAAGTAGTTTAACAGTCGGCTTGAAAAATCTGCTACACAACTCGACAATCTAAAAAACTATTTCTGCATTAAAGATATCAACAAGATAATAATGTTAAAATATGATATCACATCTTTATTGACAAGAGCAACCAATACCGTCCATATAAGGAGCATTCATATCAGGTATTAAAATACCATGTTTCTTGCAAAATGAAATTAGATCCCTAATAATAGTCTCCCAACCATTTTCTCTCAATGTCCAAAGGGCTGCTTTTGGTGATGAGACTAAATCCATAAAGTTTAGGATGTCTAATGATTTGTGTTGCAATTCTAAACAAAGCTTGTTGGTGATACCCATCACTTAAAACATCAAATGTAAGATAAAACAAAATTCAAATGACCTTACCGACTTAAATAGGCCTTTAGCTTCACCTTTAATTTTAAAGTCGTTTCCATTATGAATAATGCTACCAAGAACTGTACAAGTTGCATCAAACATATCGATCAAGCTGCTCATTGAAGCAAAGTGGGAGCACCAACAGCTTGTTCCAATTCATTGTAAAGTGCATATCTGATTTGTACATCTTCCACTACCAAGTTCCCCGAAAGCTAGTTTATCTGCAATCTCAACTTCTTGAACAAATTTTAATTCCATATGACACTTAGTAGAAACACCAACGAAGTTTACAATTGCACCTAAGTTTACAACTCAACTAATTTCGGTTGGCATGGTCTCATATTTATAATGATCTTCAAATATCGTCTTTTTGATTGATTGGATAGGAAACACCAACGAAGTTTACAACTGTACCTAAGTTTACAATTCAACTAATTCCGGCTGGCGTTGTCCCATATTTATATATGATATTCAAATAGACCATATTGAACGTCGCAATGCCGGGTCACACTCAAGAGAATTCAAATTCACATGGACCACATCTATGGATGGTTCTTGTTGAATGGGAATTGGAACATGATCCGATGTTGGAATGTGATCCGATGTTGGATCATCATGCAAAATTGGAACTTGAGCAGTTGATGATTGACCAACATTTTTGCATTAAAATAATTGAGAATAGAGGGTGTAGTAGGTTTCTTTTTTGCATTCATCATATGTAATTCCTGCAAATAGCATAAATTAAACCCTAAAAAATTAAAACACTAATCATGAAGCCCCAATACTGCATGAAAACACTAATCATGAAATTAAAATAAAACATTAAATCAAAATCCTAGCTCGCAACAATAAAACAATGAAACAATCAAACAATTCGAAACCAACAATGAAACAATGAAAAATCAATCAACATGAAAAGTAAAATAGGAAAAGGAATAATAGAAACACAAGTAATATGATAACTCATTTGTTCCTAGTATTGGCATATCCATCTAGCTGAAGACATCTCTTTCAGTTTTGAAGTTTTAAAAGTACAGATTGAGACTATGATAATAGAAACACAAGTAATATCAAGAGGTCTTCTCTGTGACCTATTAATATAGAAGGTACTTACATAGTAGCAAACAACATGACATCAAGAGGTATACTCTCTTGTTGGAACAACACTACACAAATTAGCTTAAGCATTTAAGTACCATTTCAAACATGTAATATTTGATTGCTCATTACTTAATTACAGTTAAGTGAAAACAAAGTTTTATCGTAGTATAATCTACCAAACCGATAATGCGTTTATAATCCGAAACTCAGAATTTGATCAATTCCCTAAACAAATTTGATAATTTCTTTCCCCCTCTTTCCTGTCAATTGCACATAACCTTGAGACACTTATTTTATTGGGATTTTGGTTTGAAGCACATCAAGACTTATGTTTGATGGTAAGGCTATACGTACTTTATGCTAATTGTCAAAAATCAATAGTGAGTGTTCACCACCAAAATCCTAAGGAAACAACATAAATAGACATAAAGAGAGAGAGGGGGGGGGGGGGGGGGGGGGGGGGGGGGGGGGGGGGGAGAGAGAGAGAGAGAGAGCATTTATCTATTGCGGCACTTCTCTAGTGCAACCTCGAACTAGAAGCACGAGGAAATTCTAACCACACACTGTAAAATACATGTGACAAACAACAATTAATGATTGGCAATTCAATTTCTTTGTGGGAGTTCATCAAACACCTTGTGTTCCGCTCCAATATCGGTCGAATTCAGTCAAAGCTTGGATCTTTCCGTTCATAGCAATGAAGATGGTGATGTCGGGTGATGGATGGTGCTGCCGAGTGGTGGTGGAGATGGCTGGCAGTGAGGCAGTGAAAGAACAAGAAGAACAGGTTGGAATTTGGAAGGAATTTGGAGAGAGATCAGATGGGGTATTAGGGTGGGGGAGTTGGAGAATGGAATTGGAATTGGGCTTGAAAAGGTGGGCTGTAAATAATGTTAGAAGGCCCCAAAAAATTAAAATAGACGCCCAAATATAGGGGTGGACAGTAAATCATTCTTAATATTACCCAAAAAATATAAAATATAAAATATAAAATAAAATAAAATAAGGGATCCTACAAAGGTTTTTTTTTTTTTTTTTTTTTTTTCTTTTTTTTTTTTTTTTTTTTTTTTTTTTGCGCGGGGGGGGGGGGGGGGGGGGGGGGGGGGGCTAATATCCTAACAACCCATCAAATAAATTTTAGTTGAATATTTTAGTTACTCCAATTCTTTATCAAATACAAACAAATAATTGGCACATTACAAACACCTAAAAATCCAAAACTAAATCACAAAATCACAAAAATTCCCAAAAAAGGGGTGATGGGAAAAATCGTCTTACAATTGCAACAACGGGGAATTGGGAGCAAATGGAAAGAGCCACTTGGTGGCGTTGAACTCAGGGGAGGTGAAAGGGTTTGGATAGGTTCGTTAGCAGGTTCGGAATCTGCCCAACCCATGAAACCACCGAATGAAGTTCCGAGCCATGGCGGTTGTTTGAGGAGGAGATTGAGATGGGTTTTGGAGTTAGTGGTGGTTAATGAGAGAGGTGAGGAGAAAGGTGGCGATCAAGGTGAGTGTTCCAGCTGGACGCAGTGTTTGTCCTACTCTGCATCAGACCTGCAAGAACTAGGGTTCGAGGACCAGATATGAAAGGAGGTCGATGATGATGAAACGGACTCAAGATTGGATTCAATCATTTCACAAATTGTAGAGTACTGCAATTGGGGATTTATACAGCTCTAACCAATGATCACATGCGATGCACATGCACGTGCAATAAGCTTGTTTACATCTAAAAGTTGGAAGGACAGTTAGATCTAGGACCAACACATACAACTCAACCCCCTTTAGAACATGTGGCACGTGCAGTGCGCACTAACTTAAAGAACAAGGTTCGAAGTGCAAGATTACAGGGACTCAAATGAAGTATGTAACAAACGACATATGGACTAATATGTAATGTTTTTTACTGATAAGAAACAAATCTTTCTCTTCTTCTTCTAGATAGAGACAACAATAGCAACTTGAGATGGGTCCAATTAATGGATTGGATCATTCCTTCCCCCATCAAAAAGAGCTTCCAAAGTCCTTTGAAAAGCTGGAAAGCACACATAAACGTTCCCCAAAAACTCATGCACAATATCTCATAATGGCATTTCCTTTCTTCGAAGAGTGTAGTTTGATACAGCTTTTCAATGATTCTCTATTGGAGACCATTCTTTTGGCCAAAATCTTCAAAGGAGTAGGGAAATGCTCCACATAATAAACAGGTAAAGTAGATGGTGGAACTATAGGACTATCCACATGAGGCTTCAGCTGAGAGACATGAATACCATCACGCATATTGGAGCTTTAAGGAAATAACAGCTTGTAAGCAACTGACATTAATATGTTGCAGTTGCTTTGTTTTGGCTTGTTGTCAGCAAGAAGAAAACTGATACTTTGCGTCATCTGCACACTATCTGGTACTGACTTGTTGCTATAATTATCTCTCTCTGCAACTTGTTGAAGCAAATGCCCTAAAAACACCCACTGGAACAATACCCCAATAACAGCTATGCCTCTCCTCAACAAAATCTTGGTAGCTTAGGAACAGCTTAAGTGAAGAAAGTTAAGAGTTCCACTATGAACACCAGCTACAGATTCCACATGATGCTGCAGCTGAGATACATGGAAGACAGCAGGAAGTTTAGTCTCCTCAGGTAGCAAGGGTTTGTATGGCACAGGTCCAACCTTAGTAGTGACTTGATAAGGATCATAATAAAGAGGTGAAAATTTGTAACTTCTATGCCCTCCAACATAAACTTGTTTAGAGAGTTTTGACCTAAAATATGTCCGGCCTCCCACTGCAAACTCTCTTTAAAACCTATGATTTTTAGCTCTGGCCTTCATTCTTCCTTGTACTATCAACAAACTGTCCCTTAACAACTGCAAGATGCCACCTCTGGCTACAAGAGCTCCTTCCACATCCTGAACTCCTTCTATGCACTGACAACGAATAAAAGGGAAATTGATAAGTATCTGCTGCTTCAAATGATCAAAAACTTTTTGAGACTCTTCCAACCAAACAAAAGCTTCTTTTGTTGTTAACTTCACCAGGGACCAAGCTATGAAGCTGTGGTTGGCCAGAAAGTTTCTATAATAACCAATCAAACCCAAAAATTCCCTCAGTGCCTTCTAGGTTTGTGGAGGAGACCAATTCCTTACAAATGATATCTTATTTGAGTCAACTGAGACCCTTTGATCAGAGACCACATGTTCCAAACACTCCATGTAACCCCCCGAATTCCATTAACACAAGTAATTCGTAGCACAGCAGGATCTTTTACTTCAATTCGTACAATTTTATAAGGAAAATTTAAAACTTTTATTACATCAAATTCTTTTATAACAACGCAGCAAAAATCAAATGAAATACATGATATAAATACAAGTGTAACAACTTCAGCATTTAAGTCATTAACAGCATCAAATCATCTTTATATCTCCTTGCAAATCCAATGCCTGCATTTGAAACTGTGGGCACGTCAGTTGCTTACAACCAACGCAATATTACAAAATGGTGATCCTCACTATGCTGTAATATAAAGATTCTCTTACTTTAGCAACCAAAAACTTGAATGCATTACAAAGTGTAAAAAGCGACTATCCTAAACATGTCAGTTTATAATATGACTTAATGCCTAATGCAGATGTTATACTACAATGACACTAATGCATACTTGTTCGGATTCTATATATCTCATTCTACATAGGTCCGAGGGCAAGCACCTACGTACTCAACATTAAATGGTTTAATCTCTCGCCATGAAACTACTCGGTAACAAAATCAAGTTTTAAATATTCTACGGGTACGGACTCCAGCCCTGGAATCCACCGTCAAGCTATATAGAAATCTCCGTCGTGCGAACATCCCATAAGTGTCGCTCCAGCCCCGATATATACATATATAATGGTGAACCACCTCCCATCCGCCTGACTATTCATGATCCTAGTATCCACCGTCAAACCAATCATAGTCCTGGATTTAATTGCGGATCATCTCACCCCGCAAGCAACCACAGTCCAGGAATCCACCGTCTAACTGGGTCTATAGTACAGGAATCCATATGGATGCGCCCCACTTATGTTTGCCCAAGTTCTATTACATCTTCTCCTAGTGCCTTTATCCTTAATTTGAAACATGAATAATGCCACATAAAGCTAGCTTACCCTCCTGCCGAACTGAAACAAAATACCGAGAATAGCCCATATAGCTAATTCTCACATCCATTAATCATTTTCATCACTTGTCGGTACCTGGATCTCACTAAGCCTCTAGATTACAACAATCATCTCAGTAATAGAGATCAATTAGGTCATGACTAACCTCAACATAAACCTCTTACTCTTTATTCATCATTCATTCACTTTCCACTTTCTTCACATTTACAGATCATGCAATAATTACTTCTTTTAATAGCATTACAATTCTCAACAGACTTCTTAACGATAAACGCTTGATTAATATGCCAAATTATTCACTTTAACAACTCCCAAGATTCTTTTGATTTATAAAACCATCTCATATTGCCCAAGGGTATTTTGAATACATTTTTTCCAATACAAAATCTTTAAACCACTTAATAAAATTTCATTAGAACTTTGATTTAAAATTTATATTCATGTTTTGATTCAATTATCAACCACTTCAACTATTTCTCTAACTCATAAACTTTTGTACTCATGAAAATTCACAAAAAGTGCTCAAATTTATATTCTATAACCAATTTAATAACTCATACACGTTTCTCATTTTTAATATTATTCCCCAACTCATTAATATGAATGTGATTTTTAATCCCCATCATATAACCCTAAAACAGTGAGAACTTATTTTTAATTGTTCACATAATTTATTACTAAATTTCCTTCATTCTCAACTTCACATTTCGATTTTTATAATTAATCCATAAAACCTTTAACTCTATATGTATTTCCTTTATTTAAATTTTAACTCAACTTAATATATTGATGAAAAGATGATTTTTAACACTCCCAATTTTAGTCTAAAACAGTGAGAAATATTTTCAGATGTTCCCTTAATATTTTACAACAATTATATGATTTTTTTCTGAATTTCTAAAACTCAAAAAAATCCAAAAACACAAAAATTGCACTTTGTGCACAAGAGGGTTCAAACCAACGACCAGAGGCCAGACCACAGGACACGTGGCGGCGTGTGGCGCATGAGCACCTGTGCTAGCCACTAAGGCCCAGCGGGTCTTCCGATATAATATGGGGTTAAAATCCACTTAACTCAACCCTCTAATTATTCTTATAATTTACACTTTAAACTATTTTTTATTTCTACTCTTTTCTTCAAATTAATACTACTATTTTATATCTATAAATCTCCAAAATTGTTGTCTTACTGACTTTATTCATATTAATGAAGAATTAACCTCACTTTTTCCCAAATTAATCATTTCTTTCTCTTATAGGGATTATAAACACATAATACAAATCGATAATTGTCTACCTCAGAAGGGTAAAGAAGTTGATGCATCGAGCTCTGCCCCTATCAGTTCGTTTCCCATGCCATTAGCATCGACCGAAACGCCAACCGCTCAAAGATAGCCATGTAGCCCACCGACTGAAGAAAATGACAGAGGCAGGGTTCGAATGTCTTGCGAAGTTGGGGAACCGTATAGTGGTGCTTTTATGCCGTCGCACGAGGTGAGTTAAATTGGGCCCAAACAGGGGCCCACGAGAACCATAGAGCTTAATGGGCCTAATAAGAGGCCCATCGGGGTAGAACTGCACAAAGAGCTTTGGTCCAAGAACACTAGTCCAATCCACATCGATGAAGAAGTGTGCGAGGATAGGCTAAATCTCGAAGACGATTATGTATACTCTGAAGGGGAATCTTTAGATTCTGAGGGGCTGGCTGATGATTCACCTGGTATCTCCCCTGAGTTTGTTCCCTCCACATTCCCTACTTCCCAAATGTCGGCACCTTTTGCTGTTCATGGCGGTACAGGTTTTAGAGTTCAGAAAGTCGCTAAGAAGGCTATTGAGGAGTCCTTAGACGACTATTTTGAGATTGCTGCAGCCGCTAAATCTGTTAAGACTAGCGACGGAGGTGCGCGTTCCTTTCTTGCGTCAATTTTTAATTTCATGTCGGATTCTGAGATTTTTAGTCTAACCAAAACTTGTGGTTTTGCGGTGAGCGATACTGATAGGAACGCTTTCCTCCTAAACAAGATTAGAGGGTGGGAGAGCGAGAAAGTTAATTTTATTTCGAACTCATCCGCCAAAGCAAGTCATGGTCCAACATTTAATTGTAGTTAATGGAAGCTCTCTTCTGGAATGTTAGGGGCCTGGGTTGGCAGGGCAAACGTGAAATGGTTAGGGATATCAATGCTAAATCAAAAGTTAGCATTGTTGGTCTGCAGGAGACCAAACTGACCCATATTTCTAGACTATGTAGACTTGGGGGGGGGGGGGGGGGGTATCACATTTCAGAATAGAAAATTTGCTCTTCTTTTGGGGCCTCGGGGGGTATTGCCTTTGGGTAAAATCCCGAGTTGTTTGTATGCCTAGATGAATTCCATGGCCTATTACTAGTGTCGGTCCTGCTCCAGCATAAATCGGACCTGTGGACCCAGTCTATTACGGTGGTTTATGGTCCGCACACTACTGCAGCTAGGTTGGAATTCTGGAATGAACTACGAGCAATTCACGCTCGATGGCCGCACCCATGGGTTGGGGGGGGGGATTTTAACATCACCAGGTTTGCCTCTAAACACAGGGGCAGAGGATCTAGTGACTCTGATAGGGAAACTTTTAACGAGGTTATCGTAGACCTGGTACTGGTTGACATTCCCATCACTAATAGGCTATTCACCTGGTCAAACATGCAAGCAGTGCCCATTCTAGCTAAGCTTGATAGGATCTTGGTCTCTGCGGACTGGGAGGCCAAATTCTCCTTGACTTGGGCCAAATCACTCCCTAAACCAACCTTGGATCATGTCTATATTATCCTTTCGTCCGGAGAAGTGCATCCTAGAAAATCACCCAAATTTAGATTTGAGAAAACGTGGTTGGAAATCCAAGGCTTCCATCACATGATAAACGAGAATTGGTCCCGCCCTACTAGAGAGATTGAAGCAACCGCAATATGGTGCGAAAAAATTAGAAGACCACGGGCCAAACTCAGGAAATGGAACCAGACCAGATTTGCACTGATCTGGAGAGCAAAAGATTCCCTCTTTGAAGGTATTGAGAAGCTAGAAAAGACGGAGGAAACTAGGAGTCTGGTACAGGAGGAGCGGAATTGCTCCAGCTCTGAGAAGACATTCACCAACTTTATAGACTTGAAGAAATCAAATGGCAACAGCGATCCAAAATTTTGTGGATCAAAGAATGAGACGCGAATACAACTTTCTTCCACCATGTTGCCAGTGCCCATCGTAGATCTAATCTAATCTATTCGATCCACTCGGAGTCTAGAGAGATACAAGGAGATGAGGATATCATGGTAGCATTCCAATCCCATTTCAAGCGTCTCTTTGGACAGAAGGCAAATTTGAGAGTCTCTCTTCACCACGAATTCTAGCAAGGTTTCGTAAACAATGCTGACCCTATGCTTCGATCCCTTGAAGTTCCTTTTACGGAAAAGGAAATTTGGGAGGCAGGACAGCAACTCGGAAGGACAAAGCCCCAGTTCCAGATGGTTTTCCTGTCCTTTTCTACCAGGTGTTCTAGGAGGAAATCATGCATGATCTGATTAAGTTGTTCGGTGATCTCTATGATCATAAACTTAAGTTAGGTATAATTAATTTTGCTGAGGAAGTGTTGATCCCTAAGAAAGAAGACTACCTGTGGGTGGGAGATTTCCACCCTATTAGCCTCCTTAACTGCTCAGTTAAGATTATAACCAAGACCCTAGCTAATAAGTTGGGAAAGGTGATGGACGGACTCCTTAGTAATGAGCAGACGGGGTTCATTAAAGGACGGTGTATACAGGACAGTATAGCCACGGCTGAAGAAATTATCCATCACTGCCACACGTCAAATGCTAAGAGCTATCTCTTGAAATTGGACTTTGAGAAAGCTTATGACTCGGTTGAATGGTAATGTCTCCTCGAAGCGCTGGCTGGAAGAGGATTTGGGGCTAGATGGATTAGATGGATCCACACGTCTTACCACCAGCAGAACTTCTATTCTAGTGAATGGAGTCTCGGGTCATCCTTTTTCATACAAACGGGGCCTTAGACAAGGAGACCTCTCTCCATCCTTCTCTTCACCATAGTGGCAGACGTGTTGCAGTCCCTGATGGCTAACTGCAGTAGGACCGGCTGGATCTCGCCGGTGGCCAGTGGAGCAAATCGCCAGGGTTGCTTTATCCTCCAATATGCAGACGATAATCTACTATTTGGAAATGGCAATCTCGGGGAAACTACCGCTTTTAAAGGAATCTTTTATAGTTTTGAAGCTTGGTCTGGACGCAGGGACAACTTCCACAAAAGTGCTCTAATCCCCATTGCCCTGACTACATAGGAGGCACAAAAGCATGCCACGATTCTCAACTACTCCATCGATAGTTTCACCATTAAATATCTGGAGTTACCGCTGAGACCGGGGAAACTGAAGAAGGCGGACTGGTTACCAATCATTGACCATGTGGAAAACCGTCTTGCTGGATGGAAAGGTAAAGCTTTATCCTTGGGAGGCAGAGTCATGCTTATCAATGTTGTTCTATCTAATATTCCTACTTATTATTTGTCCTTTTTCGAAATGCCACATTGGGTTATCTAGAGAATTGATTGAACTCGAAAATGGTTTCTATGGAAGGGGGCGGATCCTGATAAAGGCAGATATCACCTCATCAGATGGGAAAAAGCTTGCATGAAAAAGATACACGGGGGTCTAGGTATTATTGATCTGCAAGATATGAATCTGGCCTTCTTAGGAAAATGGTGGTGGAAATTCTTCCATCCTAATGGAGAAGGATGGCAGGATTTCATTCAGATATCTGCATGAGAATGGGATGAGAAATCTGGGTTTCAGGGTAGGCCCTCGCATCTCCTAGTTTTGGAGAGGTATCGTTAAGGCCTATGATCCCTTCATAAGCTGTGTGACGTCATCTATTGGGAATGGCAGACTTACCAGATTCTGGTGGGATAAGTGGTGTGGTGATCACACACTTAGAACCATGTTCCCTGATTTGTATGGCCAAGCATCCCAACCGCACTGCACGGTGGCCGCAGCACGGAGAACAAGTTCTTGAAAACCTGCCTTTAAACATCCCCTTGACCTAGGCTCCCAACATAGGCTCATGGAACTTTAAACCTATATCGTCAGCGCCGAAGTTATATGCTCACAAGATCCCAATAGGAATTCTTGGGGACTGGAAAAGAATGGCACATTCACGGTTCGCTCCCTTTATAACCGCATTCACTTTAGGGGATGTAACCCGAGTTGGTCGGGTGTGGTTTGGAAGGCAAAAACCCCGCTGAAAGTTAAATTTTTCCTCTGGTTGGTCCTGAATGATGCAATATTGACTAAAGAGAACTTTTCGAAATGCCAACCGAATTTGGACTCTACCTATGGATTCTGCAACGCTATCCCTAAAACTAGAAACCATCTTTTTCTGTAATGTTCCAGGAGAAAAGCAGCCCTGGTGGAGGTACTTAGTGCCTTGGGGACGAATGAGTACCCTAGTAAGTATGAGGATCTGTGGGTAGGACCAAAGTTCGCGAATGAGAGACGAACTATGAGATAGCTTGGTTTATCTCTATCGCCGCTACAACCTGGGATCTTTGGCTAGACAGGAATAATTATTACTTCCGTGGGACTTGTAATAGTATTTCTAGTAATCTAACTCATATTATTCATCTTATTTTCTTTTGGGCAAATGTTGCCGCAGCAGGTCCTAGAAGGAGGATCGCGAACGTCTTCCAGGTGGAGGAGTACGATGATAATGAAGTCAAGATTGGGCCGACGCTAGACTGAGGGGCGTGCCCTGGCTGTCAGACATTTATTGTTATGTCAGGATTATGATCCCCACCACTCCAGGGTTTTTTTGGGGGAAGTAGATGTTTTGATGTACTTTGTTAGTCCTTTGTTATGTACTTTGTTTTGATGTACTTTTGCTTGGATGCATGAATGGTTTGTACCACATAGGCATGTATGTTTGGTACCCTGTATGTTTTTGCACCACCCCCAATGTTTGGGGTGGATTTATGTACTTTTGTTGTATTGTAGGTTCTTGTACTTAGCTCAGTACTCTGAGTTTATTTTATTAACTCCTTATTAATGAAATAGGGTGGCCATACTCCACCTTTTTCTTCAAAAAAAAATTAATGCATATTTTATTTTTTTCTACTATAACCATTCCCTTCCCCCAAAATGTTCCTCTAATTTTTCATTATTATTTATCCACATTTTATACATATTTTTAACCAATTTGTAAAAGACACAAAATTTTATGCAATTTAATCAAGTTGATTATTTGTGCTTTACAACTCTACACATGCCTTTAAATAATTTTTCTCAATCATAATCTACCAATTAAATAATGTAACTTCTCATTAACATACAATGAATTCTATAATTTTCTACTACTCACATTCTTTATCACTACAACATGCATCAAATTAACTTGTAGGACTCATTAAAGTAGCAAAATAAATCACAAAGTACCTACACATGCTTTCTACATTATCTAGAAAGTAAGAAGAGATACCCACCCAAAATGTAGAATTTTTCTAGTAGTAGAGTCTCCTAGCAATAGGCTTCAAAGAATCCACCACTCCAAAATCAACTCCAAAAGATGCAACTCCTTCCTCCTTGGATTCCCCAAATGCACAGCAACACCCACCCACAGTAAAGCCATTCCCTTTTGTTTTGATTTTCATTTGTGTTTAGGAATAGTTTAGATGAGGGGGTTATTAATAGAATTAATTAATGGGAAGTTAATTTAACCAACCACTAATCCTACCCACTGACTCAACTTACCTCTCTCTCACTCACCCACTAGTCAAATGGCAGCCGGACAATTTTCTTATGTGGGAAACACGTGCACGTGCATGCCACATGTGCACACAACTCATTTTTTCATATCATCATGTTTTAGCACTGGATCAGTGGTCGAGAACTTCAAAACCTTGACTGTAAGCTTTGGGTCATTCTTTAATAGCGCTGATTTCTCAAGGAAATTCGATCGGACAGTTGACGCTCGTTCCTGAATCCTCATAGCTGATCGCACCCTCACATCTAAAGTGGAAACTTTGACCAAATTCGATCGAACAATTGGTACACATTCCTAAATCCTCATAGCTGGTTGCACCTTTACATATGAAGTTGTCTCTCTGTCTGTATGATTGAGGTGTGTAGGGACTGGAGTCGAAGTAGCATTCTTTCGTAGATGGGGAGGACGATACCAACCCTCCGACCTCGTGGATGATGCTAATTTCTCACAAGAATTTTTGTCGAACAATGGATGTGCATCTTCTACTCCGCAGAGTCAAGTTCATCTTACAACCTGAAACTGAATCATCACCATGTCGACGTTGTAGGCTAGGGTTCCGGCTTCGAACATATGGTGGTCGGCGATAGCTCCCACTGTACTCAGACTCTCCTCTGCGCTCGTCGGACTTATAACCCTCATTCGATCGATGAGGACAATGTAGCTGATGCAAATCTTGAAACAATTGATGTCGTGGTGGTGACCATCGATAATATCTAGGTGAAGAATAACCCCCACTGCCATCATCGATTATATCTAGGTGATGAATCCTTGACCACCGACGTCGGTGACGAGACACAAGGATCTCAAGAACTTCCGACTCCATTTGCTTAAATCGTCGTTCAAGATCGAACAATTACTGGAATTCTATACAGTAATCAGTAAAACTCCTCATTGTCTAGTCCTTTGAATCGACCTTGGATCAAAATCCATGGTTAAGATTCCTCAGGCTCTCGACCTCACCGTCGAATTTGGTTGTCGCCATCGCCATTGTAGGATCTTGAATCTCTGATACCACTGTTTCAGTGGACCTCCAAGTCGACAGCTGGACGCGACATTTCTCCTCCTCTGCATTAGACTTACAAGAACTAGGGTTGGAGGACCAGATTTGAGAGGAGGTAGACAATGATGAACGGAATCAAGATTGGATTCAATTCATTTCACAAATTGTAGAGGATTACACTTGGGGATTTATACAGCTCTAACTGTTGATCACGTGTGATGCACAAGCACGTGCAAAGGGCGTGTTTACAAGGAATATAACAGTTGGAAGTACAGTTAGACTGTTAGAGCATCCACAATGGTGTTTCTCATTTTTGAGCAAATGGGAGCTACAGTTATAGCAAATAGCCAAATCGTCTGCAGTGGTCGTTTGTTATATTTTGCTAAAATTTGAATAGGACAAGACAACTTGTTCGTTTGTTAATTTTTCTTTTTTAAAGATTTAATTAATTACTGGTTAACTATTAAAATATGTTAATTAAATAAATTAAATATTAAAATATAACCTAAACCTAATTAATCACCCACTAAACCTAATTAAAATGACTAAACCTACCACTAATACTCTCCTCAAAACTTGGACGGGACATGTTGTCCCGTCCCGAGGCAACTTGTCTCGTCCGAGATTATTTTTTTTATTTTTATTTTTTTTTCCCGACGAATCTGACCGTTCGGTCATTTGAAAAAAAAAATAATAAATAAAAAATAAAAAAATTGGGACGAGACATGTTGTAACGTCCGACGGGATTAAAAAAAAATAATAATAATTGGGACGAGACAACTTGTATCATCTCTTATAATTTGAGAATGCCAAATTTATTTCTCATAAATGAGAACACACTGTAGCTATTTTGTCATAAAATAGCAAAATAGCAAACGACTGCAGCGTCTCATTTTTCAAAAAATGGAAAATTGGCAAATATAGCAAAGTGAATGTGGATGCTCTTAGAGTTGGAACCCACACATACAACTAAACCCCACGTGCAGTGCGCACCAACTTAAAGAACAAGGGTCTAAGTGCAAAATTACAAGGACTCAAATGAAAATATGCAACAAACTAATTATATCTACATATGACTAATATGTAATGTTTTGGTCTGATATGCAACAATTCCCTCTTATTCTTCCCAGCAGAGTCAGCAATAGCAGCAGACAGAGAACAACAACAACTTGAATTGGATCCAATTAAGAGATTGGATCAGTGAGAGTGAGGATGAAGATGGATTTTAAGAAGAGGGGAATGAAGGACTGGATGTTCATTACTTGTCGAATTTGGGCTTGGTATAAATTATGTTCACATGAGATGAGAGGAGTGTTGCGACTAGGGCTGCAAACGAATCGAGCTATTCGCGAGCTATTCGGCTCGAGCTCGATCAAAGTTCGGTCAAAGCTCGGCTCGAATCGAGCTCGAGCTCAAAACTGAGCTCGTTTCGTAAACGAGCTGAGCTCGAGCTTGGGGTTTTTTTTTTTTTAGGCTAAGCTCGCGAGCTATTTGGCTCGAATACGGTCAAAGATCAGCTCGAACCGAGCTCGAGCTCAAAAATGAGCTCGTTTCGTAAACGAGCCGAGCTCGAGCCTGAAGGTATTCGGCTCGGCTCGGCTTGATTGCAGCCCTAGTTACGACTAGCATTGGTATAAATACCCGAAACCCGGACCCGACCCGGACTCGGCATTGGACTGGAACCGACCCGGCCTATCCGGATTCGGGTCCAGGTCGGACCCGTTGTAGTTTTGGGTCCGGGTCCAGGTCCGCCCAAAAGAGACCCGACCCGGACCCGGACCTGTTAAAAAAAACCCAAAAAATCAACATAAAAATAAATATTCTATCCTCATCCCTTCCCTCCTTCCTCCTCAATTCTAAAACTTCCTCTTCCAAACTCAAAACTCATGCCTTTTTCTTCTCTCCTCTATTTTAAATCCTCCACTTGCTGCCTCCGCTCGCCGCTCACACTTCCGCTCCTACTGAACGGATAGGAATATTTTAATAGGACCCGGACCCAGAACCGGATCCGGTCCTCACGGGTCCAGGTCCGGGTCCAATTTTTGGACCCGTAGGGGACCAAGTCCGGGTCCGGATAGTGAAGAACCCGACCAGATACCAATGCTAGTTACGACCTGGTTATAAGACCCTATTACCCAATAACCCGGGTCCAATAGTCCTATTGGATCCAAAAAAATGAAGATTTTTCTTTCTCTGTACTTTTCTTCCTTTATTTCTCCTTTATTTCTCCTTCTCTCTCTATGAGGTAAGTCACAGATTTGTTTCACTTGCAACATCTACAACGTTTACAAAATAAACCACCTGGGCGCTAATAGGCAGAGGAATGCCATATCAGAGACGACTCCTCTCCAGTGACACATGCACAAGACACTGAGATGTGCCTTATTGCATGATTCAAAGACGCATTGGACATTTCTAGGGGTGGCGAACGGGCCGAACGGGCCGGGCCGGGCCCAACCCGCGCGGGTTGGCACGCTTGAGTGGGCGGGCCGGGCCGGGTTGGGGTGTTATGCGGGCCGGGCCGGGCCGGGTCAGATTCTGATTTGGGTGGCCCGCCCAACCCGTGAACCCATTAGGGCTCAACCCGGGTTGGGCCGGGTCGACCCGCGGGTTGGCCCGTTTAATATATAATTTTTTTTTTGTTTTTTTTGTTTTTTTTGGTTTCCTTAAATCGAACTAATAATAATAATAATTTTACAAATGATGTATACAAATTATACAAACAACCATATTTTTGTTTGATGAATATTACATTTTTTAAAAAATTATAATACTAAGTAAGTAATACTACTAATAAGTAATAAATTATACAATTCTTCAAATATCCCCAAATGATGTTTAATTATAATACTAAGTCTAAGTATGTAATTCAGTAATAATACTAATAAGTAATAATACTACAATTCTTAAAATTGAATCAAATATTCCCAAATGATGTTTAATTATAATACTAAGTAAGTAATAATACTAATAAACAAAAAAAATCGTAATAATAATAATAAGATTGAAAGAGTGAAATTGACAACAAATTTTGAAATTTTATTCATATGAATTTAAGTTGTACAATTTGAACAATTTATAACGAAATGAAGAATTCAATTCACAAATAAGTTTTATACAATAACATATTTCTTAATTCTTATGTACAATTTTAATTGACTACAAATTTTCTAATTTAACATAACAAGAAAAGCTATTGTTGTTGTTGTTGTTATTGTTGTTGTTGTTGTTGTTGGTCTTCAGGCGAGTTGCTCCCACTTGTGGAACTCGATAGTGCTTTCCCTTGCGTCCTATCTTCAGCCTTCAGCCAGTCTTCTGTGCATACGAGCATCTCTAACGTCTCAGGCTTCATCCGATTCCTGTAATCTGATAGAACCCTGCCACTTGTAGAAAATGCACTCTCAGAAGCAACTGTAGAGACAGGAGGAGTTAGTAAATCTTTAGCCATAATTGATAGAATACTAAAAGTGTGTTCATGTTCTTTCCACCACTGTAAAATATCTATTGCAGAAGTAAAAGGCTCAGCATCTTGTTGGTTATACCAATTTAATTCATTTGGTTGATTAGTCCTAGGTTTTTTAGATTGAATTTTTTCAAGTAAACTAAATGTTCTATCACCAATTCTACTTTTACCTTTAGAACTACCAGAAGAAGAACTAACTATAGAGGTTGTACTACTAGAAGCAAAACGTCTATCATAATAATCATACAAGTTATTTAACGTAGATTCAAATTGAACTAAAAAACTAGCGCAATCAATTGTTAATTCTACAACGTTCTCTAAATATCCAAAAAATATTTCTATCAACTTCTTCGTACCTTCAAATTTGATGTGAGGATCCATAACAGTAGCAACACAAATCAACATAGGAGGAGGAAAATAATACTTCAAAAATTTAGTAAATGCAGGTTTTACAATGTCACTGTTGCCGCTAAATTTGGTGTGGGGGCAAACAGATAGAACTTGTGGATTCTTGGGGAAACTGAATAGGAAAACCTGCGTACCTGTTCCGTCGGGCCTCGTTCGTCGTTCCTGCCGTGCACCTGCAAAAAGTGCGAGACACCGGGGGGGATCCCGGCGACGCACCCTCCGACGCTCAAGTCAGTAATCGAAGAGATTATGAAGGAGCGTAAAAACTGGTGAAGAGTTGATTACCTGTTAATGGAGATGGGTGAAGGGTATTTATAGGCGTCTTAGGGAATGGTTTTAGGAATGTAATCCCCGTGATTAGATAAGGAATATTCCTCGTAGTCAGATAAGGTATGTAATCTGATAAGGTATATTCCCTGTAATCAGTTAAGGAATTTTAATCCCCAAATCCCAGTGAAAAGGTAGATGTCCATCAGGGTCGTTGATCGTGTTTAATCAGGAATCCTGACTCTGCCTTGTTGGATTGGGAGCGCAGCGGGTTGAGATCCGCGCCCTCTTGTTGGCGGATCCATTCGCGGATCATTGGGCCCTAGGAGGGCAGATCCAATACCCGTTTTGGTCCTCTTGTGGGCGAAATTACCGTTTTACCCTCAGGTCTCAAGATTCGTGCCTGATTTGGACGGTTCCGATTAAATCCCATTTTTAGCCATATCACGAGCCCCCCACTCCTGAAGGCTGAGCTTGATCGGCCTTTGAGGAGTAGTCTAGCTGTTTTTTAATGGCTGGTAGAGTTGTATCGGAGCCCAAATGGAAGGTTTTGAATCTTGAAGGAGGTAGTTTGGTGATTTTTCAAGCGGATTGAACTCTGAGTCGCTCCTGAGCTCTTATGGTCGTGTGGTGTTCTGGCAGGGATATCCTATTAACTCCGCAAAGTGTCAATTCGTCATTCGGTGGTCTTGTATACTTGGAGCACGCTTTAGACCCCCCTAGAGTTCGCTAGCGAAGGGGCCGAGGTCCATATGCGGTTCGGCGAGCTCTTCCAGAGAGGGAAGCGAGTTCGGCAGGACTGCGGGCGTCAGGAGCGAGTTCGGCGATCCGCCGGTCTTGTTTTTCCCCTATAAGAGGGTCGGTGCCACGAACGCTCGGCAGGGGTGCCGAACCTGTTTTTCCCCTATAAGAGGGTCGGTGCCACGAACGCTCGGCAGCGGTGCCGAACCTGTTTTTTCCATATAACAGGGTCGGTGCCACGAACGCTCGGCAGCGGTGCCGAACCTGTTTTTCCCCTATAAGAGGGTCGGTGCCACGAACGCTCGGCAGCGGTGCCGAACCGGTTTTTCCCCTATAAGAGGGTCGGTGCCACGAACGCTCGGCAGCGGTGCCGAACCGGTTTTTCCCCTATAAGAGGGTCGGTGCCACGAACGCTCGGCAGCGGTGCCGAACCTGTTTTTTCCATATAACAGGGTCGGTGCCACGAACGCTCGGCAGTGGGTGCCGAACCTGTTTTTTCCCTATAACAGGGTCGGTGTCACGAACGTTCGGCAGTGGGTGCCGAGCGTGACTTTTTCCCCTATAACAGGGTCGGTGTCACGAATGCTCGGCAGTGGGTGCCGAGCGTGACTTTTTCCCCTATAAGAGGGTCGGTGTCACGAATGCTCGGCAGTGGGTGCCGAGCGTGACTTTTTCCCCTATAAGAGGGTCGGTGTCACGAATGCTCGGCAGTGGGTGCCGAGCGTGACTTTTTCCCCTATAACAGGGTCGGTGTCACGAATGCTCGGCAGTGGGTGCCGAGCGTGACTTTTTCCCCTATAAGAGGGTCGGTGTCACGAATGCTCGGCAGTGGGTGCCGAGCGTGACTTTTTCCCCTATAACAGGGTCGGTGTCACGAATGCTCGGCAGTGGGTGCCGAGCGTGACTTTTTCCCCTATAACAGGGTCGGTGTCACGAATGCTCGGCAGTGGGTGCCGAGCGTGACTTTTTCCCCTATAAGAGGGTCGGTGTCACGAATGCTCGGCAGTGGGTGCCGAGCGTGACTTTTTCCCCTATAACAGGGTCGGCGTCACGAATGCTCGGCAGTGGGTGCCGAGCGTGACTTTTTCCCCTATAACAGGGTCGGCGTCACGAATGCTCGGCAGTGGGTGCCGAGCGTGACTTTTTCCCCTATAACAGGGTCGGTGTCACGAATGCTCGGCAGTGGGTGCCGAGCATGAGTTTTTCCCTATAACAGGGTCGGCGTCACGAATGTTCGGCAGTGGGTGCCGAGCGTGACTTTTTCCCCTATAACAGGGTCGGTGTCATGAATGCTCGGCAGTGGGTGCCGAGCGTGACTTTTTCCCCTATAACAGGGTCGGTGTCACGAATGCTCGGCAGAGGGTGCCGAGCGTGACTTTTTCCCCTATAACAGGGTCGGTGTCACGAATGCTCGGCAGAGGGTGCCGAGCGTGCAGACTTGTCGTTTATGTGAGTTTGTCTCTTCTGTGCGCCATTTGAACGTCTGACAATTCTGACAACCCTGACAGATGGGACGCCCATTAAATGCTGTGACCTCTGGGATTCCATCAGATGGGATAGCATTAAATGCATCTCATGATTCGCTGCGGTTAACGAGGTGACGATTGGGATCGCTCCGCCGCTTGGTTTAGATGGGCCGGTCGTACAAGCCCATTAGCCTCGTGGGGCGTGCCCCTCTTCTATAAATCCTCAACCCCCCCCTCATTTCTCACTTCTCCTCTCATTTGCTCAGGCGTTCTTTAGTGTCTCAGACGAGTTTCTCCGGCACCGGCGTTTGTCTCAGGCGAGGTTTTTCGGCTCTCCTTCCTTTCAAGGTAAATTTATAAGTTATGTCTGTAGCTTCTGTCTCAGATGAAGTCTCTTGGTCCGAGCCCTCCCTTCAAGGCGCCGAGGCCTCGTCTCCGAACCCGCCCAAGGGGAAGGTGTTCGGGAAGGATTCCATTGTCGAGGAGCCGAAGAGGATGGGGGAGTTCGGACAGCTACCGGGTCCGTTGACGGGTCTGCATAGGGTCAGGGAGCTCCCGAAGGACCAGGCCGAGCGGATTGTCCATGGGAGGGAGAGGACCTTCGAGGAGAATGAGGCGAGGGAGACGACGGAGGCGGATGATGCAGCGTCGATCCTTCGCGAGGAGGAGTTGGTGGCGATCCGGGATGCTTTTTTCATCCCGGAGGAGTACGAAATCATGTTGCCGGGCCCCGGAGTTAGGGCCAATTCGCCGCTGCCAGTGACCATGTGTTGCTGGCCGGTGGACGCCTTTATCGCCGGCGCCCGGCTACCTCTCCACGCGTTCGCAATTACCGTGGTGAGCTGGTATGGGGTCTGCCCTATCCAGCTCATGCCGAACGCGTGGCGAGTGATTAATGGCTTCGTCCTTCATTGCCAGGCCGCGGGGATCGAACCGCAGCTGAACGTGCTTCGGACGATATACCGGCTCCACCAAGGGAACAAGTCGGAGTACCGGTATTATCTGACTCCGAGGCACGGCGGCAGGCTCGTGGTTTGCCCAGACTCCATCAAGCATTGGCGAGAGAAGTGGGTCGTCGTGCGGAGTCGAGAGGCCTGGCCGATCCCCACCAATTGGGCAGAGGGGGTGACCAAGAGGGCGACGGCGCTGCCGAGACTCTCAGTAGAAGAGGAAGCGGCGGTTCGGACCCTTCTCGACCGGCCGAAGTACGACTGGAAAGATTTGACGGAAGACGTTCTTTACAGGGGAGGGCTCGGCCGCGTAGATCCTAGTACGCGGCTCTTCGCCAAGTTTTTTTTTGTACTTGTTGTCCTGTTCTTCTTTTGTGCTAATCATCATTTTTTTTTTTAATTGATGTAGAATCTATGGACTACGAAGCGGTGTTGGCGCTCCGGGCTGGGCTCGCCAGTAAGGCGCCGAGGAAGCGGAAGAGGGTTGCGTCGAAGCTGCCCTCGACTTCGAAGGTGCCGAGGATTGCGGCACCTGACCAGGCGGTGGAGGTTGTTGACGAACCGGTCGTCACCGTGGCGGGGCCTTCGGCTACTGCTCCTGAGGGGGATTTCCCCATCGCTGCCGCGCTCGCCATGCCGACCCCGCCGCTAACCGTAGCAGGCGAGGAGCTCCTGACGGAGGAGCACAAGCGGATCCACATTCCGGACTGGCAGGTCCGGAGGCACGATGGGTTCCTCGGGAACTCGTTGGCGAGTATGCAGGCTGTCAAGCATCTCGCCACTCTGAAGGACCGCGCCGCCATGGACGCGGGGCGGCAGGGCGACGACGTGATCGAGATCGCTCGTTCGGCGGTATCGGTAAGTCCCGAGTTCCCTTCATTCATTTCATCTTGAATCACAAAAATTTTTTCTAACTCTCTGAGTTCTTCTTCTTCCCCTTGCAGATCGTCGTCCACTTCGGCCACCTCACCGAACGGCTGACCGCCCTCGAGAAGGAGCTGAAGCAGGAGTCCGACCAGGCTCGGAACGAGAAGGCTCGGATGTCGAACCAGCTCGACAAGCTCCGAGTCGAGCATGAAGGCCGGTCTGCGAGGATTCAGCACCTCGAGGCCGAAGTGAAGAGGCTGGAGGACGAGCTGCGTCGGGAGAAGGAGGGGGTCGGCCAATCAGGTGGCCGAGGCCGAGGCGAAGCAGGCGGCGGCTGTGAAGGAGGTGGAGGACGCCACCTTGAAGAAGGCCCAGGGGTACCTCGCGCAGAACATGGCGAAAGCCTTCGCCACTGCCCTCGACCGGGTGCGAGAGGCGTACCCCGGGGTGGACGTCTCGGGATGGCGACTCTTCCCCGGACACGTCGAGGG